>CM053783.1:508309490-508769490 GCA_028749045.1 Cupressus sempervirens | reverse complement strand
TGAGTCATTGATCAATTATACTTGAGTTACTTTCCAGTCATTTGATGGAATTGAAATTGTTATTTGATCTTGATGATGTCATGTTGTGACATGTTTTGACTCAACTATTTTGGAGTCTTCAATTAGTATTATTTTGAGATACTTTTGGTTGCTTATTAAGAACCAATGATTATTGTGATTATCAGAGATACCTTCAGTTGCCAATAGAGAACTGTTGTGGTCATGATTATTTATGATGCTTTTTAGTTGACTCATGGAGATTTGATGTTTATATTGTGGATTATCTTTTGTGATTTTGAGATTTATGATTCCATGAGCTTAGGGTAGGTTATCTACTTGTAGTGTCGGGAAGTGGCTTGCAATGGGGGTCGAGGCCCTAAGAGGCTGCTAGGGTAACTCATTGTAAGTTTCCTTAATAAGTGAAAACATTCACACCTAATACTAACTAAATGAACCTAAAAAGATAATTGTTTTGTTCTCGCCCATGCCTCAAGTGCTAGTACAGACTAGGATGGGAGTAGAGAGAATGCTTGGTTGTGACCTTGCATTTCATAGTATGCCTCGTCTGTATGTGAGAATACTAGTGGCTGCATAGGGATCACTAGGGGGTCGAGGTCTATTGGGAGACTACCAGGGTAACTCTAGCGTGATACATGCGATGAAACTTTCCCCCTTGCATAGTAGGTTTCCTACATGTCTATGTGTGCCTCTGGGATTAGATGTTGGTTTTTGATTAGAACCTTTGAGTTAGTATACTTTTAGGATTCCTCGACTTAGAGAGTATTTGTGCTATGTAATTTTGATAACCTATTTGGGACTTGAGATTATCTCTTCAGCGCGGTGGGAGTGGACCACTTAGGTTTCATGTGGTTGGGTGGTAGTGCTTTATTACTCTTATCATTTGAGATCTATTTGAGACACCGTGGCTGATGCATTCTTGGATTATGATGGTGGATATGTATCCTTATAGTGATGATTTTCATATGTTAGATGATGTTACCTTATGCTTTACTTTGTATATTAGATTAATTTCTGCATATGATGTAGTATGTTTATAGGAGTGACATTCCTACTATGTTAATACCGATGATCTCTTCGGTGATTTGGAATGTTATGCACAGAGGGATGGCTAGGACCCACGATGGTCTAATGATGCTATTAACGGCTGGGAGGAACCGTGCACTTAGTTAATTATTTTTTATTACTTATGGTTATCTCTTATGATGATGTATCATGTATGATGTATGGTTTCATTTATGTTATTGCATCATGGATTAGAATTAAAATGATGATATACTTTATTTTCACAAATGTATATTCTTTTAGGCCTGTCATACCGTGTGACATGTACAGTGGATGATTGAGTAATCTGAAATGTAATTCTAAAAGGACACTTGAATATTGTTTAAGTACGTTGTATGTATCATTATTATTTCATGAGGATGTGATGTTAGATGAATAAATAAATTAGATGTGTTTCAATGTTAAGAGATCCATAAAGAATGTAACTTTTTATGTATGTTTATGTTTACTTTCATTTGGATTGTTGCTATTGCTTCCATTACTATGCATAAGTTGTAAATGGTTTTACTTCCATGTTTAAAAAAAAAAAATGCTACCAAACTCAGTGAAACTTTAGGTTAATTCTTTGGATCCTTTGGCGGGGCATTACATGTTGTCCTATGTCAAAATAACTTTGCAAAAATGTAAACATGCAAAATCACAAAATTAATCACACATTTTGACACCAAGATTTTACATGAAAACCCAATTTGGAAAAAACCACTAGTAATATGCTATCGATTTTTAGTCTTTTAAGGTGAGGTTTATGAGGAGCCAACCCTATTAAGAGTGTTCAATAGAACACTCTTAAAGATGCCAATGTAGAAGAAGCCTCCCCAAAGGAAAACCTTGTTCAAGACACACTACAAGGTAAATGGAAAGGTTTGTAAAGTGATTGTTGATTCTAGTTCAACATAGAACTTAGTATCTATAGAAATGAATAATAAACTTGGTTTGAAGAAATTCCCACACCCAAACCCTTACAAGGTTTCATGGTTAAACAAGGACCAACAAACCACAATATATGAGCAATACTGGATAGAATTTCAAATAGGGGAGTACAAAGACAAGGTCTTGTGTGAAGTTAGTAACATGGATGCATGCCATATCCTTTTAGGGAGACCATGGTAGTATGATGTTGATGCCCAACATGAGTGGAAAAATAATGTATACACTTTGGTCAAAGATGGGGTGAATTATACTATGACACCATTACTTGAGGATGAAGTAGGGAAAGCCTTAAGTAATAGTGTGGCCTTAGTTGCAGAAAAGGAATTCTTAAAAGCATTAAAGGAGGAGAATGTTGCAAGCTTTCCCATAGTAGTGAAGCCAAAAACAATAGCAAAACTAGTAAGGAGAGTTGATCCAAAGGAAGTTGTAGATCTATTAGACCAATACAAAGGGATAATTATTAATGAAAAGACTGATACCTTACCACCTATGATGGAGATTAGTCACTATATTGACCTAATCCATGGTTCCACATTGCCTAATAAAGAAAACTATAAACTAACACTAGAGTAGAATGCAGAAGTGGGCAGGCAGATATAAGATGTTCTCGAAAAAGGTTTTATAAGAAAAAAGTATCAGTCCTTGTGTTGTTCTAGCAGTAGTTGCTCCCAAGAAGGAAGGCACATGGAGATTGTGCACTAACTCTAGAGCAATCAATAGGATCACTATCAGATATAGGTTCAAAATGCCTATAAGGGAAGATCTTATGGATTGCATAGGAAGTGCAAATTATTTTTCCAAAATTGACTTGAAAAGTGGCTACCATCAGAGAAGGATCAGAGAGGGGGGTGAATGGAAAACTACCTTCAAGACCAATGAAGGATTGTTTGAATGGGTTGTAATACCCTTTGGCTTGTCTAATGCTCCAAGCACCTTTATGATGTTAATGAATGAATTCCTCAAACCTTTCACAAATATTTATATTATTTTTTGACTTGGATGATATCTTAATTTTTAGTAAAGCTAAGAAGAACATCTAATGCATCTTAATATGGTATTGAAGAGGTTACATGAGGAGCAGTTAAAGATCAATTTGGACAAGTGTGTGTGCTTGCAGGAGGAATTTTTATTTCTTGGGTTTTTCATCTTGAAGGGCAACCTAAAGATGGATCCCTCAAAAGTAGAAGCCATATTGAATTGGCCTATCCCAAGATCAACTAGTGAGGTAAAAAGCTTTCATGGCCTTGCTAGTTTCTATAGAAAATTTGTTAAGAATTTCAGTGGAATAAGTACACCTGTGATTGATACTATTAAGGGGGGAAGAAAATGTCAATTTGAATGGACTGGGGATGTAGATCAGTCATTTGAATATTTAAAAACAAGGGTAGCACAACAACCAATACTAGTTTTGCTTGATTTTAACAAGATCTTCACCATAGAATGTGATGCTAGAAAGAGGAAAATTGGGGGTGTATTAAGCTAGGAGGGTAGGCCTGTGGCTTTTTTTAGTGACAAACTAAATGAAGAAAAAAAAATACTCCACCTATGATATAAAAATGTATGCAATGGCTCAATCCCTTAGGAAATGGAGGCATTATTTGCTACCTAAGGAATTTATTGTTTACACTGATAATCAAGCATTGAGTTTTTTTAATAGATAGGAGAAATTGAACCATAGGCACATCAATGGATGGAGTACCTGCAATCTTATACTTTTTCAATCAAACACAAGAAAAGGGTTGCTAACAAAGTTAATGATGCTCGAAGTAGGAGAAACTTGGCCATTAAAGAAGTAAAATTGGAAAGTGTTGGTATACCTACTCTCGAAGATATGTACATCAATGATGAGGATTTTAAGGAAGCCTATCAGGTTTGTTTGGATTTAGGGGATAGGTATCACACTGATTTTGTAGAGTATCTCATCCAAGAAGAGCTTTTTTTTAAAGGTAGTCAATTATGCATACCTCAATTCTTAATGAGGGAAAACATAATTAAAGAGAAACATTATGGGAGTTTATCTGGTCATTTTGGCCTTGATAAGACCTTGAATTGGTAAGGAGATTCTACTTTTGGCTTAGAATCTAGACTAACATTAGAAAATTTGTGGAGACTTTCCTGATATGTCAACGGGATAAAGGAACAAATTTAAATCAAGGGTTATATACACCATTTCCAACACCTACAAAGCCTTGGGATTTAGTCAGCATGGACTTTGTCTTGGGTCTTCCTAGGACCAAATCAAGATATGACAATATATATTTTTTCGTAGATAGATTCTCCAAAATGACACACTTTCTACCTTGTAAGAAAATACGTGATGCTTCTAACATTGCAGGCTTATTCTTTAGAAAATAGTGAGACTTCATGCCCTACCTCTAACCATTGTCTCATATAGGGATCCTAATTTTGTAGGATATTTTTTGCATACCCTGTGGAAAAGATTGGAAACCAACTTTTCAATGTCATCTTCCTATCACCCATAGTTTGATGGGCAAACTAAGGTCATAAACAGATCCCTCGGTAACCTTCTTAGGTGTTTGACAAAGGAGTATGGTGTTGTGTGGGATACTATCTTGCCTCAAGCTAAGTTTTCCTATAATGACTCTATAAATAAAAGTACAGGCCTTAGTCCATTCAAAATTATCTATGACTCTCATCCAAGGAGTGTTTTAGAACTTAGATCTCTGGAGAGCATTGGTTAGAGGAGTGCATTAGCAGATGATTTTACTAAAGTGATAAAAGACATTCACCAACAAGTTAGAGAGAGATTGCAGTAGAGTTCTCATAAATATAAGCAAGTAGTAGACATGAAGAGGAGTGAGATACACTTTAAGGTTGGGGACATGGTCATGGTCCACCTTAAGAAGGAAAGACTTCCTAAAGGGAAGTGTACAAAACTAGAAAGATAGGACCATTTCAAATCCTCAAACAATGTGGTCCTAATGCATACACGATTGACTTACCTCCTGATATAGGCCTCTCACCAATATTTAATGTATCTAATATTTATACATATAAAACTTCTACTGACATTGATGATGTAGTTTCTAAGGATATTCTTGAGGACCTACAAGACAAAGCCCCACCCACATTGAAAGGATCTTAGAAAAGAGGATCAACAGGAAGACTAGGAAGCATACCTATTATGATTATTTGGTCAAATGGTAGGATAAACAACTGGAGAAGAAACTTGGATGTCTATGACATATATTGGGAAGACTAGACTAAATTTTTTTGACATTTCCACTCAAGGGACTTCAGTGTCTTTTGGCCAGAGGAGTATGGTGCAGGGCACCAAGGGCACAATATGGATCAAAGCATAGGATGAACTTGTGGAAGATATACAATGAGCCAAAAAAATATGTTTTGATTTCACTTTGAATGTAATAAGAAATACTTATATGTTTGGTCAAGGAATTTTAGGTGTGCTTATAATCCTAAGTTCACTTAGTTCAAAAAGATCCCAAAATTGTATATTTTGAGTAAATAGGAGTTTCTAATATGTTTTTATCTTCATTCTACCTTAATAGGGTTTTTAGAAAGGAAAATGAACATGTAATCATGTCTTAAGTGAAAAGTTGTAAAAGTTGTTGATTTGCAAATTTTGTTGTTGACAACTTTTTGTCAAAAAGAGCAACTTTCCACCCAACGGTCCCAACCTTTCAAATTTCTATTGTAACCATTGGGGATGGTGTATTTATGCATCCACACTCTGAAAATAATCAAAGGTGTGCAATAATGTATGGACATATAGAATTTAAGGAGAAATAAACTATTTTCTTGAGCATTTATTGTGTGTATATATTTGTGTAGATTGGTTGACTGGATTAGATGGCATAAATTGATAGACTTGTGAATCCTTATTCCATTGCACTTTGTTTCATTTAGTTTTATTCAATTTGGTGGAAGATATCTTTTTTTTACTAAGGTTGGGTCAACAAACCCTGAAATTGAGGATTTCCATGGCTTTTGGGTCCTAACTTGTAATTCCATGCATTAGTAGAATTTTGGCAAATAAATGACTATGTAACTAAAATGTTTAGTTAGAAGACTAAATATTTTAGTCACATGACTAAAGTGATCAAATTCTAGTAATTTTTTACAATTTATAAGCACAAGTGACTAAATAAATGATTAACTTGGTCATCAAGTAAAATCACAAGGTTAGACAACGATAAGTGACTAAGAAAATGATCAAATAAATGACTATATAATTGGTCACTAATAATTAGTCACCCAATTAAATGACTAAATGATTGATCGATGTTTTTCTTATCATATTAATAAATTCTTTAACTTATTTATAACCTTTATTACTTGCATATGCAGTTTTGTTTTCTATCAATACATCATTATTAGTTAAATTCCTTGATTGTCCTCTAAATTGATATTGAACTAGAAATGAACTCAAAATCACCCAAATCTACACTTAAACTCCTTAAAATCTATCAATGAACTTATGAAGAAAATAGAGACTCTCCATACACTCAAGAGAAAACTCCAAGTCTGTCTTTGCATATAAAAAGATTAGTTATCAGTTAATTATTTTATAATCTTGTGAAATAATTGATATTAATCCTGTTAATTTCATGTAATAACCATCTTAAAATATAATATTATTTTATTAGAATTACTTTTAATATATTTTAATTAAATCAACTTTATTCATTATTCCTTTCTAATGTTCAATTTTGTTTCTATGTAAATTGTTGAATAACATTTTTGTTAGGTTTGCTAGACTCTAAGAAGACCACTTTGCTTTTTTCTTGCTTAGAAAACTAGGAAATAGCTTGAAGGATTTCATTAACAATACTAATATTAATAACAAATATAAAATTGTCATTTTTCTCATATCATTTGGGTAAAATTACTCTATATCAATAGGTGAAGCAATCTATGACATATAATGGATATGAACTATATGAATTTATTTTCAAAAATAAATCTACGCATATAAGCTAGAATGACTTGTATATAAGATTGACAATTGATCATAATTAATCTTTGGTTTTTGCCACATGATGTCAAGGCACTAGTAACATATATGATAATGAATCTAATATATATATAATTCTTATAGATCTCCAAATTTTACTTTATTATTATCAAAATTAATTTAATTATATTTAATTAAGTTATACAATCAAATTATTAAAATATAATAAAAAACTATAGTTGAATTTTATAATTCTATTTTTGAAATGTAACCTTATAACATTATCTTATTAGTAGGCAAGAGCATACAACACAATGGTAAATTGTGAGCTTCCTATGTGGGAGGTCTTGGGTTTGAATATACTCAAGATTAATACTTAATTATAATAATTAATCACAACACATAATAATACTAATGAATCTTGGCTTCGGCCTCTTACCGATCCAAAAAAAAAAACATTATCTTATTAGTAATAAAACCTTCCTAGCTTCAAAATTTAAAGACTTTATCTCAACATGTCTTGATCTCCACATTTGAATACATAGAAAATTTAAAACTATCATTCTTCACTATTGCCCTTATCAACCAAATCCAATCATTTACTTGATAATATCACAATTGACCTAAATTTATTCTAAAAATAAGATAATTTTGATGAGCTCTTCCCAAGAAATTAGGAAGTCATATGGGTCTCTTGGTCACAATTAGTGGTTTAGGGATCCCTTCATCTTCTTGCCTCATAAAAGTGAGTTGTAAAAGAGAAGGTTTTATTCCATTTTAGGATTTATTTTTTAAGAGGGAAAGAAGTGCATATTTGGTGAGAGAAAAGGAGGAGCATAGGATAATTTATTCTAATGCATTGGTAAAGGTGTTTGAAGATCATTACTACAATACATTTGATACCAACAAGGTGGTATTGAAGAACCTATGCCAAAATGGATCCATGCTCATCTTTAAGGGACAAAAGATTCAAAGTATCTAGGATATTATCAAGAAGCTCACCATCTTTCCCTTTTAGTAGTGCAAAACCAACATCAATTCTATCAATTGCCAGGGCTCTAACTCCATGAGAAAAATACTCATCGACATCAACAACACCCTCCAGTTTCCCAATGAACATAAAATAGTGATGCAGTTTTTCCTTTTTATGTTTATGAATGCCCAATAGATAGACATCTTTACTCTACTCTATTATTTTGAGTTATGCACTATTTTTAGTCTTCGTCATTTGAGGTATTTGAAGTTCATGAAAAGCATTGAATTCGTCATGATTTTGAATCATTCACTATTTTTGGTTTCATTATAAGGAAAATTTGTTGTATTATTAGGATATGATTTATTGCATTTTTTATTTTTTTTTACTGTTTAAATGTTATTGTGTACTATCAAAATTTTAAGCCATTTCTTCATCTCCTTAGTTTAGAATAGAGAGATTCACACTTGTGTAAGTTCTAGACAAGTCATTCTCATTAAAGTTATAAGGTGTCATTGAAAGGAAAAAAAAAAGGTCAATCACACTAATATCTCTTCTTTTATATTTTCTAACAATTCTTTATTAATACAAAAATACAATATCAATTCAATCATCTCCTCATTTTAATGTATATATTTCTAAATATCCAAATTGAACACTAAATATGACTACACATTTTAAAATAAAGATAATATTCTACTTTGTAAATATATTAGATTAATTAATTATATCTTTTTATTCATGGAATTTAGTAACTTGTAATTCCTCCAACATTGAGATCTTTGGCATGTGAATATTTATCACTTCACACACAAATATATTACTTTGTTCTTCTCTGCCCCCTCTATATATCTCTTCCTCTCTCTTTCTATCAATAAATAACAAATTTATTAAATTAATTACTAATTCAACAAAAAGTAAAATTGTAATTTTATATGAAATATTATAGAAGGAAAAAAATTATATTTTACATTCACACTCATTAAGACATTTAAATATAACTCTGACAATAAAAATAAAGGTGCTTGATCAATAATTTTTTTTTTTTTGAAATGAGAAATTTTGGCCACATAGATTTCACATTTAAGTTGTAAAAAAGAAAATTATGCACACAAATGTGTAGCCAAATTTTTAGCCTTATCCATTAATTCAAAACACACTTTAGCACATTTAATGTTTGAACCACTTTGGATGATTTAAAACATCTACATCACTATTGGTGTACACAGATAGACATGAAATTATTTCCCATAAAGACAAGTTCTAACCCAAATCCATTCTCTTTCCTCATAACCGTTTCATATCTATCACAAATATTATTAAATATCAACAAATTGTTGAATCAATTTTTAGATTATTAAATATCAATAGTTTGTTCACTATTTTAAAAATATATATATATTAAAGGGATTTTTTTTTTTTTCAAAAGATTTTAACAAAATAAATAGAAGCTTTTTAAATTATTATTAAAAAAAACATGAAACATACACATCACTTTTTCCTTTGAGGGGACATTCAAATAATTTTGAAAGTTTAAAATACCAACCAAAACATTATAGGATATGCACAAAATGGTTTTGTTGAAAAATTCATGGAAATGAGAGTCAAAAACAAAGACTGATATGTACTTCATTTGAGAAAATACACGGTGATGTGTAACATATCCTCTTCAAACCTTGAAAATGATTTCGTTTAATGTAAGTCTTGGCACGACATGTTTATAAGTTGAATCCTAAAAGTAATATCACAATTTAACTTGTTGTGGAAAATATCTTCTACTTATCAAATAATGAGTTTAAGGGGCTTTATAATGAATGGTTCATAAGACACAATAATTAGTGAAGGTTTTGCAAATGAGGTTGTAAGTAGAGTGGGTTTAACCATAGAGGAAACTCCATAGTTAATCACAATCAAGCTAGAATAGTATAGGGATGGGTACCCTCCCATGAAGTCCCCATCCTTCACCTATGTGAGAATCACTACTTATGAACCATGGGTCAATGATTTTAACTCAAAAACTACACAATGGAATCCTAATATCACAATTTGAATTGTAGAAAATATCTCATAGTTATTAATTTTGAAAAGTTCAAAAATAAGATAATAACTTACAATATAATGACAAGTAGGACCCTATAATACAATGGTAAATTATGAGCCTCTTATCTCGGAGATAAAAACTCACAATACAATGATATAAAATGTACCACTAAATTAAATAGATTTTTTTAAATATTATTAATTTTATTTTAATAAAAATCATTTAAACTAAAAACAAAAGCTATTTAATATTCTTTGTAATTAGTTGAATTTTTAAAAATAATATTAAAATTCAATTCTAACATATTATTATATATAAAATAGTTACTGTCAATGGGCCCTTGGTCTATTGGTGAAGTTGAATGGCTCACAAAGAGCCCACCTAGGATCAAGTCTTGTTGAGTGCAAGGCTCCGACATCATAACGGATGCCCCTCAATCCTTACTCTAAGCTGAAGAGATTTCAGGCAATGTTTATGTGGTGGCCTTCGCTAGTTGGTAGCTCACAGGCTTTGTGCCTTACTGGGCTGCCTTGCAAGTCTGAACCCTCCATAAAAAATAAAATTAAAAAATGCTAAGAAAAATTAGAATGAAAATAAATGTATCTAATTATTTTTAGCTCTATGAAAACAAAATTATTGAATAAACCTTGTTTATAAATTTAAAATGTAAAACTGTAATTAAAGAAAATGGTACAACATCAATTTGGTTTAATGGAAAATTCGAGTGAAGTTGGAAAACATAATAGTGATGTTAAAATGCGCAATGAATCTTCTCAAATAAAACACCATGTCAATTAGCAATCCTAATGAATCCCCTTTCCCTGTACAAGATTACAACCATTTCCACTTCTTCTCTCATGGCATAGGAAGGATGGAGCGTTCCCTATATAGGAGTGAGGAAAAGGTCATACAGTCAAGAGAAATATAGAGTTTGGTTTGGAATTTTACAAAGAATGGATGAAGGAGCCCTTACTTATGACATTGCTACTCTTCTTCGAAGGATTAGAGGCAAAAATGGACTTATCTTACATTTACTCAGCTCAGGAATTGATGGAACCAGCTAAATGCTCTCTAATGTGCCTGGTAATAAAAAGCTATTATTTCTTGAGTGCGACAAACACAATCTTTTTTCTTCCATCATTGGAAGTTTTGCAAGAAAAATGAAGGAAATAATTGCAATAAATTAACATAAGTAGATACAATTAATTCTAAATGTAAATTCATGTAAACCCTAGGAAAACATTGAAACTTATATCTGACATGTTGATAATATCTAGAAATACAAAATACCTAACTACAGGCCAGTGTGTGCATACCCACATGATAAAACACGGATTTCAATGGTAGGAATATCTATCAATAGGAATTTAAATTATGTATGTCAAAAATGAAAAGTTAATCGATGCACACGAAGTATTTGATAAAATGCCTAAATGAAATGTTGTCTCATGTATGATTACAAGATATGTAAGTAATGGTAGGACAGAGAATGGCTACCAATTGTTTGACAAAATGCCTGAACATAATTATGTCATCTGGAGTGCTATGATTGTGGGGTATGCAAAGAATGGACAACGGAAATAAGCCTTGAAGTTATTTTTGTAGAGGAGGGAGGGTTTGGAACCAAGGCGGTGGACATTTGTGATGATCATGAGTGTTTGCGGGGAGCTTTGTGATGTTGAGCAGGGTGGATAGGTACATAATTATGTTCTTAAAATTGGATTTTTATCATGTGTTGAAATTGAGAATGTCCTTGTTATGATGTATACCGAATGTGGAAGTGTAGAGAATTCTCATACCATTTTTCACAAAATGCCTGAAACCAAATTTGAGCACATATTTGAAGGTAGTCACGAAAAACTAGAATGCTTAAGTATTTATATAGTTGACTTAGAAAGTTTGTTACATACAAAAAATAACTCTGCATCATGGATGATAAATGAAATATGTGAAACACAAATATAGAGGAGTGTATATATATTTTTAAATGGTGATGGTATTCAAGATTTCCTGATCAACTCCCAGCTACAATCATAGGAAGGGGGGCACAAACAATTTAAAATTTATTTTGAAAAATTATAGATAAGTATTTTGATAGAAAGGCACATGATTTCACACTCAGATCACATCAGATTGCATGGGTATACAAGATGTATGTTATGCATAGATTGGTTTTAAAGATATTCATAGATCTCTTCTCCCACATAGATTTTTTATGTTTCATTCTCAACATACCCAACCTATATGCAAACTAATATCTACTACATCTTCAAATTACCCCACTTTCTTACTGCACTCAAATGCACACAAATAATACTTACATCCCAATATAAGCATAACAATAGAGTACAGTACCCAATAATACTTGGAAAGAGATGTGAGGGTGTATATTCTGGATGCATGTCATAGATGGGGTTCATAAATCTCTTTTATTTTCCCATTCTTTCATTGAAATCAAAATATCACAAATGTTAGAAGATGCTCACCTATTGTATGTTACTTCTTGGAACATTTTCAGTTCATACTACTCCAACTTTGCAAGCACCAGGTGTGTGGACTGCAACATAAATTCTTTAACTATATTTCATCTTCATTAACCTATATAATTCCTCATTTTTTATAAGTTTATCGTAATATATTTATATCTAAGACTACTTATCTTCAAAATTTTGTTTTGGGTTTTTTTTCTTATAGATTACAGATCAGAGCACCTCTTTCTAATAAAGGTCATGGAAAGTACTCATAATCATGTAGACAAATTGTCATCCACAAAGCTCTAGCTTCTAGTTGAGGATGTACAGGCATTGTTTGTAGGACACATGATTAGTTTTCTTATTTTGGAATCCCATTTTACCATAAGTTATGATCATTTCAGCAATATCTTTGGCACAACAATATACAAAAGCAATAGAAGATCTAGCATTTTTTGCTGCAAATCACCATGCCAGTAAATACCCAAATGCAGATGGTAGCTCTACTTTACAGGTTTATGTGGAGGAAACAAGCAAACTATTTTTTGATGTCCTAGAGCAAGTACTCCTTGCTGAGACAGACAACTCTAAACTCAAGGAAACATTCCTTGAAATAGTTGAAGAAGAAAGAAACAGTTTTCAATATTTTAGCAGGAAAACGAGAATTTTTTGATACATGTTTAGCCAAAGAGCTCTTCAGGCCATTAGAAGAAGTCAAGAGTTATGACGTGCACTTTCACCTAATACAGTAATCTTTCAATAGAAGATTAATTGAAAGTCCAATACAAGAATATCAATAAAACTCTCTATTCCAAAATTCTCATTGAAAATCCAAGACCAACCAACAAATATCATTTTTCTTATACCACAAATTCAGAAAAGGCATTGATCTACATGGAAACAAATTGCATGCAATACCAAAGAATACAAACCTGACATGCCATAAAGTAACTTAGTTAAATGGGCATAAACTCAAAAAAATTGCTCATAAGAGGATATAGCAGAAAATTCTCAAGCAAGAACTGGTATTAACTCGATAATCTCTGACCATTTCCTCCACTGCAAATATTTAATGGTACTCAATAAAGTTTTGAAATTTTGTTTACTTTAATATAACAAAAATCAACTCTATCTCAAGATGCCACCAATCATTCCAAACATTTTGTTCAAAACCTCTTTGGGATTACTTACAGAGTTGCAAATTTCTCCTGGATTTTCAGTCTCCAATGTTACATAGTCAGAGCACCTCCAGAGAACAGGTAAAAAGGCTCCAAAATTCTAATGCACAATTTCCTCAAGACTAAAATATCTTTACTTACAAACAACATATCTTTATAGCATGAATTTCTACGAAAATGAACAGCTGGATTCTTCCTCGAACTTTTTGAGTAATGATTGAAAGTGCAAGAAGCAAATCCAAATAGACTAAAAATGAGGACTCCACTCTAAGAGCTCATTTTAGCTAAGTTTCTCAAAATTCAAAAAAAACTTAAGGTATCACAACTCAATCCTTATACACAAGCACTAATGAAATACAAATGTCATTTGACTGAGGAAACTTTCATCTGCTTCTAGTAATTCCTTCAAGTATATTCCACCTTCCAAGTTCCCATTTTTGTCTTTTTTCTCATTTGTCATTTTATACAACTTTTTTTCAATTCACCTATGAGGAAGCTCACTACCTCTAGCATTGTTGGTCTTTTCTTAGGGGCATTTTGAGCACACATTATTGCAACATGAACCACCCTCTTTAATTCTTCTTCATTGTATTTTCCTTGGAGCTTTGGATTATCTAGCTGATCATACTTACCTTCTAAAACCAAGGGAAGGGCCCAGTCAGTTATAATAATCTTCATACTTGGGTTGCCTACCTTTTCTATTGGCTTCTTACTAGTAGAAATTTTAAGCAATAATATACCAAAGTTGTACACGTCACAACTTTTAGATGCTTTTCCCCACATCACTTATTTAGGTACAAGATAACCTAGCGTATCTTTCACTCGTGTGGTGACATGTGTTGTACCTTTAGGTATGAGCTTTGTAAATCCGGTCCAAAGTCAGCAACTTGTGCCTTAAAATCAAAATCTAGAAATACATTGCTTGCCTTAATATCTCTATGGATTATATGAGGTGTTGCATAACGATGAAGATAAGCAACACCCTCTATAGAGCCAATTGCTATGCTCATTCACCTTTGCCAATCAAGGAGACAATCTACAAAATGTTGGCCATGGAGATGTGAAAGTAGACTTAAATTTGGCATGTAATCATAGACCATAAGATGTTCCTGCCCCTTGTCACGATACCCTCACAAACTCAACAAATTTTTATGGCGAACTCAACCAAGAATCTCAACTTCCACAGCAAACTCCATTTCAGCTTTGGTGCTCCAGACTTTTAGTCTTTGACCACAATCTATGAACCATCCCGAAGTTGATCCCAATAGACACTTCCAAAACCTCCTTCTCCAAGTTTATTATCATTATTGACATTGTTTGTAGTTGCATGTAGCTCCTTCAAGGAGAAAATCCTCCAAGTGCTACTTTTCTTCTCTACTCTTCTATTAAGAGCTCCAATGCAATAATACTTTGCGAATAAGTCCATCCTCTTGCCCCACTACTGTTTGAAATCCAAATGCCAACAAATTTGGCAAGATCCTTCCAACTCAAACCGGAATTGTAGATTTTTCTTCACCATTCTAACACAAATGGTCTCCAAACAAGTTCTCAAAAAACAAGAACAAAAGAATTCTACTCTGCCATTGATTTGGCTTACAATAAGGTGAAAGGAGAAGAATCCTTAACATATACATGCACACAAGCACATTGGCCCTTGCATTCCCTTTGTCAAACCCACGCACTTCATAACATTGATCAAATGGGGCCTTACAATGAATCACACAAGGGGCCAAAGAATGAAAAAAAAATTATTAGTTGCACAAACTTTGCATTCGAATGGGAGAGTTAAGTAAGTATTAATTATTGCTGTTGTATCTGTTGAGTATTTTTCTCCTCTAAAAGTTTCCAAATATTACATTACAATGTTTTTTCTTTGGGTATAATCAGAATGAAAAGACAGAGATTATGTCATGGAGGAATGGTGCCTGTGGGAAGCAGAGAGGTGCAAGCTTTTGTTTTTGAAGAAATTAAAGGTATCTAAAAGTAGGCTTTCATGAAATGCTTTTTGTGCCTATTTTAAAGGTTTGTCTGTTTGGTCTTGTCGCACTTTTGATTGAAAATGATTTACTATTATTTCACGCACTGACCCTCTTTTCTAGATAATATAGATGCATCTAGCAATAGTCCAACATGCCCTCCCCATCCAAGAATTATGTGGGGAGTTTGTATTCGATGTGGTGTGATGAAACCAAATTTAGATTCAAATGATCAAACTGGAGTTGCTCTTACATATATCCATAAGGTATCCATTTTATGAAAGCTGATTGCATGGTTTAATTATTTGTTCGATTTCCTTGAATTATGACTCAATTATTAAAAAACATCATTTTCTTAACTATTTTTATAAACTGATTGTCTGTAGACAATACAACTAGTGTTAAATTTTCCTTGTATAATTCCCCACATTGATCTTTCAGTAAGTAAAATTCAATTATTTGTTTATGTAACTGAAACCATTTCATATGTAAATATTTTTTAGGATTTTAAGCTCATAGATAGAGAAGTTGCATGGTTACATGATAATGATCTAAAGAAGTTACTACCAAAAAAGAAACTCTATTTAATGTTGGACCTAGGTCACACATTGCTCAATTTTACTCATTTGTTGAAGTTTCCCACGAAGAGGCAGCATATGTCACATCAACTTACTTAAAGGCATATCAAATGTTGAATCAGGTGTGCTAGTTGATCAGTTACTTGGATAATTTTTTGATATATATATTATTTTAATTATATTCATCATCTTAAAATAGATGATACATAATATTATATTATATGTTACTTCTTAATCATATTTGTAATAATAAATTATATTATATTATATTATTAACAATATTTTCTTTCTTTATTATAATAATTTGAATAATAATATTTCGTAGGGTATTATTATTTATTTGATTAACATGATTATTATTATTATATTATATTATATTATTTGTTTAACTTTGTATTTAGGCTCTATTATCATTCAAATAGCTCTAAAAATGGGATATTACATTATGGTCAAAGATATGAAGTTTATGGTTATTATCAACCATATTAGGATCCATGAATGGATGGTTTTGAGGCTTATCCTATAATTGGGTTTATCAACAACTGAAGCATAGCCATTGCTTACCAAACTTTACTAATCCATTATTTCCTTTTGTTATAGGTTTTTTAAAGTAATTTATCATAAACATGTTATTTAGTTTGTTGTTACATTTATCAATTGACACCACTTTCCCTATTACTAGGAATAACTTAATTATAGATCATTGATAAAAAAATTCTTTTCATGTGCCTTATTTTTATCATATTGATATTTTTATGTTGTTTGTAGACTAAGGTTCAATAAATGTCAACATCGGGTGTAATGAACACTTTTAGCACCCACCTGAGCATAAGGAAGAGGAAATATTTGATCCTTTGGCACCTCCATAATGTTAAAAAGTGATTATTTCAATTGATTGTGTTTCGTAGTTTTTAATAGATGTGATTTTTTTAACGGGGCTTGATGTTTTTATTTAGTTCAAAGGTCTATTTTCTTGACATAAATTGCATAATCATTTGTATCTTTTTCTGAGAAGTTAGCTCAAGAAAAAATACTAGTGTGTGGCCAAAGTGATCCAAATTATATTTCATAAGAGTCTATCACTAAAATAATTTAGAGAAGTGTAATTGAGATGAAATATAATTTTAAAATGCTTGAAAAGAAGAATTTAAAATTGTTCAATTGTTATTGATAAAGATTCAGTTTATTATTTTTCATAATAACAAAATTTTGGTTCTTTGAAAAGAGTATATCATGTTGTAATACCCCAAAATTGGCACATTGCCATGCTAAACCAATTCTGGTCTATTTAATCAAGTTTAAGTCCTATTTTACTAGGCAATTTTGATTCTAATAATTGCTATTGGACCTAAGTGTCAAATGCAGAGAATCCCTAATTTGTATTAATTACACTCTTTATTTAATTCCTAAGTATTGACTCAAATTAGTTATATTAAACCTATTAATTAAGTTTAATTTAATTATGAGTCTTCATACATTAATTAAATTGAAGTTATCTTTTTAACTAATGTAAAAAGGAATTAAATGCATTTGATTTAATAAGATATATCCTCATTCTAATTTATTGAATTTAATTATTCAATTAGTTAAGATTATGCATTTATGAGGTCATATTCTATTTTATTAAATTAAATATCTTCTCCAAAATCTTATCTTCAGTTCAGAAATGGAAATTATAAGTGGATTGGAATTAGGAATGGAATTAATTCAATTAACTCCTCAACACTTAGAAGAGAATCGATTAACTCTTCATGACACTTAGAAGTGAATCAGTTAACTTCATCTGCATAAATAATTTTGCACTCTAACTGAATCTCATTTCCAATATCGACTGTTCATTAAAATTGCTCTCAACCATTGATCAATTCTGCAATTCTATTTAAGAAGCCTTCAATTCCTCATTACAGAGGTTGAATTGATTTTGCATTGGACTTATGCTGAAATGTTCATTTTCTCATACATTCATAGCTTATCATTTTTCTTGCATTACAATATCATTCTAGTTTTAAAATGCATCCATTTAGAATAATATGCTCTTTTTATTCTTAGCTTAATATATGCATTACATATAGATTAATTGTTCTCTCTTATTTCTATATTAATACTTGCATTTTATTTAACTTTAACATTGCATATCATTCAGCTGTATAAAATCCTTCATACTAAATGTCTAGTTGCTAGCCTCTTGGTCTAAGAGCAATAGCACAATCAATCTAGTTAGAAGGCAACAGGTCGACTAGTTGGACATTTTAGATGAACAATCCAATGTTTATTCCAGGATGATCCCTCAGAGAGGGATCATGTTGAAGTGTGTGTGAAGATTGAGGCCCACATTTCCCACATACATTTCTGGCGCCCACCGTGGGGCTGAGAAATCAAAGTTTCTGCTTCATCTGTTTCTTTTTCTGCATTTTTTTAGTATTTTGTCACTATTATCCATACAATACTCTAGTTTTAGCTCAAGAAATCTCATTTTCATGCAAAGAAATTGAGATTTTGCTTCTTGTACTGCATTTCCTTGCATGAAAAAGTGTATTATTGCATGGTTTCTTGTGCGGTACACACCATTTTCTCACGTGGGCTTGTGTAGGATTTTGTGTGAAAATTCACATCAGTAAATGCAAAGTGCAATTTTTATCATCATGATTTAGCTAACAGTTGTTTCTAAAGCATTTTCACTTTTGGTTTTTTATTTTCAACAGCTTAATAGTGGTTTGTAGGACGCTTGTTGAAGATGTCTTATTACAAATCCTTGAAACAATACTGACCATTTGGTTGTAGGATATTTTTCGAAGACACACATGTCAAAGAATCAATTCAAACTGACTAAAATGTTGTGTTTACTTTATTGCTTTCTTACACATAGTTTAATAGGGCTTGTGAGCTTTGTAGGGTGCTAGATAAAGGAATAGGGGAGTATGCTCTTCACTACTTGGAAGTGATGCCCAAGAGTAAATTAGAAACCTAGATGCCTTTGAAAGATGGTACCTAAGGGAGGAAGAAAGTTAGTGGTTCTCCTATATGAGTCTTTTTTATGAAAGGATGATGACTTCCTTTTAGGAAATCAAAATCTTGAGATAAGACAAGTTGGGATTGATAAGCTAACTTAGTGATGAATATGTCTTGCGTGTTTGAGTAAGGTGACAAGGTAGAGGAGTATGCTCTTTCCCCTTGAAGGAAATCAGAAACTTGGACCCTTAGATCTAAACCACCAGTCTAAGTCAACCTTTTAGAGGGCTTGCTAGAGTGATCCAACAGAGCTGGGAATGACCAAAGTGAGCACACTCCTTTCGTCGGAGATTCCAACTCACTAAAATAAAAAAGCTTTGTTGAGAAAAAGGCTCCAAAGCCATGTTAATTCCCTCTTCTTCATTTCTAATATTGCATATGTATACTGCACTAGTCGGTGTCAGCCCTAGTCTTGCTAGTCAAGTGTGTGCACTTACATATGTTGGTGTGGCTTGTTGGCCTCAACTTCATTCACGAAGCCAAGGAGGGTTAATATGAATGAAAGAAAAGTAAAAACCTCTTAGTTAGTTGCTACCCGGTTCATTTCCAAAAGGGGGCATAATCTTTGTGCAAGGAGGGGGAAGAATCTCTCCTGTAGATACTCACCATAGGCATGTATATAGATGTTGGAAGGTAGTATACGTGCTTGACCCCTATCACAAGGGTGTTCATTCAACATATATGTTATTGAGTCCTTGGAATACACCAAAACATGGGCACACTCTAGTGTAACACGGTTGGGTGAGGTGAATGCATGCACATAAGTTGTAAGACAAAGGTTTTGCTTCCTCTACCATTTTTGGTTTTAGGGATAAATTGTATCTTTTCAAGTCTTTAAACTTTTCCAAATATATCAAACAAACTAAAGGTCAAGACTCCCTTGTCCCTTTGAGTTTCTTTGCCCTTGGTTGGATTGTTTGCGACTATAGCTTGCTTCTCATGTTTCAAAACAACCGTTTATTTGAAATCCAAAATGGTGTTCGAAATTTGAAAACTATACTAATATCTGCCTAAAACTTGTAAACACAACTAGTCTTCTATCTAGAACTATTGAAACCTTTGAAAATCTCTTCAAATTTAGTTAAAAACTATCATTTTGTCCCTTTTCTTGCACCTAGTATTGCAAAATTTTGTGCGAGAAAACTCTATGCCTACACTTCCTCGTGTGGTTCGTTGTGGTTCCTCGCGCAACTATATGCAAATCTCCATGCAAGATCTTGCTAAATAATATTTAACAAGCCAAAATCCTATCTTTTTTGTCAAACTGTCATGTCAGAGTTATCTACAGTCCAAGTTTGATATGTGTCTACAACATCTTATCACTTCTCTATCTGCAAACAATGTCAAACAATGACTTCTTATTTAGCTGAAAACTTGCAATCTACGCATGAACTAGTCTCCCCACTTATTTATCTTATCCTATTCTTTTGTGTTCATCATACTCTGTGTCACGATAGTCATCATTCTTGGTTGTTCTAGCCATTACTCAAACAACTCGTACCTAAGTATATAAGGCTCTTATCTCACTTTGAGGCTACATTCCAATGTGTCCTTGTCTAAGCTTCTTTTTTTTGTCATTTTCTATGACTGTGGCAACAAGAAGCAGAAACGTGTTTCATCCCCATAGACTTAGACAAGGTAGAACTAGGGGTTGTAATGCGGTAGAGGCCACTTCTCATCTTATACATAGTATGTATCTAGTATATCTAGTGAGGAGTCTTCATGATCTCCTTCAATAGTTAGATCTCCTTATATTCAAAGAACGTTTTCCATAAACTTACAACAAACTAGGAGTCCCTTGTATCAAGAGGATCCTGAAACTAGAAAAGGTCATACATCTCCAAAAAAAACATCTGAATTCTTATTTAGACAACCTTTTCAACCAACATAAACTGAAACTTATCACATCTCTAAAATGGCTGATCAAGATCAAGAACATGGAGAACATAATAGAAAACAATATCACCAAAGGAATGAAAGACATAAAGACCCTTTTACTGATGAGAATGAGGAAAATTAAGAGATACTTCCTGAAGATGTCGAAAGATGTCATAAGGATAGACACTTCTAGAAAGTCATGGAAATCTTGCTTAACGAAGAGAAAGAGAAATACTTTCTCAAACTTGCTCAAGAGGGAGCCAAGCTAACTCGTCACTTTAATGTTGAAACAATTATTACACCTGAAGAGGAAATTGAAACGTCTAAGTTGCAAAAACAACTGAAGATCATGCAAGAACAGTTAGCCCAAATGATGCATGATATGGACAAACCTACAAAACATATACCTTAGACACTATCCATTTCCTTTTGAAAAGAGTATAGACATGCTTCCTTTTCTAGGAGTATTTGAGTTACCCAAGTACGATAAATGCTTTGGAACTTCTAATCCCCGAGATCATTTGTGGGAATTTGGTGCCTTGTCTATGGAATTTATGCATAATCAAACATATCTAATGCATATGTTCCCATAAATTCTAGGTGGTCAAGCCATGGAATGGTTTTCATAGTTGCCTACTAGTATCAAAACATTTGCTGAGATTGCCAACATATTGTTTGTCTAACAATACTCACACAACATACAACACCTAGTTAACATACAGGACTTGTGTAACCTTAAATAGAAATTTGGGGAACCTTTCCTCACATTCCTTCAGAGATGGCAACAACTTTACACCAAATATTCATGAAAGATTACTGAAACAAAAAAACTTGATATCTTTACAAATAATCTTCTACCTAACTTTGGGTATAAAGTTCAACTTCAAGGTCCAAACACCTTTGAAGACATGGTCACACAACCTATGCACATAGAAGAATTTATGGTCAAAAAGGGTGCAATAACCCTTCAAAAGGACACTAAACAAGGATCAACTTCTAGCAAAGATAAGGCCAAGTATGTGAATAAGAATCGAGAGGTTGTGAATGATGGAGTTCTTGACAAAATTACTCGTAAACCTACTAAGGTAGCTTTCAATCTTATAGACAATCTCAAAGCATCTAAAAATGTTGACAAACCTCCTATTGACAACAAGACATTTGGAAACAAACTGAAGAACTCATCTTGGGTCACATGCCAAGAACAAGAATATATACCTCTTGGTGAACCTTTGGATGTGGTCTATAAGACCATGCTACAAAACAAGCTCATTTCTCCATTAGATAACTTTCATCCTTATGATCCACAACCACGACCCCCATGGTGGAATGAAACTACATTTTGTGAGTACCATCAAAACAAAGCTCACAAAACTAGCAATTGCATTAACCTGCATCACAAAATTCAAGACTTCATTGACGATGGTGACATTGTTGTGGATGGAAATAATAAGAACTCGGATCACAAGGCTTTCAAGGAACCATTCTTGTCTTATGAAAAAAGAGAAAACTGGAAACAAAAACATCATAACAAGGTCAACTATACATACTCTAATTATGATGATGTAATCAACATGGTTGAACCTATGGATTTTGAGTATTGTGACATTATCACCATTAAGGGTAAACAAGATAACACTAAACCTAAGACACCTTTTGTGTTAAGGGGCCCTACATCTAGTACATCTGACAATGGACCATCACAATCTTATGCCAATTTTGTTACGCGTTCCCATGCCAAGTTAGTACTCAAAAGCCCCATGCTTAGAACAACACAAAGACAAACCTCTTGCTGGTCCATCTAGCAAAGGAACAAAGGTCACAACATCATCTGCGGCTACTAGCTATAGTATCCTCGATCAATTACAACAAAAAAATGCTCAAATCACAATTTTTGAATTGCTCAAAATCTCACTTGCTCATAGGCAGATTCTCAACAAAGTCCTCACTAAGGCAAATGTACCTCAAGATCTTGATTTTGATAGGCTCCAATCTATGGTAGGTCATCTAACCTCACCTTACTACATGTCATTCTCTGAGGAGGATGACAATTCAATGAGTCATCCACATAACCAATCATTACACATTAAAGTCATGATACACTAGAAACGTGTCCACCACATACTCATTGACAATGGAGTTGGTTTAAACATTGTCTCTGCTGCTTTGCTTAGACAATTGGGCTATTTTGAAGATTCCATTGACCCTCATTGCAAGATAAACTATCAAGGCATATGACAAAGTTGAGCATAAATCTTTGGGTCTTGTTGTGTTGCCTCTCTGAGTTCATCCTATAGAAAGGGATGTCACTTGTTAAGTCCTCAACATTTTGTTAGCATACAACATCCTACTTGGAAGACCATGGATATGTGAAATGCGAGTTGTGCCCTCAACTTACCATCAATGCATAAAGTTCCCATCTAATGGCTCTAAAATCACCATACCTACAAATACTAGCTATACTTGTAACATGTTGAAATCTATTAAAAGCTTTGTACCTGCCAATAGGGCATCCACAGACCATCATGATAATAGATTGAAACAATTTTAGCAGTCACTCAAGCTAAAAAAAAATTGGAATGGGTGAATACCATATAGAACTAGTTCTGGCTTTGACATCTCTTCCTGAATCTCTCATCATTATGGGATACCATCTGAAGTGAAGAGACCTTTTGTGCTAACACCTCAAATGAAATACAATGGTACCTTTGTTAAAGCTATTGTACCTCTCAAGGAGGAAGACAAAAATAGAGCCATTTTTGCATGGATATACAAAGAGGAAACCCTAGTTGACCTCACATAACAGTCTCATGAAATTCCTCCTAAAAAGTATGGTCTAGGTCTAAAACTCATGAAACGCTTTGACTACAAGGGGAATGGTCCAATTGGATGCAACAAAAATGATCTGGTTGATCCTGTCAAAGCAATAGCTAGAAGGTATCGAGATACATCCATTCTAGGCTTCAAGAAGATTCCCTTCCATGTAGGGATTAACAAATTTATACTAGAATTTGAGAGTTCATCTGAACATGAGTCACAAGCTAAGTCAGATGACCATGAGGATGACGTTGACGATGAGGATCCTTATCCTTATCCAATTCCTAATGATCTTGCTAAATTCTTCGCACTACCAGACAACTTTGTACCATGTGTTAGCATTGTAAATGATGATAGTGATTGTTCTCATGATACTACTAGTTCTCTCCACATCCAACAAGAACAAGGAGATTCTATTCATGCTTTAGTCATTGAGTACATTTGTCAAAATCTAGATGATGAATGAGAATTTTTCACTATGATTGTTGGGGAATTCTACTGTCTATCCCCATGTAGCACAGATTCTTGAGAGTATGAATTTGACTCTCTCTTAGATGCAACTATAGACAGATCAAGTTCATGTCTATGAAAATCAACTCAAAGTAGGTGAATCGTCTAGGGTTAGGTCGGATGAGTCTTATCTAATTGGCATCATTGAGTCTTTGATTAATGCCAATAGAACTCAAAGGTATTCAAACACACTTGCAGATGAAGTTGCTCTAGGTCTCGAATTGCTTGTCCAAGCATTTGATGATTATACTGTGAATGCAAGTGAACCCGCCACATCTCTTTTACTCACCTATCCTGAGCTCGTAGACTAGAATTCTAATGCATATAGTGAAGTCCCTACATTCCAAAATGACTATGCACTTGCTTGCTACTTAAATGTTGTCAAACCTGTAATGTCTTCCACCAGCAAACAAAGCGTCAACATGACTGAAGCTAACATCAAATATCTTAGTCACACAATAAAAATGAAAAGAAATAGAAGGTCTGATGGTGAAAACCACATTGTGGCAATATAAAAACCTAAAATAGTAAAAATAAAAGATATATCCAAATGTGAAAACCTCTGTAAGGCACTTATGGATGAGATATTTGATGCACTTCCTAGTCATTTTTAGGAAAGATCATTAGTGTTGATAGAACCAACAGAGCTAATCAATTGGAGAACAAAAGAACACCCTCACATGATACATCTTACATAGTCATTATCTCCAGAAGAAAAAGAGGAATTCATTACCTTCTTCCAAGAGAAAAAGATAAATTGTGCATGGACACACTCAAACATGCCAAGCTTGGATCTTGATCTAATAATGCACCATTTATCTATCGCACCAGGAGTTAAAATAGTCAAACAAAATCTTAGGAAAATGCATCCTCATGTTGCCTTAGTGGTCAAGGCTGAATTGGAAATGATTCTAAAAGCTGGTTACATCCGTGCCATTGATTACATTGAATGGATATCAAACATTGTTCCAATCTCCAAGTGTGCAGAGTCTATATAGATTTTTGAGATTTGAACTTAGCATGCTTGAAGGATGAATTTACACTCCCCAACATTGATATGATAGTGGATATGATAGTAGGATATGAAATGTACTCACTCATGGATGGATTTTTTTGTTATAATCAGATCAATATTGCACTAGAAGATTATGAAAAAATTGCTTTTAGTTATGCATGGTGAACGTTCTGTTGGAACGTGATGCCATTTTGT
This sequence comes from Cupressus sempervirens, assembly GCA_028749045.1. Classification (NCBI taxonomy): domain Eukaryota; kingdom Viridiplantae; phylum Streptophyta; class Pinopsida; order Cupressales; family Cupressaceae; genus Cupressus; species Cupressus sempervirens. The sequence continues at coordinate 508,743,903 of CM053783.1, read as the reverse complement.
TTGAAAAATGTTGGTGCCACATATCAGAGGGTACGTACTATAATTTTCCATAGTATGATGCATAAGAAAATGGAAGACTATGTTGATGATACTTTGGTTAAGAGCACAAAATACAACACATCTTCAAGATTTGGGACCTATCCTGAATCTCATGGAGAAATTTAGTTTGAGACTCAACCCCAAGAAATGTTCATTTGGTGTAACATTCAGGAAACTACTTGGTTACATTGCATTTGCAAAAGGAATCGAGGTTGATCCAGAGAAAGTTCAAGCAATCATGGACATGCCTCCACCTTGTAATATTAGTTAGATAAGGGGCTTACAAGGAAGACTTCAATCCATTCACAGATTCATCTCATAGCCTATGGATAGATCACAACCTTTTACCAAGACTCTACATAAAGGTTTGAAATACAATTGGAGCCAAGATTGCGATTAGAGTCTAACACAGATAAAGCAATATCTTACTAATCCACCAATCTTGATGCCTCCTATCTATGGGAAGTCTCTTATTTTGTACATCTTAGCAATAGAGTCATCTCTTGGTATCTTGCTAGCTCAAGAAGACAATGATAACAAGGAAAGAGATATTTAATATTTGAGTCGTACATTGATTTTTTATGAAATGAATTATAGTATCATTGAGAAGGCTTGCTTGGCAGTCATCTTTGCTTCCCAAAAGTTGAGACACTACATGCTTGCTCATACTACATGACTGGTTGCTAAAATTGATCCATTGAAATACTTACTCAGCAAGGCAGGTCTAACAAGAAGGTTAGCAAAGTGGGTCATGATACTAAGTGAGTTTGACATTCAATATGTTGAACAGAAGACTATCAAAGGACAAGTGACCACTGATTAATTAGCAGAAGCACCAATGCAAAGTCTTCTTCCATTAAACATTGACTTCCCTGATGAATCAATTCGAATGCTCACACACCAAACTTGGGTGATGTTCTTTGATGGTTCCTTCACACAATAGGGATATGATTTTGGGATCTTATTTATAACACCATAGAGGTATTCACTACCTAAGGTGTACAAGATTTTGTTTCCTTGTACAAACAACATTGCAGAATATGAAGCCCTAATCAATGGTATGAAGATTGCAGTTGAATGGAGAGTGGATGAATTCAACATCTTTGGTGATTTACAACTCATAATCAACCAAGTCAATGATGTATATTAGATGAAGGATGAGAAATTGATCCCTTATAAACACATGTTGGATGACTTGAAGAAATACTTTTCTTACATTACTCTCCAACACGTTCCTCAAGTAGACAACAAAGTGATTAATGCAATTACTACTCTTGCTTCCATGTTACATATACTAGAGAATGATCTTCGACATGAGCTCCTAGTGGAAATGATACACTACCTTGCCTATAACTCCCCTAAATCTTAGATGATCTATTGTATTGTAGGAAACAACTCATCCCACTACCACCATATATACTCTTATCTACGTGACCAAACAATTCCAGACAATCTAACCTAGAATGAAAAATGTCACCTTACCTGCAGTGCTTCACAGTATGTTATTATTGCCAATGACTTTTTTAGGAGAGGTTTCGATGGAACACTCCTTAGGTGTTTAGAACCTGATGAGTCCAAATGTGCATACATGAGGGCATTTGTCAATCTCACTCTAACAGTTTGACATTAGCTCATAAACTTATTATAGTTGGTTACTATTGGCCAAATATGGAGCAAGAGGTAATCAAATATGCCAAGTCCTGCAAACAATGCCAGCTCCATGGGAATCTAATTCACGCTCTAGCGAGGAAGCTAATTCCATCTATCATGTTGTGGTCATTCCAACAATGGGTCTTTGACCTTGTGGGCCAAATTCATTTGTCCTCTTCAAATGGACACAAGTTCATCATTATAGCTACAGACTACTTCATTAAGTGGGTAGGAGCAGTCCCTCTCTCTATAGAAAATGGAATAACTATAGTTGTGTTCATTATGAACTACATCATATGTAGGTATGGTGTATATTCCTCCATCATTATTGACAATGGAGGATAGTTTAAAAACAAAAATCTTAAGGAGTTGTGCAAAAAGTTCACAATCAAACAACATTGGTCTTCTATTTACTACCCCCAAGGTAATGGCCAAGTAGAGGCATTCAACAAGGTGATCCTTAAGATCTTGCATCACATAATTAACAAATCTAGAAGGAACTGGCACCTTCAAATTAATCTATCTTTATGGGCTTACAGAACTAGTATCAAAACTCCAATGAGTACAACACCCTTTGCTTTGGTATATGGAGCGGATGTTGTGCTTCTAATTGAACTTGAGATTCCTACTTTGAGAATCTCCATGAAGGGCCTCATTACTAATGATGACTATAGAATATCTTGGCTTCAAGAGCTAGATTTTTTAGATGAATGTCAACAAGTGGCATGCGATCATCTTTGAGCCTATCAGCAGCATATGTCTAGAAGTCACAATAAGAAAGTTAAGTCACATGACTTCCAACATGAGAGAAAACCATAAGAATGAACAAAAATGGGTACATAAAAGGATGTTTGAACTCAATTGGTTTGGTCCATACATCATTACTACAGTGCTTGGATCTGGTGCTTACCAACTTTCTACAGTTGAGGGAGAGGTGCTCAAGGAACCCATCAACACTCTCCATCTAAAGTGGTTCTATAGCTGATCTAATTTTAGAAGCTTTCTATATATACTTAAATGTCTTGAAAAAAAGTCTAAAAATTACAAAAAGTCCTAAAAAAATCATTACCTTGGTGAAAACCTAGCAATAGGCACCTTGGTAATATAGCAAAAATGGAAAAATTCAAAAAATACAAAAAAAAAAGAGCAAAATTCAAAAATACAAAAAAAAAATGAAAAAAAAGTGTTATTAATGAAAACTAGGGAAACAGGCATCATGGTAGCAAAAATAGAATTTTTGCCAAGAAGGTGAAAACTTTGTAAATAGGTGCCTCTTGTTTCAAATGCTATATCTTGTAGTGCATCTTCTGGCTCTTGTATAGTTGTTTTCTTACTTTAGTTTGTTGCTTTCACTCATGCATCTATGTATTGAGTCTTGTCATAACTTGGGGGAAACACCCTATAGTGTCATAGGAATCTCTTAAGTGTTAGTCACCAATTGTTCTAACTGCATTTTCCTATTATCACTCATGTCACTTTAGAGATTCCTCTCACGGTAGATCTCTCGCATTAGTCACCAGTTGTTCTAACTACATCTGCCTACTGTCGCTCATGTCACTTTAGAGATTCCTCTCACAAAAGATCTCTCGCATCAATCACCATTTGTTCTAACTGTGTCTATCTACTATCGCTCAATTATCTACTGAGGTTCTTCTTCCTAAAGATTCCTCTTTGATTTTAGTCACCAGTTGTTCTAACTGCATTTGTCTATTGTCGTCACCCTACTGAAGAGATTCTTTTACAAATGTTCTAAACATTAACTCTTGACATTAATCCTACAACACATAAACAACACTGAAAATGATGAACTAGTTTGACATATGTTGAGCTCTTCTTTGCTTGTTTTTCTTTTTTTCTATCATGTCTCTTTAAGCCACTCGATGATGTCTCTTTTGACTAGAGCAATGAGAACTGGGGGCATGATCTTCGATTTTGTATTTTGTTTGTTGGTTTAGTTCCAATGATCTAAAGCATCCGTATAAAAGGGGTGTCCACTATAAGAGCCTCTATCTCGTATTGGATGGCTGTGTGTACCTCGACTCCTTTTATATGGATACTTCAATGAGGTCAGTTCTTTTCCTTGCTTGTTTGAGTAAATTCGTTATGCTACAGTAAATACTGATACTCGTCCTAGTATGTGAATGTATGGGTCACTGTGAGTATACCTAGCACAATTTTGTCTCAGGTTATGAATGCAAGGGTCAGTATGGATAGAATACATACTGATTACTTAGCATAAGAAGGATCTCTTGTGTGTCTAGTGTATTTTTACGCTAGAAACATTTTGGTCATCCTAACATTTATGCTCTGATGCTTATGTTTGCTTGCTATATTAAAATAGACAAATGTTCTGGTCATTCTTGCTTCTTGTGCCTTGAATGGTTACATTTAATCCTGAAAAAACTAGAATAGGTATCATATTCATATTCCCATGATTGCAATGTCAGTGGGAATTGTACAACATTTGAGATTTAGCTGCACATTCAGTGATGATAATTTTCAAAGCTTGGTAACCAAACTTAGAGTTGCATTGCATAAGTACATGGTTTGATCACTGACTTACTTGCATCCTTTGTAATGAGGGATTGTTGGTTCATTCAAAGTATCACGTTCCTTCATGAATGCACAAGCGTTTGGTTCTTTGGTTCATCCTCTCGATCTTCATGGGATACCTGTCGATATCAAAAAAATGGAACACTACATGAGATGTTACTTCATTCACATTTTTCATTTCATCTCATCTACACTACAATCATACATCATATCAAATTTGCATACATACTCATAAGCTTTAACATCTCATGTACAAAAAACTATAAAGAGAGAAAGATGACACATGCAAAGGTACTCGAATCAAAAATCTCATATATATATATATATATATATATATATATATATATATATATATATATATATATATATATATATATATATATCTTTGTGTTTGTATGTGTGTGTGAAGTCAAATGTATACATCACTACAAAGCTAGACACTACTCGAGCATTATTGCTCTCAAAATGATACAAAATGGTGTTGGCACACCAATTGATACATAGCCAGAACAAAATCAGAAGAATGTAAGCTAACTCTCTCCTTCCTCCTCACCTCCAACTAGTAGAGGAGGAGGAGGAGGATGCATATCTAGTCTCGCTAGAGGTCGTGTACCTCTTGACTCTCTCACATATTGTAAAAATTGAGGCACCTGCTCTACCTCATCTGGGACTACTACAACGTATGCTACATAGTAGTAGGATGCCCTCATTGATTGCAGCCAAATCTAATCCTATTGTTGCTTCGATCTACAAGCCTCTCGCTCTAGCTACTCTCATAAGTTGTGGATCTTGCGATCCCACTCTACTATCCTAGTGTCTTGCACTACAAGTTGTATATGTAGCTCTTCTTGGAACTACCGTCGTGCAGTCCTCACCTGATCTCTAGATCTCCTAAGGGGATTATCCTAGGTTTGTGCCAGGATACCTCTACCCTGTGGTCTAGCAGTAGGCTGATCTTGCATCTCCTCGTCACTTAGCCCCTGCTTTGGCTTCTCGACTGGTCGCTCTACCTCTCTGCATGGTTTCTGAGTGTCTCCTCTAATTGCTCTTAGGGAGCCCATCTCACCTCAAGGATGCTTCTAACATGTCCCACTACCACTAGCATTTGGATCTAATCTCATCTATTGAGGAGGAATCATAATTTATTGGGTCCTCTATTTGGATCTCTCCTGCTATGGCTACTATATTGGTGGCTATGGTGCCTACACTAGCTATACAGGTATAACCATCCCCACTAGGTCAATGAATTGTAGAAAGGGATGACTCACAAAGTCTACCTAATATGTCAGAGTCATGTCCTCATCAGCTATGGCTGGAAAGTAATCCTATGTCACCACTATAGACTGCATATCAATCATCAAATGGCTTAGGTCTAACCTCACTGACCACCAATTCTCCAAATCCATAGCAAGCCATGCATAAGAGCAATACTCATGTGATATGTCCTGTGGCTCACCATACTATCACCATACTCATGTTAGCAAGAATATTTTTATGACCTGCACGAAGAGACCTATCAGTGGGTTGAGATGTAAACATATACCCTAGCTCCACTTGTGCATCATCACATGCCTCAATCTCTCTCCATGGTCTCCATACCACTACCACTAGGTCATCAAATTGACCTCTCCACTGCTTAGTCTTCCCCAAAGCTACTTGGGTCAATTGGCCTTGATTTCTACATATATACAACTCCATAGGTTGTCTCTCATCTGTAAACATGGATATCATAATGGGAAAATGCTCCCATGCCCATACCTGAAGAACATAGACCCTGACAACCATGCTCTTCCTCTCATGATATATGATCTTGTGCATCTCATGGAACATATGAGTGAGCATGCACTGACCCCATCCATATAATTTGGGTGCCTCTAGCATCAACTACAACATCTGTCTCTATCCACACTCTAAACCATGTTGACCTCTGTCCACCATCAGAAAGCAGCTGATGAATATACCAAGTATTGTTGCCAACCTATGGGTGGGACCATAGGTATGCACTAGCTCATCCCAGGTGATGGCTCTTCCCATGATGATGTCCTCTTCGAATATAGCCTTCAATGCTGCTATGCCTATCTATGGCACTGTGTCGTACACTATCTGTGGCCCGTGGAATGGTATACAAACTATCCTATAGATATCTTTTGGGGTGATAGTCATCTCTCCCTAGGGTAGATGGAAGGTGTTTGTCTCCGAATGGTAATGCTCAACTAGTGCAGTCGATAGGCTATGATTCACCAACAATGTGGGAATCCGGCAAAGATATGATAATCCTAGAGCATCAATGTGTGCCATGTCAGCATCATCTAACTATCACAACAAAGCTCCATAAGGCCGATAATCTGATCAGAATCTGACATCAAGAAAGCTAACCTACACACACGCAAACAAAATGCACACGATTAGTCTTAGATAAGCAAAAATGACCAAAAAAAGCACAACTTATCAATGAAAAATCAAATTTCTAACACCTAAATTTACAATTTACACCATATTTTTGTGTGAGATTTCATATTCTTGCATGAGATTACACCTCTTTACATGAGAAAGGTCAAATGATAGTGAAAAACTAGCCATGTTTAGGGATTCTCACACAAAAAATGGGTATCTTCCATATGAGGAAACCCATAGTACCTTGTGAAGAAGTACTAGCTTGGTACTTCTTCACATAAAGGACAATTGGCATCGCGTGAGGAATGACATCCTCGCATGAAAATGACATGACAAATTCAAAATAATCTAAAAACATGCTAAAAAATACTTGAAATGCATGAAATTTCAAATACGAAGCAAGATTATCAATGACTCATTGGTGGACCATACTCCGCTGGCCAACTGTGTTTCCTAGAGAGCTCAAATCGATGTGTACACATTGGGACCACCACTTTCTCCTTAGAGCTCTCTTCTTCACAAAAGACAAAAGCACAAATGAATTGAAAATGACCCTTTGGGCCCTTATATAGGTTTTGACCTAATTTTTCAAAGTGTTCTGATTGGCGTGAAGATTACCCCTTGGTTAATCTGGCTACTTTGAACTCATTTTCAAGATCGAATATGAAATTGGACACACTTAAACAGTGCAAAATCACATTTTAAAATTTTGGGACTAACATGATCGAATGCTTGTGCAGTCCATTTTTTGGATACTTTGTGAATCTTGGAATCTTTTCAAATCATTATTTCTTTAAAAAGTCAACTCTAGTCAACTTTGGTCAAACTTGGTCTTTTGGACCCTGAAATCACTCCGAATTGACTCCAAATTTTCTTTAGATTCTTATGATCCATTCTACATTCTTTTGAATCTTTGATTTCTTCAATATACTACTCTACATCACTATTTCGATGTGTCATCTTTCGATTTCGCTCCTAAGGGGGCAAGATGATTACATCATTGAATCTTCCAAAACTAGCTTCAACTCAATCTAAATCCTATGTCCTTGTCGCTCAGGGCGTCTCATCACTTGGGGCATTTTTGTTCCTCTCTATTTGTCATCTATGTCATCTATGTCATCTTCTGATCAATTGATCAATCTTATAATAGTCCTTATCAAAGTGTGATGGACAGGTATCGAGACAATCTAACCCTAACTCCTAGGGATCAAGCCTCATTCTAGGGATGATTCTATGACTCATAATAGGTCTTGTTATCTCTTTCATGGACCGATATTTAGGTGTTCTATCTAGACTCTGGGGGATTAAGCTCTGATATGGAGATAATTCCAAATTCTTGCTAGGGATTAAGATCTATTCTAGAGATAATTCCAAATTCTTGCTAAGGATTAAGCTTCATTCTAGAGATAATCCTAACCTCTTGCTAAGAACTAAGCTTCATTCTGGAGATAATTCTAAGCTCTTTCTTTCGATCATTATTCAATGGATAGGTATCAGGACAATCTAATCCTGACTCCGAAGGATTAAGCCTTGTTCTAGGGATAATTTTATGAATCATAATTAATCTTGTCATTTTCTAATGGACAAGTATCGAGACAGTCTAACCCTGACTCTTGAGAATTGAGTCTCATTCTAGAAACAATTTTTTGAAGTTTGATAATCTTTGATTCTATCATTCCAATAACTAGGTGTTCTATATGGATTCCCTAAGGTTAAACTTCGTTCTGGAGATGACCTTAAAAAGCTTATCATCTTGGTATCTAGGTGTTCTATCTAGATTCCCTAAGGTTCAACTTCGTTCTGGAGATAACTTTAAAAAGCTTATTAATTGGTCTTTGTATCATCGATTTCAGAACCAATCTCATTTCTTGATCTATGTTTCATACTTCTAATTTCTTTGAATCAAATGTGTAGTTTGCACATTCATTCAAAGAGGGGCAAATGTAATACCCCAAAATTGGCACATTGCCATGCTAAACCAATTCTGGTCTATTTAATCAAGTCTCAATTCTAATTTTAATAATTAGCACTTGACCTAAGTGTCAAATGCAGAGAATCCCTAATCTGTATTAATTACACTCTTTATTGACTCAAATTAGATACATTAAACCTATTAATTAAGTTTAATATAATTATGAGCCTTCATATTTTAATTAAATTAAAATTATCTTTTTAGCTAATGTACAAAGGAATTAAATTTATTTGATTTAATAAGATATATCCTCATTCTAATTTATTGAATTTAATTATTCAATTAATTAAAATTATACATTTATGAGGTTACACTAGTAGAATTTTGGTAAATAAATGATTATGAGACTAAAATATTTAGTCATGAGACTAACAATTTTAGTCACATGACTAAATGTGATCAAATTATAGCAATATTATATGAATATGTGACTAAATAAATGACTAAGTTGATTATCGGGTAAAATTACAAGGCTAGACAAAGATAAGTAACTAAATAAATGATCAAATAAATGACTAAATAATTGGTCACTAATAATTAGAAACCCAAAACAAAAGACAAAATGAATGATGAATGATTTTTTTATCATATTAATACATTCTTGAAAAATTTCATTACTTTTATTACTCGCCCATTGAGCTCATGTCAATCAATACATAATTATTAGTTAACTCCCTTGAATGCCCACTCAACTAATAGTGAACTAAAGACAAACTCAAAATCTCCCCAATTTGCACCTGAACTCCTCAAAATTTATATATAAAATCTTGAAAAAAAATAAAAAAATCTCCATGCACTCAAAAGAAAATTCCAAGTCCATCTCTACATATCAAAAAGATTAATTATCAATTAAGTATTTTATAATGTCAACATATAATGTATATTAATCACATTAATGTCATGTAATAACCATCTTTATAAAATACAATGTTATTTTTATTATCATTACGATTTAACATTTTTGTATTTAGTAAATAGTGAGAACCAATTTAAATTAATGAGTACTAAACATTGAAATAAAATAATTTTATAATAAATACAATAAATATTTATGATTTAAATATATTTACAAGAAAGGTATTTACTATTTGCGTAGGAGGAGCTAAATATTAGGTTCTACTAGTCCAAATTGTATAAAAATCAATGAACTACTATCAAATCATCACAAGTCATGGATTTTTTTCATTTTCTTTTTGTACGCACTATTTTAATTCTATCATATCATTGTTAATTTCAAGTATTATCATTTAGATTGCATTGTCTTAAAAGTCCAATAAGTATCTATTTACATTCTTGTTTAACAATATGTTAGCTAAATAAATCTATCTCATTTAGATTATTTGATAGAAATACAATATTTAAATAAATATTTCAAAATTTTAAAAACAATTGAGGTTTTTAATTATTATAATAATATTTTAAGGTACTTTAGGGTATGTGTAGGATCATGGTGTGCCAAAATGTGGCGATCTGAAAAATCTATAGCTTTGAAATATCTCAAATCATTTCAAAATATATTCCAACTTTTTTTCCACCCACCCTGATACTGAATGAAAACAATTATTATCTTTATAAGGTCTAATATATCTTTTGATACCAAACCTATATGGTCAACTTTAAAAACATACTAAAAATGTGCTTTTGGTATGCTTGTATGTGATTTTTACTTCAAACATGTAGCTGACGACTTTTTTTTCACCAAAATTTGATGAAATGAAAAGGGATTCTTAAGAATGTTCTTATCTTTCCATAAATGTAAGGTTTGTCAAATTATGAGTTTAGTAAGTAATTATTACTTATTTTCTAATGAGGTTATGTATAAAGTGCTAACTAACACACTATTTGAAAAACAACTATAAATTTCAAATGGTACAACATTTTTAAAATTCAAAAGATGTATCACATTCTATGTTTCTTCTACTATAAGGAAAAATAATGAAAATTTTAATTTTGTAGACTTTTGAATTAATTAAGGTGGTTAGACATGAGAGTTTTTTTATTTCAAAAATACTCAAGTAAAAAATTAATTAATTATTATTTATTTAAAATAAAAATACCCAAAAATATTTGTCATATCCAGGCATGAGTCTAATACTTATATCTAGAATATTGTTATAAAATATTATCTTTTGATTTTGATTAAGGTGGTCAGAGATATGTCTACTTCTTATATTTGTTCTAAATTTTTTGTAATAATGCATTAAAGTTTAAAATTTTGACCAATCAATTTTATTTTTTTGAGATAAGTCCTAGTAGTTTATAAACTACATTCAATTTACTAGAGATTTTTTTCTCTCAACTTTTTGATATAAAGTTAATAACAAGTAGAAAAATGTATGTCAATTTGACATAACCCTAATTTTTTGATTTTTTATTGCCACATAAGAGCAGAGTTTGATTGACCATGATCCTGCACATACCCTTTAAAAAATATAATTATTATAAGATTCAATATTTTTTACACAATGTATTCTTTTAAATTACTTTTTAACATATATGATATTGGTAGATCACTTCATGATGATAGTTGGAGGTAGTTAGACGAATAGAATTCCTTCAAGAATTCAATTGATTAAAAAATAAAATAATACATAAGAGGAAATTTTATTAATGGACACAATTTTTATATCAAAATAGTTAGTCATGAATACAAATAAAAGAAAAGAAAGTTCTTGTACAACAAAAACTCTTAATATGTATTAGGATATCTAGTTTAACTAATATAGTTTATAATTTTTAATATAAATTTGATATTTTTTTGTTCATTTCAATAACAATGTCTATATCACATATATTTTAGTTAAAGAGTTCAAAATAAAAATTTCAAAGCAATGCAACTTTCCAAATTCTAAGATGCACCTCTATAATTCTCAATAGTGATCATTTTTCTAAACTTCCATGGAGCTTCATATGGGAAAAATTAGGGTTTGTGTATACCATCAGGTATTTTCTATTAGTGAAGCATATTGTAATAATATAAAATGTTAGAAGGAAATTTATATGGTCTTTGTTATTATTTTCTTATTGAGTTTAATAGATTTTTATTTTTTAAATTTTCCTTCATTTTAAAAATATTAAAAATATCATCCTGAAGTCTTATATTATACTTTCTGAAGGTTTCACAAATGGGTTTGGGTTTAAACATGGAGAAAACTCTGTCAAGCTGGAGTAGTATTGGAATGAGTGACCTCCCATGAAGTCTTGGTGCTTCACCTCTATGAGCATCACCTAGGTCCAATGAGTGATAAGTGTTCCATTTATTCTTATCAGAGATGCATTCATGTTGAGTCACTACTCATGAAACATGGGTCAATGAGTTTGACTAAAAAATTACACAGTTAAATCCTAATAGCAATATAAGAATAATAAAGGACATTGTCCTCACTACCTTGTGACAAAAAAAAATAGAGCCATACATCATATTTTCTAAGAGCCTAAATACCTAACAAATTATCACCCTTCCCATTGACTAGGCCCAACCTCTAGGGGAACTTGTTCATGTAGAGTGATATGCACAAGAGCCTCCCTACTAGTAAGTAGGATGATCAAAAAAAATTTACAAAGTATTACAAAAATCAAGGACATCCAATAGTCTTAGAATTCATGTTGTCCATGAGTATTTCAAATTATTGTGTAGTAAATTAGTAATGTCAAATTCATAAAAAAAAATCCCAACTCCAATAATGAAAGAAGCTCAACAAAATAACCACTTGAGAAAAGCTTGACTTATTATGGAATCCTCCAATTAGAAGCTCAACATCAGTCTCATCGAAAAAAAAATCTGATGCAAATACAAAATGCAAGATAGTGAATAGAAAAATATTGCATGTAAGATAATGTGCAAAAATTGTATGACCAAATTAGCAAGTGGGAGGAGTTACAAATATTAAAAATGCATATTGAAATGTGTGTAAAGGTAATGTTGGTTGGGAAAGATTGAAACAAGGGATGTCATTTCAAAAGCAAGATATGCTTATAAGTAAAAGTTTAATGTACAAGATACTATCATTTATCTTCTTCTTCACCTCTATCTCTTTTTATCTCTCTTTGTTTCTCTTGATCCTTGTACACCCTGTACATATTGAACTATATCTTCCTCTCTCCTTATTGCAACCTTCACATGAGCTTATTAGTAAATAACATACTTATCTCTTGATTTAAAGATTTTAGTTTAATCATGTTTGGATCCCTATATGTGGATGCACAGTTGATTCAAAGCTATGCATTATCCATTTAACCCTTTAATACAAAAAATATATATCGTAGTGATAGAAAAAGTAAACTCATTACTCTAAAAAAGTACATATAGAAAATAATTTACACTAATTTAGTTTCCATACCACTTTAGCAACCCATTGCAAACTAAGGCATGATTACTAGTTATTGACAACTTAGTTGATATGTTATTGGCTAGGTGGATCTCTATAGAAAAACCATCACATGGTCACCAAAATCATTTAAAGTCAGAAAACACAATATTGTTCCCAGTCATGAGAAGTTCTCTAAACAATTTGCTGAAAAAAGTGAGGGAGGAAAAATTTTTATTCAAAGCTCATGGAGTTTGGGGCTACAGGTTGTGGAACAATATCACATAGGATATACTTTTGGAGGCATTGGAGTCTATAATGAGTTACGTAGATGATCCAAGAGAAAAGAATGATGTTTAATATGGTAAAATGTGTTGTATTAAAACATCTTTTGTCAGAGGTGAAATCCTATAAGTCTAGTTCAAGTGTTCATGTTTTATCCATTTACTCTTGAGAATAGTTGTTAGTTATTCATATATTGTTTATTATTTTTTAATTTTCAAAAGAAACTATTTACCAAGATAAACTTCCTATATGATAAAAAAATAAGGATATAATTTATCGTTATGCTATAGCATCTTCATAGAACTGACAATCATATTTTTGTTGAAGATAAAGACAATCACATTGTTGTGTTAGAGTACATTATGACAACTTAGTTTATTACTCTAATTTTTTAATCCAAATTGTTTGAGTTAATTAGTTTTTAGGTAATCAACTTAATATAAACTGCCCTTTGATAAATCGTAGCAATATCTCACTAATATAATTGATTTATATATAATGACGTAAATCTAATAAATATAATGAAATAGCTATAAAATATATTACTTGTTATATTAAATAGATCATGAATATTTGTCAATAATTATAATTTTATAAAATATTATTTGTTTAGCCAATTTAACCAATATATGCCCTACTTTCATTGGTTAATGGAAGCGGCTATGCAGGCAACCAAATGCCTTATCTGCAAATAAAAAATGGTACAAATGATGTAGGAAAATTTAAAAAGATGTCAGGGAAGGCAGATGGAAATAGGTTGCGGCAGAGGAAGCGCAGACTGGGAAACCAACATTGTGGTATATCCTTTAAAATTGCCTGTGCAGTGGGTGAGATGGATAGAGGGATTACAGTGATGCGGTGAGGATGATGCTAAATGAACTATAATCTGCTGATAATAGCTCTCCAAGGTTTTAAAAATTTCACTTGCTTCTTTGAGGAACTCGAACAGAGAACCTAGCAGATGACAAGGAAATGCAGATTTTCTTGTGTAAACGCTATCCATGAGGTCAGTTTTTAATGGTATTGTTGACGAATTTAATTTCTTTGCCAACTTGTGTATTGAAATAGGGTATGGACATCAGTTGATATCTAAGGTATGTAAATTTTTTAATTGAATACTTGATGTCATCTCAACCAGAAATCTTTTAATAGAATATTTAATGTCATCTCAACTAGCATACAAATTGTGTAAACTATTTGACAAAATTCATCAAATAAATTTACCAATAAATGGGGTGTCTGAACTGTTTTACACAGTGCTTTAAAGAAATTCTCAAGAATTAACAAAGCACACAAATTGTTTGACATAATGCTTGAAATCAATTTGTGACCATAAGAAAAGCATGGTACCTATCTGATTACAACGCCTTAAAGAAATGTTTGGCCATAGGCAAAGAACACGAGCTGTCTGATACAATGCCTTCAAATATCTGTAGGTAAGCCAGACGAACTGTTTGACAAAAATACCAATAAAATTATTCTAAAGGTTTTAGAAAATTTTTTTAAAAATGCAACTATGATGTTAATTTGGAAATCCTCCATCCCTTTCTAGTATTAGTTGTACACATGATTGAAAAGATAGGTGAATTGTTTGATAGATTTATGCCAGTAAAATTGCTTTTAAGGGTTTTAGAATCTTTAAAATGAATGCAAATAGGTATCACAATTAACTCTTTTTGGTATCATCTAATCCTATGCAAAAAAAATAGGCGCTTCCAGACATTTACACTAGATATTTTAATGGAAAAGGCTCTGGTAGCTATGTGTGTTAGATATACGCAGATGATATCCATACTCAGCATTCATTTCACCGATGGCACTCCCATTGCTTTTGTACTTGTGAACATCATTTATCAGAACCACAAGTGCAACAACTTGTCTCTAAATTTTCTCAATTATTTCTAGAAATGTAGATGTGACGAACTGAATTGATAAGGAAAAAGTACTTCAAGTTGTGGCTCTAGATAAAAATGACAGTAGTCTTCCTTCCATAGAAAAAATGGGTTAAGTTGTTTGAAAATGGATGGACAAGTAATCTTTAAAGGAGTACAAGTCCTTCTCCTTCGTGTCAATTACCCAAATCGTCTCATGAAGTTACCATTTTTATCAAATTAAAGTGTATCCATCAAATAATTTTAAAGCCTTAGTGCTAGACAACTATTGGTAGAAGACGTGGCATATCTTTATTCTACAAAAATAGTTTGTAAACTTTTATTTGGTTAAGGCACAGGCTCTCAAGGAAGGCATTATCAAGAAAAATAGAAATTGAGAATTTCACTAATGCTTTCTATGAGCAACATTATGATTCCAACTTTGTTGAGAGTTTGGAGTCATAGAAAACAAGAGCTGCAGTGCAGAATAGATCTTGCCAAGTGCATAAAATTCTGATAGATAAAGATAAAGAGAGGAAGAAATTAAAAATCATTAAGAGTTTGGGACACCTCAATCCTTTATCATATATCCTGAAGCCCCCTTCATAAAACTGTTTCCAAACCTGCTTTTATATGTATAGGATTTTTATTTTTTTTGTGCACTAATGTAGGCTCTGCACCATGGTAGTCAGAGATGTGAGGTGGACTAATAGAGATAAAGCTATTTCTACCTATGTTACACCAAGTTTCTCGAACAAGGAGTGCAGAGAATGGCCATTTTGGAGGGTAACAGGGGGTGGCTATTAAAAAATAGGTTTTTTTTAAATCTTAACAAAATATTAATTATTCATGTGATAACATTGATTCGACACTCATCGTATATTATAGAATCTAAATACAAAACAATAGTGTTGAAGTGACAGCTCACATTAGAGTTAAGCTCAAAATGATTCAGCAAGAAAAGAATTTAGTTATATTTCCAATGCATAAATTTCAGCTTTGCAAAAGTTAGTTAATAGTAGTTTGACTCTCCTTATGTAACATATCTCAGAATTTCCTAGCTCTTTAAATATGAATTTTTCTAAATTGTTTCTGTATTTTGATGATTACAGATATACATTCAAGATTTATATTTCAAGTTTGAGATAACCACATATAGAATTCTAGAGTCATCATATTTTTGTATATTGGGAGATTTTTTATTCTAGCACACAAGTTTAGGATAAAGACAAAGCCCAAAAATGTACAATATGATGCAAACATGAATGGATCTAACTGTGCATTGTATCCATTTTATGATCAATTTTCACGAAGAATCATAAAAAGATTTTCTTAAGCTATATTGAATATAGGGGCTTTTTAATAAACATGAAAGCAACAATGTTCACTGGAATTATGACAACTAATTCAATTTTATTTTTCGAATCTTAATTCTTCTTTGGAATATCAATTGCCTATTGAAAAGGTTCTTAAATGAGTCATATTTTCTTTTGAGGGAAATTTGGTAGTTGCAGTTAAGGAAGTAAACATTAAGAAAATATCTATTAGGTTGCACTCTAGCTATTTGAGAACTGTCATTACTTTCCATGAGCTATTTAGGTGTGGATCATTTCGATCAAAGTTTGGTATTCTAGTGTGAAAACTTAACCTTACAATTAAATTTTTTTGATCTTAGGTGGAAGATTTACACTAAAATTATATTTTAAAAAAGTGGTTTTTTGCAATGGAGTAGCTGATTGTCCCTAGGACATGACATACCCAGCCATTCGAATGCACATTAGGCATTTATGGGACATCAGGTTAGCTATATTTCTTTCCTTATTTTGTTAGCAAAGGATGGTAGGGGAAAATTTATGAGGCATCCCTACTTTGAAGTTGTCCTCTATATGGGTACATATCTTGATTTGTTAACATTGGGTTTTTTCTGTTGTGTCATACTATCTGGACTCTGAAGAAAATGTTGTTTTCACATCATCTTTATGGATCCATATGGTAGCACTATTTTAATTAGGGAATTCAAACCACATAAATTATATGTTGTTACTATTCCATCTGAATGCCATCTACAAAATTTAGTTAACAAAAATTGTTTCAAACCTATTAGTTAAAGCAATATAAATCGAGTCTTGAAGTTGTTTACTAGAAGGGGTTCTTCATATATTTTGTATTTCAATTTCATTAGACACTTATAGAAGAAATGTTAATGTTATTATTACTTGGTATAATAAACTTTTGAACAACATGTTTAATTTTTTTAAATGAGAATAATGCTATAGGCATGCAATTTTCTATGAAGATAAGTCTATAGCTAGTTAATGGTGTGGATAGTTAATTTTTGGGCAGCCTAATGCAATAATGCTTTTTGTGGTGATTTTTTGACATCATGACCTAGCTGTCAAAGAGGTAGTATTTTTCTCATGTGATTGAATATTTAATGAAAGATACTTTGATTTAAAATAGATGTATCATGTGTTTATTAGCTCCTCTTAGGGCCCGCTCTTCAACTAACAAAAGATATACTTATTTAATCGTAAGTATATTTTAAAATCCATTGATCAGACATAAGCAATAAGTGAGACAACTTTGGCTTACATTGAAGATTACTAATATCAAAACTTTATTTATTTACAGCACGATGTAGAAGCTGGGGTGTCGAAGAAAGTAGTGCTAGTAGATGGAGCTGTGGTTATGGTTAGAGGTGCCAAAGAACTGACCCTAAGACAACCCATCCAGTTTCCTTTACCCCTTATCAAAAACATTGAGAATGGAAATCCAGTTTTCAAACAGATTGAACTTGCCACAGAGCTAAAGTGTGCTTCCAGTGATGGGAAAAACCCTTTTCTCTCCGAATTGTGGGTCCAACTTCATTGACCGCATCATCCATTAGTGAGTCTGATTCAACAGAAAATAAGTTGAAGGTTAAAAGGCTAGCTCTAGGCTCTATTGAATTGAGATCTTGGCATGAACAAGATTCATCTACACAAATATCCTTTGAGGTTGCTTCCAATTTACCCAGTCCCAGTGACATATGGATGTGGCTTCTTCCATCAATGACTGGATTGGATCCTAAACTAAGTAGTGTTGACAAACTTCTTAAGTCAATCCTTGGATCCATTAGCAAGAAGAAAGGACCAATCAGATTGTTAAAAGCTCAAGCTACAACAAAAACTTTTATCAAAGTACAGTTTGAATTAGAGAAGAAAATTGGTGATGAAGCCTTTAGTGTGAAGGATTGGTTGGAGTGGAGAACATAACCCTCTATTACAAGGCTGTAGTTTGAGTTGACAGGGAAAGTTGAGGGTGAGAAGATTGTTCCTTTAAATGTGAAACAAATTCAACCAGTGGAAATTGTTGATAGTTTTTCATCGAGATTCATGATAGGAAACACCACATATTCTAAAACACCAATCATGTATCCTCCACCATCACCTTTCGGTTTGTAAGAAGTGGATAAGGACCTTGACCAAAAGGGATATGGGTATTATTCTTCTCTATACTATATGTAAATACTCACACATGTTATGGAACTTGTGATTAACAACATGTTTACCCTCTCTTCTATGCCAATAAATTTCTTTTTTGGGTCGACTATTGACTCTACAATCGATTCTTAGTTTCAAAATATTCCCTCATTTTTTTTGCAATTCATTCTCTAATCCATTTGTGATATTAGAATCTTGTTAGTATACTTGAATGGTAGACTTTCAAGGTTTTATGGCAGACAAGTTAGGCAATACTGGTTTACTGACAGAATTGTGCATTTAGATAGTAGCTACTAAATTGATGATTTAAAACTTGTAGGCAATTAGACCTATATAATTTAGTAAAGCAAAGTAAGGAATGCTTGAGTTAGTTAGTATAGATGAAATAGTTAGTGGTATAGTTGTTTAGTGAGTTTGTTACTTGTGATTAATTAATTAGTAGAAATAGATTTGTTATTAGTTAGTAACCATATGTATTGGCATACAAACATTAGTTAGGAAATGGGATTATTAATTAGGGGATGTGGAAATGAATTTTGTAAATGGAATGAGATAATTTAAGAATTAAATTGTTGTCAAAGATTGTTAAATTAAAGTAAGATGATGATAGGTAGGTATGTAGATAAATTTGTAGTAAAATATTGTTAGTATGTAATGTTATTTAGTAAGGGTACAATAGAGATAGTTTGAATTAGTTAGTAAATAATATTAGTTGGTATTCAATAGTTTACTTATTAAATTTAGTTGGTGGTTAATGTAAATGGTAAGTGTTAGGGTAAAGAGTATTGGTGGTAAGGTAGAAATTAGTAAGAAAATAGACTATTAGAGATCTAGTGGAGGTTAGTAGTAGTGATGGAAAGAGAATAATTAGTTGGTAAAAGTTAAGGAACTGAGTTAGTAGTTAAAGTGTTGAACTTACTTAGTGACTAAAAATACTAATAGATACTAGGTTATTAAAGTTGTTAGAATACAATTTAATGTTGAAACATAAGTTTATACATAAAGTATTAATTAGTTAGTATATAAATAAGGGTCGATAACCATGCTAGTGTAAATAGTTTGTCAAATTGTGTTTCCTATATACGAGTAATGATAGGGTATTGTTATCAAAACTTATATCATTTGAATGACTTAATGTAGCATCATGAATCTGTAAGTGTGGGTCATTCAGTTAGTAAATGTTGATGTTATGGTTAGAAGGAGGTATAGGTTAGAGTAGTATAGATAACTTGATAGTTGATATAGGGTTATGCTAGAAGGTGAATTAAATGTCATAATTGATTTAACAATAAGAAAATAATGTTTTATTTAGTTCCAACAGGTTATGCTAATAATTGGATAGTGTAACCTTTAAGTGCATATTGCTTTATGTAGGGGACTGACCTAGTATTTTGTAGCAAGTGTATGATAACGAAACAAATCTAATGTGACTTGTGTTACGAATCAGATCAAATAATGTGTAACTCAATATAGTTAAGTAAGGTTGACTAAGCCATTATGTAAGGTTGAACCCTAACTATATCAATATTGTAGAAGTGTTCTATCTGCATGACAAAAAATGATCCTTTTGAGCCTAACATCATTAAGTTATACCTACTTATATTGAAATCAACATAAGTGCTCGGGAACCTAAAACCTCTTGACCTAATGACATACCATTGAAGACCAAACCCTTTCATGTATATTTGTCCAAGACAATGTTTTAGCTAGAGACTAAAAACCCTAGGACGCTAGCAAACTAATTGTACAACCTCAAAGACTTGAACTCAATCACCATATTTCCACAACACATTCGATGTTAGTATGTATTAACTTAGTTTTTATCACCTTTAAAAAAAAATTGTTGTTTTTTTGTTATAAAATTTTGGACATGACACAATGACCATGATCATGGTAGATTTAATGTTGGGAAGACAAATTTGTCAAATTTTTGCATTATTCTTTAAAGGGTACTAGCTCAATGGAAGAGCACCTGCTTTATAAGTAGGAGGATGGTGGTTCAATTCCATCATGCCCTAATATGACTAAATTAATGATTCAATAAACTATCAAATATATTACTAAATATACTATCAAATATACTACCAAATAAACTACCAAATATATTACCATATATACTACCATATATACTACCCAAAAAACTACCAAATATAGTACCACATATACTACCCAAAAATTACCAAATAAACTACCATATAAACTACCAAGTAACAACAATAAACTACTAAATCAATGACCTAATCAATGATTAAAATAGTTTAGTCATAAATTTGGTTAGGAGATAAATGTCTGGCAATAAACTACCATTGGTCACGTGATCAAAATTAGTCACATATCTACAATTTTTAGTAGTTTATTTAATAATATATTGTTGTTTTTGTACTAGTGTTATATTCTTTTTATTAAATTAAATATCTTCTCCAAAATCTTCTCTTCAATTCAGAAATGGAAATTTTGAGTTGACTAGAATTGGGAATGGAATTAATTTAGTTAACTCCTTCTCAACACTCAAAAGAGAATTAGTTAACTCTTGATGACACTTAGAAGTGAATCAGTTAACTTCATCTGCACAAGGAAATTTCCACTCTAATTGAATCTCGTTTCCAATCTTGACCATTCATTCAAATTGATCTCAACCATTGATCAATTTTGGAATTCTATTTAAGAAGCCTTCAATTCCTCATTATGTGGTTTGAATTGATTTTACATCGGACTTATGCTGAAATGCTCATTTTATCATGCATTCATAGCTTATCATTTTTCTTGCATTACAATATCATTCTAGTTTTGAAATGCATCCGTTTAGAATAATATGATCTTTTTATTCTTAGCTTAATATATGCATTACATATAGATCAATTGTTCTTTCTTATTTCTAGATTAATACTTGCATTTCATTTAGCTTTATCATTGCATATCATCTACTAGATGTCTGGTTGCTTCTCAATCTGACAACAATAGTATAATCAATCTAGTTAGAAGGCAACTGATTGACCTATTGGACATTTCAAATGAACAATCTCGTGTTTATTCTGGGATAATCCCTTAGATAAGGATCATCTTGAAGTGTGTGTGAAGATTGAGTCCCACATTTCTTGCATACACATGTTACAATGACCATGATGGTAGATTTTAATGTTGGGAAGACAACTTTGTCATTTTTTTGTATTATTCTTTAAATGGTACTAGCTCAAAGGAAGAGCACCAGCTTTATAAGTAGGAGGATGGTGGTTCAATTCCATCGTGCCCTAATATGACTAAATCAATTATTAAATAAGATACCAAATAAACTAGCAAATATATTACCAAATATACAACCATATATACTATGAAATATACCACCAAATAAATTACCAAATATACTACGATATATACTACCCCAAAAACTACCAAATATACTTCCCAAAAAACTACCAAAATTACCAAATAAACTATCGTATAAAAAACCAAGTAAAAAAATAAATGACCTTATCAATAATTAAAATAGTTTAGTCATAAATTTGGTTGGGATATAAATGTCTGGCAATAAACTACCAATGGTCACTTGATCAAAATCAATTACATATCTACAATTTTTAGTAGTTTATTTAGTAATATTTTGTTGTGTTTATACTAGTGATGGTTAGAATTCAATGGCCTCTTAGATTTTACAAGGTTAGGACATGTACTTATAGATTCCTTAATTGCATATTTTCCTCAGGAGATCTTAAGGTTCTATGAGTGAGCCCTAGGTTGAATATTCACATGTATTCAACCAAATTTGTGAGGGTTTTTAGGGTAAACAAAGCAATGGAAGTCTAGAACTTGGTAGAAGGTTGTTTCATGTTGTAATAAGTTAGAGGAAGACCTTCCACATTAGTCTCTAAACCTAGGAACCCATTCTTTCTATTTGTCAGGTGTTCCAAGCCTCTTTTGGCCAATTAGGCCTGAGAATCATGTGTGAGTTCAAAGGTGTTGGAGTAGGTTAGGAAGTTGAAATTTGGGGGATAGATAGAAGGCCCAAAAGGGTGTTTGAAACTATAGCTTTTTTAACAAGTTCTTCTAGAAATTTCCAAGTTGTTTCCCTAAAACCAATAAATGTACTATTAGGGGCAATTAGGTCTCTTAGTGCATTTGATGGTTGTAGGTGTTGGGGTGTCCAAACTATGGTGTAAATTTGATCCTTGTGTGTCCCTTGAAGTGTTCCAAGTCTTGGTTGAAGTTAGGGAATTGTGTTGTGATCACTTCCAAGTTTGAGCCATAAGATCCAAAGTAGGCTTTAGAGTTGCTTTGTAGAATTTGTGAAGAAGATTGTGGAAGTTGTTTTAGAAGTTTGTGAATAGTTGAAGTGTGAGAAGGGATTCGTAGAGACCCTTGGAAGGTATTAAGTTTCCTTGAAGGATTGAACTCATTCACACTTTTGTTGTGAGCATTATGCACCATGTTCTTTCTTTTATTTCAATTGATAAGCAGTTGGGACTCTAGCTGGATCAACATGCTCAATGATGGTACTTGACTATGCATAATCTCCAAGACCTCCTAGATGTAGCTTCCTCAAACTTTTCCATGCAGGAAATTTTTCCTTGTTTAACTTGAGCACCTCCTTTCTGTACATCTTCATCTTTCACAAGCACTCATTCTTTGATACCAATTGTTGGAATAATTTAGAATAACTGAGAGGGGGGTGAATTAGTTATCCAAGGTCCAAATGTATAAAATAAAACTTTTTAGTACTGCAACTTATCCTTATGTATGCATTTACCATTCAATACATTAAACATATGCATATTACTATCCTATGTCAGAATAACTTTGTAGAAATGTAAACATACAAAATCACAAAATCAATCACACATTTTGACACAAGGATTTTATGTGGAAACCCAATTTGGAGAAAAAACACCAGTAACATGCTACCAATTTTCACTCTTCTAAACTGAGCTCTGTGAGGAGCCAACTCTGTTAAAGGTTATAATGCACACTATTAAATATGACCTTGTTAAAGGATTTCAATCACCCTATTAGGAGTGAGCCTTATTAAAGGACTTATAGAACATTCTATTAGAATGTCACACTGTTAAAGGATTTACTAATGATTGTTAGGTCAACATTAATCCAAAGGATTTATCCAAACCGATACAATTGTTAGAGAGTAATATTAGGACTTGATCTGATAACAATAACATCTCACTTGCAGATTACAAATCTTACATTTAATCCTTCCTTCTGCTTGACATTCATCCTCTTCATCTCTGACATCGTGTTCACCCTTCAAGCATCCATCCTCTAAGCCTTATTGTTTTTCATGCCAATTGCAAACTCTTCTATTCGGCCACCATATGAAGCAACACCTTAGAATTCTTGTCTTCCTTAGGTTCTCACACATGACAACTATTGCTTCTGTCCTGCTATCTCTATAAATAAAGAATTTAGGTCCTTTTCCACTTAACCATAATCATCCATTCTAGGGTTAGGTAAGATTCAATGAATCTACCCAATTTTCCATTTTAGTCCCTTCTAGAAACTTCCTCTACAATCCTCTTTGAATTCACCTCAAAATAGTTTATCTTGAATTATGTGTCATCAGCTCATCATAGAAATCTTAGACATGTTTCACACAATTCAAGAAATCAGCTTAGTCAGCTTAAATTCATTAAATCTTCAATCTAACACTTTTTACTGGCACTTGACAATAACACTATGTTTTCTCGACAAACACTATGTTCTGATACTCGACCAACACTAGGTTGCTCAACATCCACTGGGTCTTTTACTGGTGCTTGACACATACTAACTATCTTCATTTGGCACCAACTATTTTTCACTTGCTCAATTCATACTAACTTTCTTCACTCGACTTCCATTGTTTTCTATTTAGCCTACACTAACTATCTTCATTTGTTTTCACTTGCTCAATTCATACTAACTTTCTTCACTCGACTTCCATTATTTTCTATTTAGCCTACACTAACTTTTCTTGGCTTGCACTATTTGCTTGGTCAAACTTGGCAGACACTTTTCTTTACTTAGTCTCCTTCAAGTCTTTTCTCAAGTATCCTTTCATTATCTACTTAAGTAGATAAATAATGCACTATATCATCAATGTCTTGTTTGGTCTTAGTGCTCCTTTTATACACCAAATAACTCAACCTTTCTCGAGGTTCTCTTGTTATCCTTTCTTTTCAAATCCTCTTCATCAATCAAACAAATGATAGCATTCAGACCAAAGTAACCAATTGTCTCACCAAAAAGTAGTAGGTTTGACATTAGTGATAAAATAATGATAGTTTCATTAATCTTCTTCACTTCAACAAAAGAGACAAGATCTAAAATGTGTAGCCAACTTTCTACATTTTTGTATTACTTTCTTTAAAAATATACAATTCAATGTCAACTCCTATTAGAGACAAACTCAATTTTATCAGCAACTATTAACTCTTACTTTTTTCATTCTATCGTTTGGAAAAAAATCATATACAGTATACATGGACCAACTCAAAAATGAACAAAACTAAATTCAACAAAATGATTCTCGAACCATTTTTTAGCCTTGGAAACTCATGTATATAGTATGAGTTGCAACAAGCTTCATGCCTAGAGGGAAAAAAGATAGTTGTCTTTGAGGCAAAAGAAAAGGTTACACAAGAGAAAAAAAAATTCATTATCCTCATAGTACTAGAAAATTGAAAACATTTGTGGTATTTTTTGTTTGACAACAAAGCATTTTCTCATCAAGTACTTTGTGGTGGGGTAGGGGTCTCTTCTACTTTGTCTTTTTCTTGCTCCTCCATCATTTATGACAATTTTTCTTCAACCTTTTGATCTCCTTTAGATGGTGGGGCCACATTTTCTTCTTTTATTCTACTTTGATATGATTCTATGGCTTCTTTAGTTGATGATTGGATGTCCTTTTCCTCAACTACTTTTGACACTTTGCCTTCAACTTCAAATGTGAGTTGTGAATCCACCCCATCTATTTCTGCCATGGTTACATAAACAACAATATATGATTAAATAAACTACTAAAAATTGAAGATATATGACTGATTTTGATCACATGACGACTAGTAGTTGATTTCTAGACATTTATCTCGCAACCAAATTTATGACTAAACTATTTTAATCATTGATTTGGTCATTTATTGTTGTTTTGATTAAGTAAAAATAGGTTTTGAAGGACCCAAAACCTTAAACAAAGTATCAAATCAAATAAGCAAATAAATCCCATGAGGAATTGTGCACCAACACCAAAAAACAAAACTAATTAAGATAAGCAACCTTAATACAACAAACAAGAAATGACAACAAAAAGCTAGCACCTAGACAACTACAATGTGTTTAGTAAATCAGTAGCTTGATTTGCAAGGATATTCATATTCATAGTAAAGGCCTTCAACTCATCAATTTCTTTGTCTTCCATCACCTTTGTCTTCTTTGAATTAGTCCCAGTGCATTTATTGGGGCCTTAATCCTCTTTTATTTCCTTCAAACCTTGGATTCTCCCCTATTCCAGTTTGTCTAGAAGAGTTTTCATGTTTTCATGTTGTCTGCAATATTCTTCAAGATGGAGCAACTTTGGTCTGCAAGTTTTTTAACAGCATTCTTAATGTTGTCAACTCTATTTCCCATGAAATCCATCTTTTTCTATATATCCTTCATCATTTGTTCCATAGCTCTGTTCTTCACTTCCAGAGGTGGGAGTCTCTTCATTAAATTATTGACTTCTTTTGCATTTCCAATAACATCAAAGAGTCTATTCAAATTTTGACCAAGAGTCTTCTCACCTCTGGTAGTCATACTTACTTGATCAAAATCCCTCATGATATCTTGCATTTGTTCCTTCATACTATTGATATCTCTATTCATCACACCTAGATTTCCAAAGATACCCTTCATATACCCCTATTCATCATGGTCCTTGCTCTAATTCAAGTTTTCCTTGTCCATATCCATAGTGTCTCTTTTAGTATCCACCTCCTTGATACCTTTGTCCTTAGCCTTCCCTTGAGATAGCACTTTCTTACCTCTCAGCTCTTTTTTTAGAGGCTCATCATTTGAGGGAATGTTCATAACTTTGTAAGTCTTCTTCACCTTAGTTCTAGTAACAATACCAATATTGCCTTTAGTTTTCTTCCCTATAACCTCCTTAAGATCCTCATTAGATTTTGTTTCCATCTAGTCCACCTCCTTACTCTTCCTTTTCTTGGCAAATGAGCACCTAGGTGAGAGGTTTTTCCTCTTCTTGTTAACTATCTTATCCTCTTCCCCTATGTTTCCTCTTCATAAACTTGATCCTGATCACTCCCCTCGGTATCACACTCTAGGTTTTTTTACTGATACAGCGTTTGCCCACTTTTTTTGCTTTAAGAAGATTCATGATCAACACCATCAAACCCTCATGGAAAGCATGATCCCCTCAAGGTCATTCTAGATAGCTAAAATGGTATTATCCAATGACTACCTCAAGTAGAAAGGGAAATTAATTCTAAGCCTATGCCTAAAATGATTTACCGACATAAAGTGGTGCCCAAAAATCTTAGTAAAACAACCATCATGGGTTAGGCATTCAATCACAACAAACATAATAAACCTCCATGGTTTGGAGATGGAATGAGGGCTAAAATAGGAGTTGCCAATTTTGACCAACCTATTTCTCTCCTTGGTCATCTCCACAAACTCATCAACAGCATGGTCAGATAGCTTCCTATCCTTGTAGAAGTTGATCCCATCCATATCGAGACCGATGGCTTCAGAGACTGATGGCTTCAGCTTCATTTATTGTTGTTAACTAGTAGTTTATTTGTCCATTTATTTGGTTGTTGATTATTGGTAACTAATTGTGTATTTGGTCATTTATTTAGTAGTTAATTTAGCCATTTATTTGGTAGTTTACTTAATAGTATATTTGATCATTTATTTAGTAGTTTGTTGGTATTTTATTTGGTAATTAATTAGATAGTTTATCTGGTAGTTTATTTGATCATTTATTTAATCATTAATTTACTCATATTAGGACATGATGGAATCAAACCACCATCCTCCTATTTGTAAAGTAGGTGCTCTTCCATTGAGATACCCTTCAAGAATAATACAAAAAATTATCAACATTGTATTGACGTGGTTGTTTCTCACCCCTTTCTTCATGTCTTCCCACCAAAATTTAGTATGTTCATTAAAAATTGGTTTCTATTTATAAGGGTGGTCATTGTTTAAAAGTCATCCCTACATATTATAGTGGACACCAACCTTATAATTAGCAAAATCTCTACTTATGATTCCTACAAAATGGGGCTTATCTACAAAATATTTACTCAAAATGCTAGAAGAGTTCCGTCAAACTTTTAGAAGAAGGGCTGACATTAGGAGTGAGTGCTTGAAATATCATTTTTTGCAACAAGGCAATAGAGTAGGGCCTTAAGTCTTACCTACAATAGCAATACAATCAAGTAAGTCTTTGAAATATTGCTACAATAGAAAACACAATACAAGCAAAAAATGCCCTATAAGGCAGTTCATTCTTATGTTCTCTTTGGTTATCAATGTTAAGCCTCTCAAAGAAAAGCATTTAGAGAAAGGAGTTCTAGTTAGAAAAATATATATATCATTATCCTTTTTTACAAAATTATGCAGAACAAAATGTCTTTATATAGAGTTGAATCAACTAACTAATCCTTTTGAATCAATTTTTCTTAACATGCATTCTATAGATAGATGGTTTAATAGATTTTTAAATGGTTAAAATAATATTACTCAAAATATTTTTATTTGCAATAAATATAAGGCTATTAAACATCTCACACAAAATTCAATAAACAAACATCATTGGTACACAACAACACACAAATTGAATAGTTTCTTTGTATCCATAATAAACTTTTAAGACCAATTGTGATTCAGTGTGGATAAAATGGAAAATACTTTGACAAGAAGACCAAAAGTGTACAAACTCTTAATATAATTCATATACAAAAATATAAAAATTTCTTTTGTGATTGTGCACCCCATGTACAAAATAGCAGACATACAAGAAGATATAATTGCATCAAGTTGTAAAATATGTCATTCAACTTAGTTGATGTAGGAACTACTCTCAATTCTTAAGTAGCTTTGGATAGGGGTATCGCCCCTAGTTTACCTCTAAGATTTTCATGTGCATCTTTAGGTAAAGCCTTTGTGAATATATCATCTATATGTTCTTTTTTATTCACATATTCCATTGTCACTTCTTTGTCTTGAACCAACTCTCTCAAGTAATGATACTTGATTGCAATGTATTTTATCTTTGTATGCATCATAGGGTTCTTAGACATGTTTATAGCACTTGTATTGTCACAATAAATTACTTCAGGTTCAGTGATCTCTTCCTTCATTCATTTGAGTAACCATTTGATTAACATCACATTTGTGCAATTTATAACTGCAATCACATATTTAGCTTCAATAGTAGATAGTGAAATACAATTATTTCTTGCTAGTCCACATAACCAATCTTTTTTCTAAGAAAAATGCTCCTCCACTTGTACTTTTTCTATCTTCAATGTTTCCAACCCAATCAGCCTTTCTATAGGCTCTCAATTCAAACTTGTCATTCTTCATGTAGTATAGACCATAATCTTCTATACCTTTCAAGTATCTCATAATCCTGTTAACAACCATTAAGTTATTCTCCTTAAGATTTGTAGAAAATCTTGCAACAATCCCAACAACTAGTGCAATGTCAAGTCTCTTATGAACTACATATTGCAATTTTCTAATCATAGACCTATACAATGTTTGATTTACTTTAGTAGAATCATTAGTTTTGGATAGTTTATGTCCTGTCACCATAGGAGTATTAACTAGTCTTGAATCTTCCATACCAAAAGTTTTCAATATTTCCTTTATGTACTTGGACTGAGTAATGTAAATACCATATTTCATCTTATAAGAATGTAATCCAACAACGAACTTTATTTCTCCAAATATTGAAATCTCAAATTCTTTCATCATTTCATTTATAAATGTCTTGCACAATGCATTTTGTCCTCCAAATATGATATCATCAAAAAATATTTTAGCTAACAAAATTCCTTTACCTCCTTCTGTCTTCAAGTATAGATTGCTGTTGTCATCAGTCTTCTCAAAACTAATCTTCACAAGATAGTTGTGTAGTCTCTCATACCATGCTATGTGAGCTTGCTTTAAACCATATAAAGCTTTGTGTAGTCTATGCACCATATTCTTATTGTTTGGATCAACAAATCCTTCAGGTTGCTCAATGTAAACTCCTCTTCTAGTATACCATTTAGAAATGTTGGCTTAACATCCATTTGATAAACTTTGAATTCTTTATAAGTAGAATAAGAAAGAAAATCCTTATCCTTCCAATCTTGCAACTGGGGAAAATGTCAATTCCCTCTCCTTGTGCATAACCTTGCCTTATTCCTTGTCACTTCACCATTTTCATCCAATTTATTTTTGTACACCCGCTTGGTTCCAATGATATTCTTGTCCTCTAGTCTAGGTACTAGTGTCCATGTTTTGTTCTTCTCAATCGAATCAATTTCTTCTTTCATGGCTTGACTCCAATCTTCATTCTCTAATGCATTCTTCACTGATTTAGCTTCATGTATGCTTAACAAACATGTCTCATTCCTTAATCTTTTACTTGTCATTGGCCCAACCTCTTTTTCTCCAATGATTTGTTCAGCAAGATGATGTCTTTTGACATATATTGATAATCTTGTCTTTTTTCTTCTTTCAACAATAGGTTGTTCATGAATTTCAATCTCAGGTTCATTGTGTACTTTTCTATTAGGTAACTTAGTATTCCTTTCATGAAAACTAATTTTGGCATCATAATGTACCTTGGCTTCTGATTATAACTTGGCTCCTAAATGCAACTCAAAATCCATTATATTTGACTCAACAATCACTGATTCTTGTTGATTAGCAGCTATAGTATCATCAACATTATCATACATGCCCTAATAGTAGTACATAAAGGTTTTGTAATTCCCAAGTTCCATTTTTTTTTTTCATCTTCATGTATTTCTTTCTTGACTTGTATTTGGTTCAAGGTATAGATAGTTGTACTAAGAACTTCACTCCAATATTTTAAAGCAACATTCTTCTCCATCATTAGTGTTTTGGCACAATCCATCACATATCTGTTCCTCCTTTCAACTATCCCACTTTGTTTAGGGGTCCTAGGTGCAAAATTTTGTCTCTTGATTCTTTTTTCATTGCATAAGTAATTGAATTCATTTGATATAAACTCTCCCACCTTTGTTAAATCTCAGACATTTCAAGCTTTAACCAGTTTCCTTTTCAATTTTTTCTAGATACCACTTAAACATTTGAAAAGAATCAATTTTTTTCTCTCAAAAACATAACTGTCATCATTCTTGAGTAATCACCAACAAATAGAATAAAATACTTGTCACCTTTGTAGCTTTGCACATCAATTGGTCCACATAGATCAGTATGAACTAATTCCAAATTTTCTTTTCAATTATGAGTCTTATTCTTAATACTAGACTTTGTCATCTTGCCTAACTAACATTATTTGTAAATCATATTATCAGGTTTTTCAATTTTGGCAAACCTCTAACTCTTTTCATCTTACTGATACTAACCAAGTTGTCAAAATTTACATGACATAATATTTTGTGCTATATCCACACATCATCAAATTGTAGAACAAGATAAGTAGCTTCATACATGTCAAGACAAAAATATATTACCTCTTGTCTGATTTTCACTTCCAATGAGTTCTGCATTACCATTATAGATCTTATTTTTCTTATGTTCAAATTCAACCTTGTATCCTAAACTATTCAATTTTGACACACTTAATAGATTATAGTGAAGTCCTACATAGTAAGCATTGTCACACATGATCTTGTTTGTCAATCTTATTGATCCTTTACCTTTCACTAGACAGGGTGCATCATTACCAAATCTAACACTATTTCCATTGTAATTCTCAAGGGTAATGAACTTACTTTTGTCACCAATTATGTGATGAGAATATCCATTGTCAACGATCCATCTTTCACCTTTGGTTACATAGGATACTAATGCAATTGCCTCACTTTCATCTAAATCATCTTTCATAGCAACAAACACAACTTTATCATCATGGCCATCTAATTCATCATTAGATTCTTCTTCACCAATGTAACAATATTTCTTTCCCTTGTCTTTATAGCCTTTGTTACTCTCATCTTTTCTACCTCTGAATTTGTCTTTATTTATGTTGTTTTTCTTCTCAAGACACCTTTTTGCATTATGACCAACCTCATTACAATTAAAACATATGATGGGTAACTTACCTTTGTATTTTCATTTGCCTCTGTGAAATCTCCTAGCCAACAGTGCTCCCAATACTTCTAGATCTTCATCATCTATGTCACTATCACTAGCATCATGCTTGACCTTTTTCTTTCCTTTAGGTTCTTTCAGTGTCATCTTAGCTTTGAAAGCATAATCAATATTAGATTTGAAATAATCAAAATTTAAAAGCTCAAAAGTAGTGAGTCAACCAACCAGTCCTTCAAGGGTTAGATCACTACCATGAATACACCTTAATTCTTGTATAGCAGAGACTCTAATAGCATAGATAGGCAGTAGGCTTCTCAATGCTTTGTTGATCGTAGTCTCATCTTCAATAACTCCATTTGCTCCTCTGATTCCATTTACAACATCTTTGATTCTTGCACAATACTAGACTATAGTCTCACCCTCTTGCATTATCATTTCATCAAAATTTCCTCTTAGACTTTTTGCTTTGTCTCTCAGCATATTCTTGTCTCCTCCATAGATCTTATGTAGGGCATCCCACAATCCTTTAGAAGTGGTACATGTTTTGATGTCTTCAAATTCTAAATAGCTTAGGGAAAATGCAATCTCCAACATTGCTAGATTGCGCTCTTTCTTTGGTTTTAGTTGTTTAGTAATTAGGGCTCCAACTGCTTCTTCATGTTTAGTGGTGATTGTTGTTTGTGCATAATCTCCAAGTCCTCCTAGATGTAGCTTCATTAAACTTTTCCATGTAAAAAAAATTTCTTTGTTTAACTTGGGCACCTACTTTCTATACATCTTGATCTTTAGCTTCAAGTACCTTCAATCAGTTTCCTTCACAAGCACCAAACGCTCTAATACCAATTGTTGGAATTCTTTAGAATAACTGAGAGGGGTGGGTGAATCATTTAGCCAAGGTCCAAATGTAAAGATAAAACTTTTTAGTACTTAACAAATACATGTGCATGCATTAATCATCCAATATCTCAAACCATAGTATATTATTGTCCTAGGTAAAATGAACTTTGCAAAAATATAAACATGAATTACCACAAAAGAATTCACACAATTTGACACAAGGATTTTATGTGAAAACCTAATTTGGAAAAAACCACCAGTAATATGCTACCATTTTTCACTCTTCTAAAGCGAGCTTTGTGAGGAGCCAAACTTGTTAAAGGTTACAATGCACACTATTAAATGTGATCTTGATTAAAGGATTTCAATCACCCTATTAGGAGTGATCCTTGTTAGAGGACTTTAGAACATTCCATTAGAATGTCACCTTGTTAAAAGATTTACTCATGACTATTAGGTCAACCTTAATCAAAATGATTTACCCAAACTGATAAAGTTATTAGAAAGTAACAATAAGACTTGATCTGATAACATAACAACTCACTTATAGATTAGAAATCTCTTATCCTATCCTCCATTCTTCTTGGAATTCAATCTCCTTTGTCTCTAATAGCTTGTTCACCCTTTAAGCCTTCACCTCCTTAAGTTTTCTTTCTTAATATGTCAAATGCATGTTCATCCCTTTGGCCACTAAATGAAGCAACACCTCAAGACTCCTTGTCTCTCTCTAGTTTTCAATATGACACTTTTCTTTCAGCCTGTTATCTCTTTAAATAGAGAATTTAGACCTTTTTTTCTTAACCACAATTGTCCATCTTAGGGTTAGGTTAAATTCATTGAATCTACCATCTTTTTTATTGTGTTCCCTTCTAGAAACTTCTCTTACAATCCTCTTCAAATTTATCTTCAAACATTTTATCTTGAATTCTATGTCAACAAATCATCATATTTATCTTGAACATACTTCACACAATTCAAGAAATCAACTTTGTCAACTCAGATTCGTCAAATCTTTAATCAAACTTATTTTATCTCTACTCCGTAATAACATGATGTTTGCTCAGCAATAACTATATTTTGATGCTCAATCAACACTAGGTTGCTTGGCATACATTAATTCTTTATTGATGATTGTCACACATTAAACTTCCTTCACTCTACACCTACTATATTTCTCCTTGCTCGTTACATACTAAATTTTCTCAATTTCAACTAACTTTCTGCTCGGCTTGCACTAACTTGCTCGACTTCCACTATTTCCTTGGTCAGGCTTGTCAAACACATTTCTTTGCTTAGCCTTATTCTTGTCTTTTCTCAAGTATCCTTTCATTGTAGCATTAAGTAGATAAACAATACACTATATCATAAAAGACTTACTTGGTCTTAGTGCTTCTTTTATACACCATATAATTCAACCTTTCTCTAGGTACTCTTGTTATCCTCTCTTTTCAAATCCTCTTCATAAATCAACCAAATGATAGCATTCAAACCAAATTAGCAATTGTCTCACCAGCAAGTAGCAGGTTTGACATCAATGACAAAATAATGATTATTCCATGATAGGTTTCATCAATCTCCTCATTTCTATACTTCAATAATCTTCTCATTTCAATAGAGGAAACTTTACGCATCCTAGTAACGATCTTCTTAGTCAAGGACAAAAGACAACGTACAAACTTTAACTCACTAAAAGAGAGAAATGCATAACATGATATAAGTCTTTCAACAACATGACTAATTAATGGAGGATGAAGAGTAGAAAAGGGCATCGGCCCAGAACAAGGGGAAGAGGCATCTTCAAAAGAAATGAACAAGAAGAAAATATGAAGAACTAGTGTGTAAAATTTCGAGTAAAGAGAGGCAACTACTTGCACATATGTAGTAAATTCCAATGAACACACAATTGTAAGTTGTAATTATATCATATCGAAATGGCAAGAAAAATTCAACCATTTTAATACACATATGAGTTTTCTTATACAAAATATAGTGAATTTCTAACAAGATTATGAAGATCATGAGATGTAAATAAACCTTGCAGTATTTTGGATCAAGAGCTATAGCTTGGCTACAATCTACAATAGCATTAGCAATATGGCCCAAAGCTTGGGAGGCTATGGCTTAATTGCAAAACCCTACTATCATAATGGCAGTGTACATCCATAGGGCAACTCTAATGGAACCGTGGTGGCCGGCTGATCAACTACCCAAAAAAAGTGGCCGATTGACTAGAAACTGTTGTAAAAGGCCATAACTCACCATTACAAGCCAATGCAACCATGTACTACTCCACTATTTTGGAATGCTAAGATCCTTGAAAATATCTATTTCTAGGAGCTTGAAACCATCAAAGTATCAATCCATGCACTCTTTTAAGAAAAAAGATACTAAATAAGAAAACACACATGCTACTTCATACAATGCAACTAAAAATTTAATGATTCACAAATTGCCTTTTTCTTTTAACACTCATTCACTGGGATTCTAAGAGCCAAATCAGTAATGTCAATATACAAATACATTACCAAAACATGTTTACAATCTTTCACTCTTTGACCAGCAAAAAATGATGATACATCAAAAAAATTAGTGAAACTAACAAAAATATATTTGCAGCCCTCCGTCCAAAAAGAGTTTGGAAAAAAACTATTTTGGCTCCCAAATGGTTATAGTTAATTTTTTCATATAATGATTAATCAAATATAATTACAATTCAAGGGTATTGAGATTGAGAGTGAAGTATAAAAGTTAGTAATATCCACAAATAGATGCTTGGCAATACTAAAAATATTTATTGATATTCTAAAAACTACAGGTTAATGATAATTTGTAGTGGTCACATTTTGTAACTTATACTATTTTCTCAGCTATTGAATTTGAAGACTAGTATTTTCACTTTTACTTAAATAATCCTTTAACAATTTCTATTCACAAATTTATTCAGAAAAATCATCAATCATTTTTCATATTTTCAATTCTTCCCACAATGCTTTGGCCTTAAGAGTATGAGATAAGAAAAAAATAAAGGGTCCAAAGGGAGACATTTGGGACAAAGGAAGTATGATTGTCATTTGTGCAATGAAAAACTAGAGGCAACTACACAAGGGTTTACACTCTTTTTTTGGGTATAATAAACAAGGCGTAAAAGAGTGAAAAAATTAACATAAGATAGAAAGTTGAGGTGACTAGGTCGCACATGGTGGGTGAGGCAAGAAATAATAAAATTCTAATAGAGCCTATGCAACCTATTTTTTATTGCCTACCTAATACATGTATGTTGAGAATCATTGAGGAAGGAAAAGAGCAACTAGAGTTGTTGATATGTTTAATATGCAGTCATGAGAAGTGATATAGTCTTTGTTGCCAAAAAAATTGTGGAAATACCATAGCATTTCATATGGCATGGTCTCCATATATTTTTAATTAAATGTTTAAAGATGCAATTATTGGTGGTCCTTCATTTGTCCAACCCCAACAAACATTAGCTATGTAGCTTCCTCCTTGATAAAGGAATATTCCAAGGTGTGCAAAATGATAGAGGAGATGAAACATGCTTAGATAATATATGGCTATTCTATCATCAAAGATGGGTGGAAAGATATTAAACATCAACCACTAATCAATGTCATTGTCACACATTTTGTTCACTCTTATTATCTCAGAGTTTTTTACTATTTGAGGAATAGAATGGGATGTAGACTTCTAATTTTAAATTTTAAAATATATACCCTCTAATTTATATAATGGGGAATTGTTTCAATCAAAATATGTAATTTTATTGACTTGATTGTGGGAGGTAATTACAAATACAATTCCTAGAACCCCTATTGTGTTCATTAGTTAAATAATGTATTGAAAGTCAGTGGGAAAACATATTAGATTAAGGTAGTGATAGTAGATACTAGAGATATATCGATGATCTTTTGTAAGCATTAGATCTCAATTTCTTTATTATTTTTCAAGGAGTAAATTTCTCAAATCTATATATAAAATATTCTTTTACTACTTTATTTTCTTGAAAAGACTAAGAATTTGATATAGCTCTGATACCATGCAAGAATTTTCGTTAGGAAAAAATCACCCAAGATCAAGGAACTCAAGCACAAGCACAAAAGTAGACCAACAAGGTATGATCAAAATAACAATATCTAAAATTGATTTATTATCATTCAATGTTCTATGTATACACACTAGGAGTGCCTAAATATAAAGGCCTCTGGAATGCTTCTAGAATGTCTAAGAGTTAGCACACTGATAAGTCTTACAACCAAGCACATGTCCATCGAGAGTGGATTATCCTCCATTAAGCACATCAGTAAGTGCGATGATGAGAGGATAAGCCTACAAAGGTGTAGCACATAAAATTATGTTGTAGACACCATGTGCTTAATTAAGAGTGCAAATAAATGAGTTGTCTACATGAAAACTCAATTAATTATGCAAACTCCAGTATTGTAGATACCATGTGCTGAATTAGAGTTGGTTACTCTAGTGTTGTCAACATGACAACACATAAGAATATGCAAACTCCTAAGTGTCAACCTAAGAAATAATAAAATAATGCATTGACCTAAATAAACTTAAGTGTAATAATTAAATACTTATTTACACCAACAGCCCCCTTAAGTACAACTTAGGGGAATGCACTTAAGCTTATGAAAGCTAGGATGAATATGCATGATGGGTCCCGACTACTAGGCCATGTTAGGTACCCATGTAAAAAAGTAATGCAATCTCTCATAAAGTAGAGAAAGAGGTAAAATCTCATGGGAAACCCCCTCCCCACCAAAAAAGAGAGATGAAAAAATAAGATGCATGGATGGATGGAGTAATCAAGATCCCCCCATTACGACATACATCAAGTATATACAAAAGAGAAGTAGAAGGACAAAATCACATAAGAGGAAAAAGTCCCCCCCATAAAAGAGAAGAACAAGAAAAGGTAATCCCCCCCTCCTAAATGTAGAGTGTTGATCAGTGATAGCTGCTCCAATGTAGAAGCTAATCCAGGACTACTGAATAATGTTCCTCCCCTTTGGAAGAAACAATGGTAGAGGTACAGGTGAGATGCTTTCCCAATGTGTAGAAAGAATCCTAAAGATGAATGGTTCCTTTGAAACCTACTCAATTGTCCCTATGTCAATTTTGATGGTCGCTCCTTCCAATACTGCTGAAAAAAGTGAGTGCAATTCTAGCAAGGATAGATGTAGAACATGTCCCAAAGAAAAAACTATCTCCTTAAATGATAAAGAGACCTCATGCAACTATTGTACATAAGGATCCACAATCATATCAACCTATGAAGACTGATCACGTAGAGAATGGATAAGAGGGTCAAAGTGAGCCCTCATGACAACTGAATAAAAATTTTGCTTCATCAAAGAGAAGATGTGGATCATCAAAGATGTCTCCCAAATCTGCTATGTGTGACTCGACAAACAAACCTAAAATATCTGTCAAGAAATCATCCACTGATGTTGGAGCTGGAAGACAAGGTATACTCTACTATGCTAAAGTACATGAACCTATCACTATGGAAATGGATGAAGTATTTTCCTAAAAAAAGAGAAGACTAATATCATCAATGTTGTCTCCCAAATCTTCAATGTGAGACTCCATGAATAGATCTACAATGTCTAGAAGGAAGTCATCCCATGAAGCTAAAGTAGGAAGACATGGAGGTTCCTACTGCACTAAATCAGAAGCATCTGTGGCTAGAACTGGATCAGTAGTAGCAACAAGAGCATCAGGAGGTGTGATCTTATCTGGAGAGGATGCAGCTACAACTAGAGGTAAAATATCTTTTGGATATGGAGCAATGTGTGGATCTCCATACATCTCCCAAAGATAGATCCAAATATCATATAAATCAGTTGACTTCATGTCATCAAGTGAATCCATAACCTCCATATCCATATGTAGAAAGAGGGCACGACAAATGATGGAACCAGTGTCACTATTGTATGAAAGGCCTTTCGCATATGGAAATGCATTATGCTAACTAAGATAAGTGAGAACCAATTGACTCCATTGCTTATAGTTTTGTGTTGTCAAGGTAATTAAATCTTTTTTATCCATGATATACTAATCAATGAACTCCCCAAATGCAAAAACAAACAATCAACCACCCCCCTAATGTATGATTGGGCACTTTATATGTATTGCATGTACAATAGGCCACTTGTCAAAAGGTACAAAGTGGAATTCTAATTTTGCTGTCTACAACTATCTTTTGAGGCTCAAATATGTCACTAAGCATTTTAGCTAAGATGTACAATAATTTTGAAAAGTAATCAAAGTAATACAATGCAAAA
The DNA here is from genome assembly GCA_028749045.1 of Cupressus sempervirens. Lineage (NCBI taxonomy): Eukaryota > Viridiplantae > Streptophyta > Pinopsida > Cupressales > Cupressaceae > Cupressus > Cupressus sempervirens. The sequence goes on along the minus strand of CM053783.1, from coordinate 508,704,915 downwards.
AAAGTCCTAATTCTGAAAGTGATATTTTTGTCCACACAACCCTATAATCTGATTGTAGATCTGGAAAGTAGATGAAAAATTAAGCACTTTCAAAAAAAATGGAACCTTATTTGGAGTCTAGATGTGCCTTTGAAAAAATTGGGATTTTCTACTTGTAAAAAAATTAGGAGTGGAGGTATCAAACATTCTACACCAATGTGGAGATCATGAAATTCTACCCCAGAACAAAAAAAAATTGCTTGCAAAAAGGAGTCTATATGAGGGAGATATCATTGTTTGAAAATCACCTCTGTAATTATTTTTTCTAAATCATCATCGCCACGCCTTCAAAAATAAATTGACTCTAGATTTCAACTTAGATGTCTGATTTTGGTGGAAAAAAGGTCAATTTGGGGGTTTGTTGGCCTTCTAAATATGATGCCAATATCTAATTGGCACCAACAAGCTCCAATCTTGACTTGCAAAAAATCTCTCCTACTAGCTTGATGGCCAAAAAAATTTAGAAAATAATGCAGATCCGAAAAATAATGCAGAGAAATTGCAAAGATTGAAATAGTAAAATATGTAGATTTGAAAATTAAATTCAAAGATCTGAAATAATCATATCAAATTTGCAAATTGGGCATTTGGGTGCCAGTTTGTAAAACAATTTTGCCTCAAATTTGACTATGGCCTAGGGTAGGTGAATTTATAGTCAAATTTCACTGAATACATGTTTCAGATGCAATGGCAAGGTCCACTTTGGCTCTAGATGCTCCTAATGACTATAATACTTGGATATGGGTCGAGGTTTCCTCAGAGAGGTGAAGCAAGATTGGTCTCCAATGGTTATGTGAAGAGAATTTCCCTTAGCTCTGATACCATTTAAAAATTTGGTATAGCTCCGATACCATGTAAGAATTTTCCTTAGGGAAAAATCACCCAAGATAAAGGAACTTAAGCACAAGCACAATAGTAGACCAACAAGGTATGATCAGAATAAAAATATCCAAAATTGATTTATTGTCATTCAATGTTCTATGTATACACACTAGGAGTGCCTAAATATAAAGGCCTCTGGAATGCTTCTAAAATTTCTAAGAGTCAGCACACTGATAAGTCTTACAACCAAGCACATGTTCACCAAGAGTGAATCATCCTCCATTAAGCACAAAGATAAGTGTGATGATGAGAGGATAAGTCTACAAAGGTGTAGCACATAAAATTATGCTGTAGACACCATGTGTTTAATTAAGAGTGCAAATAACTATGTTTTTTACATGACAACTTAGTTAATTATGTAAACTCTAGTGTTATAGACACCGTATGCTCAATTAGAGTTGCTTACTCCAGTGTTGTCAACATGAGAACACATAAGAGTATGCAAGCTCCTAAGTGTCAACCTAAGAAATAATAAAATAATGCATTGACCTAAGTAAACTTAAGTAAGTGTAATAAGTAAATACTTATTTACACCAAAAAAAAGAATACTTTAGGAGTAGAAGTCTCTATTAAATATTTTGTCATTGATGTCAAAGCCAGTCAACAATTTTCTTAATTAGTAACAATTATAGTTTATCTATGCTATTGTTTGGTAAAATATATATCATCTGTCTGACATAGTAATTTAGTGAGTTGGCATGGAATTTTTCTTGGTGTATGGAAATTATAGGTGTTTAAATACTCTGACATTTCAAACTTTGATTCTTGGAAGCTATATATATCCTTGAGCAATGGTTTTAGACTCTTCCATTGATTGTCAACAATTTTCTTAATTAGTAACAATTATAGTTTATCTATGCTATTGTTTGGTAAAATATATATCATCTTTCTAATATGGTAATTTAGTGAGTTGGCGTGGAATTTTTCTTGGTGTATGGAAATTATAGGTGTTTAAATACTTTGACATTTCAGACTTTGATTGTTGGAAGCTATATATTCTTGAGCAATGGTTTTAGACTCTTCCATTGATTGGGGGGGTTGAGGGCACAGTTCTTATTCCTAATGATGGTTGTGTATCAAACTATTTAGGGGGAATTTTTGAAGATCTAGACATTTAAATGTCCCAAGAAAGATTACAGTAAGGCCCCAACATTTAATTTTTTTAATTCAGAAGGTCTTAATATTGATAGATATTAAATTTAGTAGATCTTGTGGTTGATAGCTTTATTTTAGAGGATCAACTCTTCTTGTGCAATTTTTTTTGGTTTCAACAAGGAAGCTTAGTTTTCTCCCAAAATTTGGTCAACTTTCTAGAATAAAATAGACACCAAACATCAAAAGTGTATTGCCTTCATAGAATTTAAGAAACGGTAGAACAAAATTGGAAAGATAAGGAAATTCTTCTTTTCTTTTTACTACCTAAGTGCTTGTAATTTTTAAGATGCACTCAAAATGCCTAACTTTCAACTATTATATTATTTAAACTAAAACAAAAAATATATCTCTAATCTGAAATAGTAAATGTCATACAAATAGTTTGTTTGCTCTTTACTAGAATTAACTATTTGATAAAGCCTCAAAACTTATAATTACAGTTATCTTCCTCTTTATTCACTTCAAGTGATAGTTTCCAATAAATACCATTATACTAATATTGATTGCATGGCCTTCCCCTTATTACTTCTTATAACTACATTTATAAATATTCTGACTATATACTTATTCATTTGTCTGCATACCCTAATTTAAATTTTATTCTCAACCACATATTAGTACTTGTATCCCCATGTCTCCAGGTATCTATGCTTCCATCAGTATAATTCTTTTTAAAAATAGAAGGAATAGTATAATTGCCTAGTGTAGGATCATTCTTCGATCTTTTTCAATCTCTATAACATGAATATATCTTTCTTTCATGGCATGAACAAAAACACTTTTAGACATTCCTTTTTCAAATGATTTTTGAGTAGGGCTATATTGGCATCAAGAACATTCCTATAGAGACAACATCTACACTGGGAATAATGGCAAAAGTTGGCATCCTTTCATCAACGTCTTCAATAATCTTGAAATCTTGATGGGTAAATATCACTGATCACATTATTAAAAGAAATTAATGATCTGTGTGTCTATAGTTGCAATCATCTCTATCTTGTGATAGTTAACCTCTTCTCTTTATTTATATCATTAAGCATTTTCCTGATTCTTCAGCACAATCCAACTACACCCAGGATTCTTTTTTACATTCCCATGTTTGACCATTTCCCACACCTTTTCAAAGATTTTCCACCTACTAGTTTCCAAGTAAACTATTCACACATTATAAGGAGTAACCATCTTAGTTTCCAAGTAAACTATTCACATATTATAAGGAGTAACCATCTTAGGATTCAACTTTAAAATAATTGTGTTGCATGAACTCCCATTTCCAAATTTCTATGAATTTTGTAGGCTACAAGAAAAGCTCCTCACAAAGGAACATTAGGTTCTATTTCCATTTTGTTGAAGTCTTGTGCCATATCTAGGTGGCATGCATGATTTAGTAGGTTAACCATGGAGCCATAGTACTCAATCTTAGGTTCGATGAGATAAGCTAGACTCATGTAATGAAAATACTACAATCTCTTATCAACTAGGCCTACATGGTAGTACACACCCAGAGTGTTGATGAAGGTGACATGATCTGTATTTTTCCTAGAATGTTGTTTCTCTTCAAAATTGTAGAGACTCCTTACCATAGCCATACATGGAATATCCAGTAATTATTGCATTCCATGACACAATATCTTATTAAAGCATTGTTAAACACATTTTGTATAATCATTATGCATCCACATTTTTCACACATGTCTAAAGGAGTATTTACCACACAAACATTACTCTTGGTCCCTTTATAATAACATCTTCATGAATCTTCTAACCTTGTTAGTCGACACATGTAGAATGTACACTAGAAATGGTAAAATAACTGCCTTTTTAATTTATTAAGTAAAACATTTTCAGAACCTGCTTGCTGCAATGATGATTAGAAAACTCAAATTTCCAACAAAAAGATTACAAATAATTCACAAAATTACCTCAAATATCAATGTTTCACCTCTTCAAATAGGTTCTAGTGCATTCCAAATCTATTGAGAAAAATGGGATCAATGAACATGTATCTTAAAGGAAAATAACCCCAAAAAAATTGTCTATGTATCAACTTCTCAATAACACTAAGTTAAAGAATATGTATTGATAAGTGTCACACAAGACACAAACAATGTTGGAGGACCTCATGTAATATTCAAATTGATAATTAAAATTGTATAACATTTAAGTAGAGAAAGATGCATTTGATGACTCACCTTCTAGAAAAGAAAGGTAAGTTCATAAACTTTAACATGGAAAACAACCATACTCATAACTACCCAAATCTTTAAATGCATCCCAATCCTAAATACATAGGACTTCAAGATGATTAAACTTAAAAGTGCTTCATGAAAAAAAGGGATGAGAAAAAATACACTATATTGTAGGTCAATCAAACAAGTCCAATGAAAATAAGGGGTTGAAGACAATCAGCCTAAAAACTAGAGAACTTTAGCAGACCCTTAGTATTAACCAAAAAAAAATATTTTAAGTTCAATTCCATCTTAGTCCTAAACATATATGACTTAAAATATGCCAAAACTAAGAATTTATTCACAAAAAAAAGGGTTGGAGAAAGGAGGATCTATAGCTTAGGAAAAAAAACTATTTTTGAAATAGAACTATTGAAGATAGTTTGACTTAAAGAAAAAGATATTCAACAAAGATTCTTTGTAATTATTAATAACCAAAAAACTATATTAAAACTTCCAAAATCAAATGAAGTACAACAACTAAATTTTAATTTATTAGCTACTAGAATAATGGATATTCCCACAAGTGGGAATCATTAGGGAAATGGTTGTCCCACAACGGTGTATTAATTTGTTCCTATTAACATCCCTAATTTGCCTAAGATTCACAAGAGTGAGGGTTACAAAATAGTGAATGATTATTGGAGTGATGGTAATGATGATGAAGGTAATGGGGATTATAAGGAGAAGATCCCACCTCATGAGTTCATTGCCAAGAAAAATGTCAAGAGCCAACTTAGTTCATTTTTAGTCTATGAAGGGGTAGGAAAGACTCTCAAAATTAGATATCTTTTAACAATACCATATTGACAAGGATAGGTTGTGTTGATTGGCCTATACAACCACAATCTTCAATGAAGTCTTTGCCTGTATATTAGAAAAGATCACCTTCTTGTACTAAGCAACAATTTTTAATTAGAATTTTTAGCTCAGGTATTGTTTTATGGACAATAATATAAAGATCAAGAAACTTTGATGGAGATAAACAATAATTTATGATATTCTAATATTGTAAAGGTAATTATTGAAGATGATCACTTACTTATTACTTTGTTTCTAGATTTTCTATGTATGACCAAACAAATATATTAACTAAAATTTTGTTATTTATTTATCTCTTTTATCTCTTCACTATACAAAGAAGACCTAAGAAACACACAAACCAGAGACAATAATAGAAATTTCATGAAATGCTTCCCTTAAGCTTTTTAGTTCATTTGGATCAATTACATATGTTATTTACTCCATTCATTATGCATATCTTGTATTTATGAGTTTATATCTCTTCAGTTATAAATCCTTGTAAAGATCATTATATCTTTATCTAATTTTAGGAAAGTTGTATTTGCAACTGTTAAGACATCCACAAGGAATTTACCTATCTAGCTCACCATCATTAAACAAGATTCATAAGAAAAAACTCTATATAATTCATAAGATTTCCATTACTTCTTGGCAAGTCTCAAATGTATTTTCTTTGATGCATTATTTTACAAGATTATATGTGATTTTTTTAGTATTGGAAATCAATCTATATAATTTGGAGAGTAGCCTACTATGCAATGCACCTAGTCATGTTTTCCAATTGAGCAATACAATAAGCCACTAGATTTTTGTTACTAAACTGTGTTCACTATTCAAATTTAAGTTCTACATATCCAATTAATTTTCTTTCCCTGATTTTGAGATTTATAAACATGGTAGCAATAGGTTACATGTAACTTATTCAGAGGCCAAGGTAATAAAATCTATATTAACACTTGGTCTTGGGGCTATAATGATAGTATGACCTAAGTGGGTTTAGTAATAAAGGTATGACTCCCTAAAGGTGGCAAAAGTTGGAACCCAAAGAGGGGCCAGGTGGGTCTACCCCATTGTACAATATAGAAGGTAAAAAAAAAATCAACTTATAAGTTTCTACAAGGGAGGTCTCATGTACCAAATTGGTCTCTTGTTTAACTAGATCTACAAAACTACCAATAGTTAAATAGGTATCCATCCAACTTCTAGACTTTTATAGATAGAAATATCGGAACATCTAATGAAAAACTTGTTTACTCCAATCATCTTTTAATGTAATAGTGTTCTTAATGAAATCTAAACAAAAAATACCATTTATGTTTGATTTTTATAGGAAAATTGATATTATTTGAAAATGCAAATCAAAGATTAAACATGACAATAGAAATCAATAGAAGAGAGAGTTTGGAAATAGGGAATGCCTTATTAGATTTGCTGGCCCTTTCAAACAATCTTTATCTATCATGGCCCTCACATGGTCCTTTGGAGTGGTCACCTTCAATTTCGTATGAAAATGTACAGGCTTGGCAAGAAATTGGGTTGTATAATGCACATTTGCCCCTTGATATAGCAAATGCCTCTGCTTCAGGAGGTTCTCCTAGTTGGGATGTGTCTATTCACGAGGATGACACTTCTAACTAGGGCTTGAGTGGTGTGACATTCACACTGGATAAGTGCTTCCCAACAGTGGCTAACCCTAATAGTGGTTGCAGAAATGATTCTTGGTTAATGGGTGGACATGGTCTCGTTGCTGAGTCTGAATTTGCAGAGATCGAGGAAGGATAGTTAATAGATATAAGAAATTCAAAAATTTTGAAGTTGGACATAATGAGATTAATGCTCAGTCCATATTGTAAATACATTATTTCTATATCCTCATGTAGGTTACTATATGTAAATTGTGATGATCCAAACTTTGTATTTAGTGACGATTCCGAGTTTTCTTGCTGGTTCTTTCCCAGTTGAACTTTTGAGTCATGCTTTTTTTTTTAAATATACTAGTACATTCGGTGGCTTGTCCACTTTTTCCAAAAAAAAAACCTTTAAAATTTGGAATATCATCCTTTAAAAATACTTTTATTTTTATACTCCTTTGCTTTCCTAATAATGGGATTTTTATCATATATTATGTTAGTTTTTTGGAAATCCTATGCATCTGTACTAACATCTCTCTCCTCTCTTAATATGCACAGTAGTTTCTTATTTAGCCTTTGACTTGTTTGTATGTTCCTTTTCATTCTGACCACCAATTTCAACAATATTTCTAGCAACAAATAATAAATTCTTATCACCAATGTAATACCCCGCCAAGGGATCCAAAGAATTATCCTAAAGTTTCACTCAGTTTGGTAGCATTTTTTTTTTAAACATGAAAGTAAAACCATTTACAACTTATACATAGTAACGGAAGCAATAAAAATAGTACAAGTGGAAGTAAACATAGCATACATAACAGGTTACATTCTTCATGGATCCCTTAATGTTGAATTACATCTAAATTAACTAATCATCTAACATCATATCCTCATGAAATAATAATGATACATCCAACGTACTTAAATAATATACAAGTGTCCTTTAGGTGATTACATTTCAGATTGCTCAATCATCCACTCTACATATCACAGGGTATGAAAGGCTTAAAAGAATATACATGATACATCATCATAAAAGATATAACATCCATCTTAAAAGATAACCATTTATCACAACATAATTAACTAAGTGCACGATTCCTCCCAACTGTCAATAGCATCATTAGACCATTGTGGGTCCTAGCCATCCCTCCTTGTGTAACATTCCAAATCATCAAAGAGATCATCGGTATTAACATAGTAGGAATGTCACTCCTAAACATACTACATTATATGCAGAAGTAATCTAACATGCAAAATAAAGCATAAGATAAGTAAACAACATCATCTATCACATGCTAATCATCAATGTAAGGATACGTGTCCATCATCATAAAGAATTTATTAGCCACAGTTTCTTCAAATGAGTCTCAAATGATAAGAGTGTAAAAGTACTACCACCCAACCGCATGGCACCTAAGTGGTCCACTCCCACTGCATTGAGGAGATAATCTCAAGTCCCAAATAGGTTTTCAAATCACATAGAACAAATACTCTCTAAGTCCAGGAATCCTAAAAGTATACTAACTCAAAGGTTCCAATCACAAAATTGACATCTAATCCTAGAGGCACAACAAAGACATGTAGGAAACCTACTATGCAAGCGAGAAAGTGTCATCACATAGATCACACTAGAGTTACCTTGGTAGTCTCCCAATAGACCCCGACCCCCTAGTGATCCCTGTGTGGTCACTAGTATCCTCTCAAACTGATGAGGCATACTGCAGAATGCAAAGTCGCAACCAAGTGTTCTCTCTACTCCCATCCTAGTTTGTACTAGCACTCGAGGAATGGGTGAGAACAAACAATTATCTTTTTAGGTTCATTAAGTCAATATTAGGTGTGAATGTTTTCACTTATTAAGACAACTTACAATGAGTTACCCTAGCAGCCTCTTAGGGCCCCCACCCCATTGCAAGCCACTTCCCGTCACTACAAGTAGATAACCTACCCTAAGCTCATGGAATCATAAATCACAAAATACCAAATGATAATCCACAATATAATCATCAAATCTCCATGAGCAGAAGAAAAGCATCCATAGATAATCATGACCACAACAGTTCTCTATTGGCAACTGAAGGTATCCTTGATAATCACAATAATCATTGGTTCTTAATAAGCAACCAAAAATATCTCAAATAATACTGATCGAAAACTCTAAAATGGTTAAGTCAAAACATGTCACAACATAACATCATCAAGATCAGATAATCAATTCAATTCCATCAAGTGACCAAAAAGTAACCCAAGTATAATTGATCAATGACTCAAATGGTTAAGTCAAATGAGTCATACATAAGAATCTTAGCTTCACACAAGAAGACTCAAAAGCAATAGCAATCAGTAAATACAAACATCTCATAGAGCATACCATCACATATTCATGGTTTGGTTTATAAAGATCGAAATCAAGACATCACCATAACATCACAATCATAACCCTCGAGCCTTTGGTAGACGCCCTATAACTGGTCAACACTAGTCAACCTAAAACCCAAAATAGATAGCATAGAGAATACACAATGCAAGCACATGTTTTGGTTTCCTAAAATTACATAGTTGAATAATGTGTGGAGGTCTTAGTTTTCATTTTCAAATTTAGATATTGAGTGGAGGAACTTTTTGTACATTTTCCTAACCCATGTATTGTTTTGATGGATTTAAGCTTTTCCCTCTAACTCTTAAAATTCAATATACGTTATACTTATATTGATAATGAGTTTTTCATTTTGCAACAACTCAATTTACGATTTTGAGAAGAACTAAATATTTGATAACTTAAATATTATAACTTTCAATTAACCTTAATTAGATTAAATTCTAATTAAGTAAATTGATTAATTTAAAACTACATTATTTATTTTAAATCTTAAATATTTAAAATTTCATTAATATTTCATATATATATAACAATATTAATAATTTAATTGTTATTAAAACATTTGCAAAATATAAAAATTGATACCAATACTGTCGCGGGTACACTGCTTACATAGTTACCCTGCAACCCATTAATATGTACTGACGTCAAAGTCAGTGGAAAGCAGGGTCTGATTCATAAGATACACCCACGGTAGTAATAGTGGTCGCAAGTATGTATTAATATATGTGTCGTGAGTTATGAAAAAAGGTAGGCCATGCGGCCCACGGGTCACAAGTACCCTACGAACACGCAGGTACTCTACAACTCGCGCAGGTACACCGCCGACAGTTGGGGTACGGGTCAAAACATTTATATATTTTTTTTTTTGTTTATTTATTTATTTATTTAAAAATTGCTTTTCCTCAAATGGAAATCGCGATTCAATTTTTTTATAATTTCGACTACGATTTTATATATATATGTATGTATGTATGTATATATATATGTATATATGTATATATATGTATATATGTATATATATGTATATATGTATATATATGTGTGTATATATATGTGTATATACACACACACACACACACATATATATATATATGCATATTTGCATGATTTAAAAAGAGAACAAATACAAAGTTTTTAAGACAAAAAGGGGCTTTTAATTCTTAAGAATTTACTTTTAAAATAATTGTTCTGCCAATTTTACCCATTAATCCTTCTAATAGGTTTTGACTATAAATCTTTAACCCTAGTCCATAGAATTCTCAGATCTACTCATGTGGGGTTTTCTCACATAAAGAATTAAATATCCATAACAAGATTAAAACAACTAGGACATTCACATATAGAATCCTCAGAAAGTATTGAGAAGACACGAAGAAGACAGGAAGTGCAAGAAGTGAAAATGGCATATGCAAAAATCATGAGTGTCTACCTGGACACTAATGATGAATCACTTCTCCTCAGGATTTCACAGAGCAAGCTCCTTGCTTCTCCAATGTTCTCGGGTCCTCCAAATGCTCTCCCTAAGCTTCTAGGAGTGCCTGAATATAAAGAACTCTCAGCAAGCACCTAGAATATCTCTAGAAGCAACTAGTAGGTGTTGACAACTAAGCATGAGCCTTTTCCAACCTTCTAGATGAGTCATAAGGTTGTAGACACCATGTGCTTAATTTGTGCGCTAACTCCTGTGTTGTTGACTATGTGCAATCAAGAGGTACATTTACTCCTAGGAAAGCTTATAACTTTAATTTTAATTCTTTTATTACTTTTATTATTATTATTTATTTATTACTTTATTATTATTATTATTTATCATTATTTTTTATTATTATCAATTATTATTAATTTTAATTTTCTAATTTCTTTTATTTAATTCTTTTCTTAATTAATTCTCATTTAATTGATTATAATCAAAATATCAAAGTTCGTGATATTATATTAATTTTTTTCCCAAATAATTAATTTATTAATTAAATCTATTTATTTAAGACTTAATTAATAAAAAAATTCACCATAGACCTCCAAGATAAAATATGAAAACCCATCATAGAACAATCATACAAAATCAATCTAAAGGGTTAAAATCATGAATTATGTCATCCGACACATTCGACAAGTAAAATATCCAGATACTTGTCCTACCTCACTAGGAAAAATGGTTTAGGGGTTTAGGATTTGGACTTGAGAATTTATCTCCCTTCAATTACCATTGAGATAGTGTGATAGGGTACACTCATCCTAGCAATTCAGGGAAGTCGATACCCGGTACCTGCAACCTGCATAAAAACCATGCATGTACATATAATATATATATTTGCTAGCTAAATAGGCAATGGAAAGAAGTGGTGCATCATGTAGATCCCAACTAGTAGGTGACTACAACTCCCTTCCTTAACCACATCAGAAATGCCATACATAAGAACAAACACGCACACCATACACATGCAAGTATGGGGTAAGTATCCATAATAAAACACATGTCATAATACACTATCCAACTAATCATCATCAATAACTGAAAGCAATGGAATAATCATCATGCATACATGAAATGTAGAGTCTAAATAATCTCATCATACATCAACTGAATCCATAACATAATATCTGATAGTCTCAAAACAATGCTACTAACTATCAACATAAAACTAGTCTAACAGAGTCTGATAATAATAGCAACAGTATGTCGAGAAAAATGTGAGCGAGGCTAGGCACTACATCCACCCCCCCTGGATTAGGCTTACTCCTAGAAGCCTACAAACAAGTAGGGATATAACTCCCATAATCTAGCTGCATCCTCCCATGTAGCTGAAGAATCATTAGTAGGGTCCCATTGGACCCTTACCTGCTTGATGGTTCAACCCCTTAGGGTCAACTCTCGTTGCTCTAGAATATGAACCAGCTCCAAAGCCAGCTTCCCGTCCTCTACTTACAATGCATTCTAATCAAGAACATGTACAACATCAGGGATATACTGCTTAAGTACCAAAACATGAAAAACATCATGAATGCGAGCTAGGTTGGGCGGTAGAGCAAGGTGATAAGCAACTAGGCCAATCCTCTCAAGAATCTTGAATGGTCCCAGAAAGCGAGGTGCTAGCTTTGAACCCTTTCTGTAATGGATCGGACTCTTCCATAGACACACTCTCAAGAAAACCTTGTCTCCCATAGCAAACTACTTGTCTGTCCTATGAGCATCATCATACTTTTTCTGCCTATCCTGTGCCGTAGTCAAGTGCTCATGGATACACACTACTTGTTGCTCCATATCATGAAGCATCTTAGGACCCAACAAGATGTGATCCTCAAGAATGTCCCAACTCAAGGGTGTATGACAAGGACGTTCATATGAAGCCTAAAATGGTGCCATGCCAATAGAATTGTGATACCCATTGTTGTAAGCAAACTCCACTAGGTAGAGATAGTCTTCCCAATGTGTCTGCCTATCCATCACATACATCCTTAACATATCTTCCAAAACCTAATTCTCCCTCTCTGTCTGACCATCTGTCTCTAGATGATATGCTGAACTAAAATTCAATTGTGCTCCAAGCTCATACTATAGCAATGTCCAGAATGCGGATGTGAAAACAGGGTCTCTATCAAAAATAATCTTTTTGAGAATGCCATGTAGTCTCAAAATGTCACGCATGAAGACATTCGCTACAGAAGCTACTGTGTAGGAAGACTTGATTGGTGAAAAATGTGCCACCTTAGTCAACCGATCAATAGAGACCATGATAGCATCACGATGACAAACAGTCATAGGTAATCCTACAATGAAGTCCATAGAGATGATGTCCCACTTCCATGAAGGAATGAGATTTGGTTGCAAAAGCCCTGCCAGGTGTTGGTGTTCTACCTTAACTCTCTAACACTCAAGACACCTAGCCACATATTCAGCAATGTCTTGCTTCATCCTAGACCAATAGAATAAATGTTGCAAATCAGCATGCATCTTCTTGACACCTAGATGTGCCGAGTAGGGTGTACGATGGGCTTTGGCTAGAATCAAGGTGTGAAGCTCATCCAGTAACGGTACATAAATCCTTCTTGAAAGTCTCAAAAGACCATCTAATTCTTGAATATAGCCTACAAACTTACCCTCCAAAGGTCTTCTTGAATCTATTTCTCTGCACACTTCCTAGTACCAAGAATCTGTAGGAAGTGCCTGAAGAATCTGACTCCTCAAATCAACACTAAGAGTCATAGATGATATCACATGTCTCCTATGACTCAAAGCATCTGCCATCGCATTCCCTTTCCCTTGGATGTACTTTACCTCAAAATCATACTCACATAGAAATTTCATCCATCGCCTCTAGCAAGCATTTAGATTAGGCTGCATGAAAATGTACTGAAGACTGCGATGATCACTATGTAGCTTGAATCTGTGCCCCAACAAGAAATGTCTCCACCTTGTCAAAGCATGAACTATTGCTACTAACTCAAGATCATGTGTAGGATAATTTAGTTCGTGATCCTTGAGCTTACGTGATTCATACGCAATCACCCATCCATTCTGCATCAAAACTGCTCCAATCCCTTCAAGGGAAGCATCTGTACAAACCATGAAATCACCCTTTGGATTGGGTACTGCTAAGATTGGTGCACTACTCAAAAGCTCTTTGAGCTTCTAGAATGCTTCCTCGCATTTCTTCGTCCATATAAACTTCTTTCCTTTTCTCTGAAGGGAAGTGATAGGATGTGTTATTCTAGAGAAGTTTTGGATAAATCTACAATAATAACCTAATAGACACATGAAACTACAAATCTCTGACACATTAGTCAGTGTAGGCCAATCTACTATTGCTTGAATCTTTGTAGGGTCCACTGAAATACCATCACTTGAAATGACATGCCCTAAATACTGAATCTTTGATTTGAAGAATTCACACTTAGCCGCATTGGCATAAAGCTAATTATCTCTTAAACATTGTAAAACCAATGGCAAGTGTTCCTCATGCTCCTTCTGAGACTTAGAATATATCAATATATCATCAAGAAACACAAGTACAAACCTATCAAGATAAGATTGAAACACCTCATTCATCAAACTCATGAAAATCAATGGAGCATTAGTCAATCCAAAAGGTACCACTATAAACTCATAATGCCCATAGCGAGTTTGAAAGGCAGTCTTGTGAATGTCGGCTTCCTTAATGTGAATCTGGTGGTATCCTGACTTAAGGTCAATCTTGGAGAATATTGTAGCTCCCTTGATCTGATTAAATAAGTCATCAATCCTAGGTAAAGGATACCTATTCTTTATGGTCACCTTATTCAACTGTTTGTAATCAATACAAAGGTGCAAAGAACCGTCTTTCTTCTTCACAAAGAGCACTAGAGCTCCCCATGGTGACACACTAGGTCAAATGCTCCCTTTTGCCAAAAGTTCTTCTAGCTAAAGATGCAACTCACCCAATTCCTATGTAGTCATACGATAAGGAGCTTTAGAGATAGGCTCCGCTCCTGGAATTAGAGCAATGCTGAAATCGATGTCCCTCTTTAGAGGCATACCTGGAATCTCACTTGGAAAGACATCTACGTACTCTTGCAAAATCAGGTGATCTAAAGTCTTCCTCATAGGATCTTCCTCATCAAGATCATTTACCATAACCACAAATATTTGACATCCCTTATGGAAACTCCACTTCAGTTGCATGGTAGAAATCATCCATAGAGATATAGGCCTTGGTATCTCAACAATCCTGACATCATTCCCTTGGTCATCCTAACACAATATGATCTTCTTCCTGCAGTCTATACTAGCCCTATGAGATCCAAGCCAGTCCATACCCAAAACCACATCGTAGGAACCAAAGGGTTTAACCTGAAGATCAATTGCAGTCTTAAATCCTCCTAGACTAAGCCCACACTTATGAACTACAGAATCTATGGAGACCTTAATGCCCGAGGCTAGTTCCACTTGCCAACCATGATCTTGCTTCAATGCATCCAGCTTACATTTAACAACTATAGATGGAGAAAAAAATGAATCTGTAGCTCCTGAATCAAACAACACTAAAAGAGATGTACCTCAAATAGCTCCTGTGGTTTCAACCATTGTTCCCTAATGATCTGCCTGACGGTGATCTACCGCTGCAAACACTCTATGAGCTCTTCCTGTATCTCCAACTATAGGCTCGGATGTTGTTGGCCTAGGGCTGGAAAATTGAGGTGCTCATTGTGGATAGTGAGCTACAAAATGTCCAATCTACCCGCATGAAAAGCATCTTGTATTTCTGCCAGAACCTCTAGTGCATTTGATTGTTGATGGCTATTCCTGCTAACAAAAGACTAACTGCTCTGGGTCAGCTAATTGGGCTGATTATGTTTATTGCACTGAGCATTACGGTTTTTCTTGGAGTTAGAACCTCTGCCACCACCTTGAGCTTGAGAATTTAGTCCCTTCTACGGTTGCATTTGTTGAGACTATTTCCCCTTAGAAAAAGGAGGCTTCCTATTTCCACCTGAGATGTAGTTTCCTTTAGATCTTGATGTTGTAGGTGCTCCCGCAAAACCTCCCTGACCAAGGTTGACACTTTGTTCTACAAGGATGGCTCATCGTACAACATCCTTGAGGGTTTTTAGCTCAAATGCCTTGACACCCCCAATTACACAGTTGTTCAAACCTCTAATAAAGTGATGTGTCAACTGAGCTGAGTTGTCATTGAATCCTGAAAAGGACATAAGCTCATAAAATTTGTGCTCATACTCTGTTACAGTCATAGAATACTGCTTGAGATTATGGAACTCATCTGACCTTTACTACTTCCATTCCTCTGGTAAGAATCAATCACAGAAACTCTCTAAGAATAGCTCCCAAGTGACACTGCTTGTATCAATACCTAGCTTCTTTTCCTCAATTATCCACCAAGTGGCCCCAAAATTCTCCAGATTGGTAATGGAAAATCTTGCCTTAGCATTACTGTCAAAGTCCTGCATAGAAAAAATCCTGTCAAGGGCAATAAGCCATTGTTCAGCCACATATCCAAAACCTTTCTCATTAAAGGGCCTAACCTTGGATCTTGAAAGGTCCTTCATCTAAGTAGATACAATAGATCTTTGTCGATCCTTCCGAGGGCTCCTAGACTTTGGTCTATGCTCTTTTCTATCTAATGTGCTCTATGTTGTTCATGAGTAGGAGGTAGGTGATCAAGAATGGTCTGCATCATCTATCTCAAGTTAACCTCCTTAGACTTAGCTTGGTCCTCTCTATGGCTCTCTTCCTGCTGCTTACTAGCATGGTCTCCTCTGCTCTCTTCATGAGCATAGTCTCCATGGATAGACTCATGGACATTGATAGCTCTGCCATGACCATAGCCTCTAACAAAAGACCTAGTCCCAGATACCATCCTAAAACAATATCCAGGATACTATTACAACCATAAGGCATGCTACTGTATAGCATATAAGGCACATGTTCTACAAATGACTAAGTTTAAATTTTAGTTTTACCTATGTTTAGGTTTAAGTAAAATTTTCAGGTTTGAAACCTAAGTGTTGAAGTATGAAAAATATGCAAGTAAAAATTTTAGGTTCTGTTGCAATTCACCTAGTTTTCAAGTTTGACAGAGATATGCCTAAAGTTCAAAGTCCTAGTTTTGTTCCAAATTACCCAGAGCTCCCAATGTAGAAACTCGGGCTCTGATACCAAATGTAACGCCCCGCCAAGGGATCCAAAGAATTATCCTAAAGTTTCACTAAGTTTGGTAGCATTTTTTTTTAAACATGAAAGTAAAACCATTTACAACTTATACATAGTAACGGAAGCAATAACAATAGTACAAGTGAAAGTAAACATAGCATACATAACAAGTTACATTCTTCATGGATCCCTTCACATTAACTTACATCTAAATTAACTAATCATCTAACATCACATCCTCATGAAATAATAATGATACATCCAATGTACTTAAACAATATACAAGTGTCCTTTAAGTGATTACATTTTAGATTGCTCAATCATCCACTCTACATGTCACAGGGTATGAAAGGCTTAAAAGAATATACATTATACATCATCATAAAAGATATCACATCCATCTTAAAAAATAACCATTTATCACAACATAATTAACTAAGTGCACGATTCCTCCCAACCGTCAATAGCATCATTAGACCATCATGGGTCCTAGCCATCCCTCCATGCGTAACATTCCAAATCACCGAAGAGATCATCGATATTAACATAGTAGGAATGCCACTCCTAAACATACTACATTATATGCAAAAGTAATCTAACATGCAAAATAAAGCATAAGATAAGTAAACAACATCATCTATCACATGCTAATCATCAATGTAAGGATACGTGTCCATCATCATAAAGAATGCATCAGCCACAGTGTCTTCAACTGAGTCTCAAATGATAAGAGTGGAAAAGCATTACCACCTAACCATGTGGCACATAAGTGGTCCACTCCCACCGCACTGAGGAGAATATTTCAAGTCCCAAATAGGTTTTCAAATCACATAGAACAAATACTCTCTAAGTCCAAGAATCCTAAAAGTATACCAACTCAAAGGTTTCAATCACAAAATCGACATCTAATCCCAGAGGCACAACAAAGACATATAGGAAACCTACTATTAGCACTCAATATGATCACAGTTTCAAATTTTCAAGTTTAGAGTTTTTGAACCACTTTGAACTGAAGTTCAAAGCAGTTCAAAGCAATTTGACAATTCAAATGATTTTGAAAATGCAGATTGGTTAGTTCGAAAAGGTTAGAACTCAGCCTTTGTTTGTGATTCGGTCTCAGCCTAATGATTTTAGAAGATGTGAGGTGTAGATTAAGATGAAGATTAGGTTTAGAATTTCAAAGTGGTTCGATGGTTTAGAAGTTCTAGGCACTTCATCAGTTCAACATACAGATTCAAAGACAATGTCTGAGCTCAATGTCTTCAAATTTGGTGATCCAATGGCAGGGGTATCAAGATCATTGAGTTCAAAATTCAGACTTCACTGGAAACCCCATCAAATCTATTTAATCCTTCTTGATGCCAATTTAAATTTTAGTGTTCAAAGATGGGGATAAATTAGTTTTGGGATATCATTCATAAGTGGTTTAGAGGTTTAAAGTAGTCCATTTTTCTCTTCATATGGATTCGTTGATATGGTTCAATGGTTCAAGATTTAGATACATATCTAAATTAGTTTCTGAAATATAGTCTCAGATTCTCAAAGTCAGGTTAATAGCTCCAAATGCAGATCTTGAGGGGTGACAATTGTAATCTCAAGATGCAAATTGATAATCCAATAAGCTATAGAGGATGCAAATATCCCATGAGCATATAACTTGAAGCTTGTTAGTGATCACACTTCCATCATAAAATGAGGAACATGGGGCTCCCAGATTAGTAAAGATGAATCAAAGGGCTCATACATTGAAAGTTTGCACCAAGAGGATGAAGATTGAAGATGACAATGTTAATTATTGAATTACATATAAGCCTGCCATAGGGTCGATGGAAAATCAAGTGTATTACATGTTGTATGCCACGGTCAACCAAGATCTCCACACAGTGTGATAGGAAAATAATGAAGAAAATTACGTTGCAAGAAAACCAGCATCCACCCGAGCATAATAACTTTGTGTCTTAAGGAGAGTATAGCCACAATGTCTCATCATCAGGTATACTAGCTACCGATAGTGGGAATGTTCTCCAGTCAAGTGTGAACATGATTAATGTCAATTAGATCTGATCAAAGGGAATAAAGTTTCTCAATCATTAAATGTTGTGACAGATTGAAGCAATTTATAAAGGGTACCAGCGATTTTTAATATAAGCATTCAAACACAACTCCTATCACAAAGTTCATGCCATTTAGATATAAATGTGCATTACAATGTTCTAGAAAATTAATTGAAGGTAGCCCATGAATTTGCATAAAAATATGAAGAGAAGCTTGCTTTTTGGATCAAGTTCAGCAAGTTGGATTTTTTGACAGTCATATAGACCCTCAAACAGATATCTGTAACTTTTGACTTAGGAATTATGTTCAAAATAACTTTGGTGAGAAAGTGGAGAACTAGGATATGGATAACATATCCAAAATTCAGCAAGATCCAACAGTGGGATAAATAGTTACGCCTCTCGCACCGAGACCTATTGTGTCTGATAGAGTTATTTCGAATCCGCCCAGAATCAAAAGTATTTTCATATTGGAATAATATAATAATGTGCCACTTGTCCAAGTCTCATTTAATATTTCAAATTATTCTTATAAAACATTTACATCAATGTTTTATAAGATTATCAAAACATAAATGAGAGAAAAAAGAAGAAAGTTGAAAAACATAAACTTTAAATAAGGTTTATCAAGAAAAACCAATGGTAGAGGAAAATTGAAAAGTTTCCATGGGAATGACTTTAGAAATAATATTGATTTCCAAGAATTAGTTATGGGAAAGGAATGGAGATAGACAAAGAGAAGAATAAATAAAGGACAGAGGGATTTAGAAGGGGTTCTAGTTTTTCTGAGTTTTGGTTGAGAGACTTTGGGCTACAGCACAACAGAGGCTGTGAATACAGTGATAGGGGGAAGATTGGATTTCTCTGAGACTTTGTGCTACAGGGGGTCCCATTCTTTTTCCTATTCCATTCTGGCTTCTTCCAGATTGCAAATTTTGAGCTTCAAGCAGGAAGGAGATTTTGCAAATGATTCCATTTTTTTGAGAGGCTGTTAGAGTCAGAGCATGGGCTATTTTTCTTTTCCAGAACTGTGCGTCTGAGATAGAGATAGGATTTTGATAGTTGATGTAATATTGTGAAAGAAGTTTCTATTTTTCTTTAAATAATGGTCAGATTGCAATGTGTAAAGGAGTCTTTGTGCTCTTTTACAGTTAGGGAAGGGAGGTTGAAGGTTAAACATATTATACTTTGTTGATAATGTATTTTTCCTTCCATTGAATTTGGACTTTGAGTCATTTCCAGTTTTCCCTGAAATTACAATTTGTTGTCATCATTTCTTTATTACGTTGACATTCCAAATATTCTACAAGGCTTTGATTTTAATTCTCTCAGGGAGATGAATGACATAGTTTCTTTTTCATTACACACACAATGTTTATCAAATGAACTTTGTGTCAGTTGATGTTCTTTTCTTTCTTTTCATGTAGTATTATAGGTTTTCGCGTCTACTCTGTGTTTACGGGTAGACATTTGATGTCCTTTTATGCTTTCTGGTGAAAGAATTCACATTTAATTCATTTTATATTTCATATGGGGAGCTGTACCTGATAAAATTTAGAGGAAGGTTATCGACCCAGTGATAACCTGTCCAACTATTGATGTTAGTTTGTCCTTTCACTTGGGCATTCAGGCTCAGATTTGCATGCATTTTCTCGAAGGACAATCTGTTCACTAATAGATTTTTGGCAACTCTACTGGGGAAAGAATCGTAGTTGCAGTGTTTTCTTTTCTCAAAAATTTGAAGGTACCTCCCCAAGGATGGAGGTTGGCAGCTCTATTGAGGAAGAATGCCAAAAAGTCTTCCTTACAAATCGAGAAATCCTGAAAGAATGGGTTCCAGCAAAGTATGGAGATACCTCTAAAATCTTCATCTTTATCCCACCTTTCAAAGATAATCCCATCAGAGAAGTTACAAAAGAAGTAGCAAAGCAAGTGAGTTGGTTGGAGTCTTTCTATGGTGCTATCCTCATCAAGAAAAGACCCAAGATGCAATATTTAGAAGAAGAAGGAGATGCATGTGAAAAAGAAGAGATAGTTGAAATGGAATACAAAGAGGAGAAAAAGCTTGAAGAGGAAGTAGTTCGATTGAAGGAGCATTTGAGGTAAGATAATGATGATAAACCTCAGATTATCACAGTTTCACCCAGGTATCTAAATCTGTTTGTCATGAGTGACCAAGAAGTACGGCCAAAAGTACTCCAACCTCTGGTTGATCCAGCTTCAGCAGATGAGATTATTCATGCCAATAATGGAGAAGAGGTAAGCAATAATGGTGAAATCTTGTCTCAAGATCTTTCTTCATTTCATGCTAAAATTTGTATAGTAGAAGGTCATGGTGATTGTTCTTTTCCTGAAGGTTCTATTGAGATACTTTCTTGGGACATTTTACCTAAAAGTGAATCTTTAAATGTCACAAAAGATTGTGAGGGTATTGGTTCTTTGGAGGAGAATCTGGAAAAAGATCCTCTCCTTGAATCTTTTCATTATGAAGATGTTGCAACGGCAAGCCTTGTAGGGGATGTTGTTTTCAATGGAGGTGTATTCAAATCTTTTTCTCCTCATCCTAAGAGTTTTAGTTTTAACTATGTGGGTAGTCTCCCTGTTACAAAAGTTTTTATTGATGAGAAAGTAGACAATTTGCCTTCGGATTTTCAAATTTTCACCTTTGATGTCAATCAACTTTCTTTGGAAAATCTTCTTGATTATAAGATTTGGAATAACATGCAGTCTAAAGATGAATTTCCTATTGTCATGAAGAAAGAGGATGATTCCTTATGCTTACAAGCTAATGACCAGCCCAGAATTTATTGATTTGATGATGAAATACATAACTATGAAGAGGTGAAAGTGCATGAAGAAGAGTTTCTTTCTCATTTTGAAAATGCTGAAATTAGCACTTAATCTGTAAAGTGTCCAGCTGAAGCATGGAAAAAAATATCATTTGATTAACAAGAAGAGGTCATTGCTGAATTCTTGCTATGTCTTTAGCCTAAAGATGTCTCTCAAACCAATCCTCTTGATGGTGATTCAATTCTTCATGAAGATGAGACAAAGATGCCTCTAGACAAAGATGCCCCTGCTGAATTTCTTGTTGAGAAAGAAGAATATGAAGTTGGCCTTCAATCTAGTGGTGGTTCAGCTGATGTGTTGGAGAATGCAATTCTCAATGGAGAAGAAGGAATCATAGGTACATTTTTGTCATCACTCAAGTTGGATCATTTCTTGGATGATGCCTTAGGTACTTTTTCAAATCAATTTCAGAATGAATTATTTATT
Source organism: Cupressus sempervirens (assembly GCA_028749045.1). Taxonomy (NCBI): domain Eukaryota; kingdom Viridiplantae; phylum Streptophyta; class Pinopsida; order Cupressales; family Cupressaceae; genus Cupressus; species Cupressus sempervirens. The sequence goes on along the minus strand of CM053783.1, from coordinate 508,682,815 downwards.
GGCAATTTTCCTTTTCATTCATCTATGCATGATGTTGCTAATTTGGGTAAGGCTGAGATATGTGATGGCACTCTGAGAAGAGAAGGGGATGGGATTTATGATATATTTGATGATAACTTGTTCCTTGAAAGGAATGAAGAAGACATATATCCAAGGTCTAATCCTATGCTGAAGGAAGCATCACCATGGTTGCGAACTGATCATAACCATGCACGGGAATTGAATCTGCATGACAATGTTCCTAAAGATTGTACATTGTTTTTTGCTGAGGCCCTTTCATTTCATATTTTTCAACTTGAAGTGGAGTCTAACCCTGATAGTGTGAGAGATCAATTCTTAAGTGGAGCTGAATACTATGATGAGTTATGGCTCTTTGGAAAAGAGAGGTAGATCAACATATGCATGCATGCTATTAGTTTGAAGTTTGGCACTGAAAGAGTTATCATCACACAATGGTTTGGAGCCAGTCCATTGAGCTATGCTTTGCTGATTCAGAAAGGCTCCTATTTCTCTCAGCTGATAAATGGTTTCACTTGATTCTTCTTTCTTCCAGTCTTTATGGTAGGTTCCTTCCTACCTTTGTAAATATTGTAAATAAGTTTTTGTGTGTGTAGTGTAGTTGGAATAATGTGCAAGCCTCGTGCTTGCTGGTATTTTAGGTGTTGGTTGTTAGTTTTGGTTTGTTGGTTTTTCCCTACTCCCCTCTGCCCTCTCTGTAAGAAGCTCCCGATCTTCTCTTGCTGATTCTATTTGCCCAATGGATAAAGCATTGTTCTTTCCCAAAGATTGCTGGAGTTCTCTGATTTTGCATCAAAATCAGTCCCATAATTAGAGCCCCTATTAGCACTCAATATGATCATAGTTTCAAAACTTCAAGTTTAGAGTTTTTGAACCACTTCGAACTGAAGTTCAAAGTAGTTCAAAGCAGTTCGACAATTCAAATGGTTTTGAAAATGCAGATTGGTTAGTTCGAAAAGGTCAAAACTTAGCTTCTGTTTCTGATTCGGTCTTAGCCCAATGATTTTAGAAGATGTGAGGTGTAGATTAAGATTAAGATTATGTACAAAAGTTCAAAGTGTTTTGATGGTTTAGAAGTTCTAGGCACTTCATCAGTTCAACATACAGATTCAGAGACAATGTCTGAGCTCAATGTCTTCAAATTTGGTGATCCAATGGCGGGGGTATCAAGATCATTGAGTTCAAAATTCAGACTTCACTAGAAACCCCATCAAATCTATCTAATCCTTGTTGATGCCAATTTAAATTTTAGTGTTCAAAGATGGGGATACATCAATCTTGGGATATCATTCATAAGTGGTTCAGCGGTTTAAAGCAGTCCATTTTGCTCTTCATATGGATTCGTTGATATGGTTCAATGGTTCAAGATTTAGATACAAATCTAAATTAGTTTTTGAAATATAGTCTCAGATTCTCAAAGTCAGGTTAATAGCTCCAAATGCAGATCTTGAGGGGTGACAATTGTAATCTCAAGGTGCAAATTGATAATCCAATAAGCTATAGAGGATGCAGATATCCCATGAGCATATAACTTGAAGCTTGTTAGTGATCACACTTCCATCATAAAATGAGGAACATGGGGCTCCTAGATTAGTAAAGATGAATCAAAGGGCTCGTACATTGAAATTTTGCACCAAGAGGATGAAGATTGAAGATGGCAATGTTAATTATTGAATCACATATAAGCCTGCCACAGGGTCAATGGAAAATCAAGTGTTTTACATGTTGCATGCCACGGTCAACCAAGATCTCCACACAGTGTGATAGGAAAATAATGAAGAAAATTATGTTGCAAGAAAACCAGCATCCACCTGAGCATAATAACTCAGTGTCTTAAGGAGAGTATAGCCACAATGTTGCATCATCAGGTATACTAGCTACTGATAGTGGGAATGTGCTCCAGTCAAGTGTGAACATGATTAATGTCAATTAGATCTGATCAAAGGGAATAAAGTTGCTCAATCATGAAATGTTGTGACAGACTAAAGCAATTTATAAAGGGTACCAGCAATTTTTAATATAAGCATTCAAACACAACTCCTGTCATGAAGTTCATGCCATTTAGATATAAATGTGCATTACAATGATCTAGCAAAGTAATTGAAGATAGCCCACGAATTTGCATAAAAATATGAAGAGAAGCTTTCTTTTTGGATCAAGTTCAGCAAGTTAGATTTTCCGACAGTCATATAGACCCTCAAATAGAGATCTGTAACTTTTGACTCAGGCATTATTTTCGAAATCTCCTTGGTGAGAATGTGAAGAACTAAGATTTGGATAACATATCCAAAATTCAGAAAAATCCAGCATTGGGATAAATAGTTATGCCTCTCGTACCGAGACCCATTGTGTCTGATAGAGTTACTTCGAATCTGCCCAGAATCAAAATTATTTTCATATTAGAATAACATAATAATGTGCCACTTGTCCAAGTCTCATTTAATATTTAAAATTATTCTTATAAAATATTTACATCAATTTTTTTAAATATTATCAAAACATAAATGAGAGAAAAAGGAAGAAAGTGGAAAAACATAAACTTTAAATAAGGTTTATCAAGAAAAACCAATGGTAGAGGAAAATTGAAAAGTTTCCATGGGAATGACTTTAGAAATAATATTGACTTCCAAGAATTAGTTATAGGAAAGGAAATGTAGACAGACAAAGAGAAGAATAAATAAAGGACAGAGGGATTTAGAAGGGGTTCCAGTTTTTTTGAGTTTTGGGTGAGAGACTTTGGGCTACAGCAGAACAAAGGCTGTGAATATAGTGATAGGGGGAAGATTGGATTTCTCTGAGACTTTGTGCTATAGGGGGTCCCATTCTTTTTCTTGTTCCATTCTTGCTTCTTCCAGACTGCAAACTTTGAGCTTTAGGCAAGAAGGAGATTTGTCAAATGATTCCATTTTCTTGAGAGGCTATGAGAGGCAAAGCATGGGCTGTTTTTCTTTTCCAGAACTGTGTGTCTGAGATAGAGATAGGATTTTGATAGTTGATGTAATATTGTGAAAGAAGTTTCTATTTTTCTTTAAATAATGGTCAGATTGCAATGTGTAAAGGAGTCTTTGTGCTCTTCTACAGTTAGGGAAGGGAGGTTGAAGGTTAAACATATTATACTTTGTTGATAATGTATTTTTCCTTCCACTAAATTTGGACTTTGAGTCATTTCCAGTTTTCCCTGAAATTACAATTTGTTTTCATCGTTTCTTTATTACGTTGACATTCCAAATATTTTGCAAGGCTCTGATTTTAATTCTCTCAAGGAGATGAATGACATAGTTTCATTTTCTTTACACACGCAGTGTTCGGCAAATGAACTTTATGTCAGTTGATGTTCTGTGCTTTCATTTCATGCAGTATTATAGGTTTTCACGTCTACTCTTTGTTTATGGGTAGATGTTTGATGTCCTTTTATGCTTTCTGGTGAAAGCATTCAGGTTTAATTCATTGTATATTTTATATGGGGAGTTGTACCTGATAAAATTTAGAGGAAGGTTATCGACCCAGTGATAACCTGTCCAACTATTGGTGTTAATTTGTCCTTTCACTTGGGCATTCAGGGTCAGATTTGCATGCATTTTCTTGAAGGACAATCTATTCACTAACACCTACTATGGAAGCGAGAAAGTGTCATCGCACAGATCACGCTAGAGTTACCCTGGTAGTCTCCCAATAGACCTCAACCCCCTAGTGATCCCTGTGTGGCTACTAGTATCCTCTCATACTGACGAGGCATACTACAGAATGCAAGGTCGCAACCAAGCGTTCTCTCTACTCTCATCCTAGTCTGTACTAGCACTCGAGGCATGGGCGAGAACAAACAATTATCTTTTTAGGTTCATTAAGTTAGTATTAGGTGTGAATGTTTTCACCTATTAAGACAACTTACAATGAGTTACCTTGGCAGCCTCTTAGGGCTCCAGCCCCCATTGCAAGCCACTTCCCATCACTACAAGTAGATAACCTACCCTAAGCTTATGGAATCGTAAATCACAAAATACCAAAAGATAATCCACAATATAATCATCAAATCTCCATGAGTAGAAGAAAAGCATCCATAGATAATCATGACCACAACAGTTCTCTATTGGCAACTGAAGGTATCCCAGATAATCACAATAATCATTGGTTCTTAATAAGCAACCAAAAATATCTCAAATAATACTAATCAAAAACTCTCAAATGGTTGAGTCAAAACATGTCACAACATGACATCATCAAGATCAGATAATCAATTCAATTCCATCAAGTGATTGGAAAGTAACCCAAGTATAATTGATCAATGACTCAAATGGTTAAGTCAAATGTCTCATACATAAGAATCTCAGCTTCACACAAGAAGACTGGAAAGCAATAACAATCAGTAAATACAAACATCTCATAGAGCATACCATCACATATCCATGGTTTGGTTTATAAAGATCGAAATCAAGACATCATCATGACATCACAATCATAAACCCCGAGCCTCTAGTAGACGTCCTATAATTGGTCAACACTAGTCAACCCAAAAACCCAAAACAGATAGCATAGAGAATACACAATGCAAGCACATGTTTTGGTTTGCTAAAATTACATAGTTGAATAATGTGTGGAGGTCTTAGTTTTCATTTTCAAGTTTAGATATTGAGCGGAGGAACTTTTTGTACATTTTCCTAACCCATGTATTTTTTTGATGGATTTAAGCTTTTCCCTCTAACTCTTAGAATTCAATATATGTTATACTTATTTTGATAATGAGTTTTTGTTTTGCAACAACTCAATTTACAATTTTGAGAAGAACTAAATATTTGATAACTTAAATATTATAACTTTCAATTAACCTTAATTAGATTAAATTCTAATTAAGTAAATTGATTAATTTAAAACTACATTATTTATTTTAAATCTTAAATATTTAAAATTTCATTAACATTTCATATACATACATACATACATACATATATATATACTAATAATTAATATATAACAATTATTAATGGATTGTACATTTTTTTAACCCATGTATTGTTTTGATGGATTTAAGCTTTTCCTTCTAACTCTTAGAATTCAATATACATTATACTTATTTTGATAATGAGTTTTTGTTTTGCAACAACTCAATTTACAATTTTGAAAAAAACCTAATTATTTGATAACTTAAATATTATAACTTTCAATTAACCTTAATTAGATTAAATTCTAATTAAATAAATTGATTAATTTAAAACTACATTATTTATTTTAAATCTTATTTAAAATTTCATTAACATTTCATATATATATATATATATATATATATATATATATATATACATATACATACATATATATACATACATATATATATGTACATATATATATGTACATATATATATATGTACATATATATAAATGTACATATATATAAATGTATATATATATATGTATATGTATATGTATATATATATGTATATGTATATGTATATATATGTATATATATGTATATGTATATATATGTATATGTATATATGTATATATGTATATATATATACATACATATATATATACTAATAATTAATATATAACAATTATTAATATATATATATATATTAATAATGTAATTGTTATTAAAACATTTGCAAAATATAAAAATTGATACCAATACTGTCGTGGGTACACTACTTACGCAGTTACCCTGCAACCCATTAATATGTACTAACATCAAAGTCAGTGGAGAGCAAGGTCTGATTCATAACATACACCCACAGTAGTAATAGTGGTCACAGGTATGTATTAATATGTGTGTCGTGAGTTATGAAAAAAGGTAGGCCGTGCAGCCTGCAGGTCACAGGTACCCTGCAAACATGCAGGTGCTCTGCAACTTGTGCAGGTACACCGCCGGCAATTCGGGTACGGGTCAAAATGTTTATATATATATATATATATATATATATATATATATATATATATATATATATATATATAATTTTTTTTTTTTTTTTTTTTTTATTATCATTATTATTATTTTTTTATTTAAATAAAATCTCTTTTCCTCAAATGGAAATCGCAATTCAATTTTTTTTTAATTTCGACTACGATTATATATATATATATATATATATATATATATATATATATAGATGCAGATCAGTATTACAGCATGTGTGTGTGTGTGTGTGTGTGTGTGTGTGTGTGTGTGTGTGTGTGTGTGTGTGTGTGTGTGTGTGTGTGCATATTTGCATGATTTAAAAAGAGAACAAATACAAAGTTTTTAAGACAAAAAGGGGCTTTTAATTCTTAAGAATTTACTTTTAAAATAATTGTTCTCCCAATTTTACCCATTAATCCTTCTAATAGGTTTTGACTATAAATCTTTAACCCTAGTCCATAGAATTCTCAGATCTACACATGTGGGGTTTTCTCACATAAAGAATTAAATATCCATAACAAGATTAAAACAACTGGGACATTCACACATAAAATCTTTAGAAAGTATTCAGAAGACACGAAGAAGACAGGAAGTGCGAGAAGTAAAAATGGCATATGCAAAAATCACGAGTGTCTACTTGGACACTGATGTTTAATCACTTCTCCTTAGTATTCTACAAAGCAAGCTCCTTCCTTCTCCAACATTCTCGGGTCCTCCAAATGCGCTCTCCAAATGCCCTCCCTAAGTTTCTAGGAGTGCCTGAATATAAAGAACTCTCAGGAAGCACCTAGAATGTCTCTAGAAATAACCAAAAGGTGTTGACAACTAAGCATGAGCCTTTTCCAACCTTCTAGATGAGTCATAAGGTTGTAGACACCATGTGCTTAATTTGTGTGCTAATTCCTATGTTGTTGACATATGTGCAATCAAGAGGTGCGTTTACTCCTAGGCAAGCTTATAAGTTTAATTTTAATTCTTTTATTACTTTTATTATTATTATTTATTTATTACTTTATTATTATTATTATTATTATTTATTAATTTATTATTATTTTTATTATTATCAATTATTATTAATTTTAATTTTCTAATTTCTTTTATTTAATTCTTTTCTCAATTAATTCTCATTTAATTAATTATAATCAAAATATCAAAGATCATGATATTATATTAATTTTTCTCCCAAATAATTAATTTATTAATTAAATCTATTTATTTAAGACTTAATTAATAAAAAAATTCACCATAGACCTCCAAGATAAAATATGAAAACCCGTCATAGAACAATCATACAAAATCAATCTAAAGGGTTAAAATCACAAATTATGTCATCTGACACATTCGATAGGTAAAATATCCAGATACTTGTCCTACCTCACTAGGACAAATGGTTTAGTGGTTTAGGATTTGGACTTGAGAATTTATCTCCCTTTTCTTACCATTGAGACAGTGTGATAGGGTACGCTCATCCTAGAAATTCAGGGAAGTTGATACCCGGTACCTGTAACCTACATAAAAACCATGCATGTACATACATTATATATATATGCTAGCTAAATAGGCAATGGCAGGAAGTGGTGCATCATGTAGATCCTAACTAGCAAGTGACTACGACTCCCTTCCTTAACCACATCAGAAATGCCATACATAAGAACAAACACGCACACCATACACCTGCAAGTATGGGGTAAGTATCCATAATAAAACACATGTGATAATACACCATCCAACTAATTATCATCAATAACTGAAAGCAATGTAATAATCATCATGCATACATGAAATGTAGAGTCTAAATAATCTCTTCATACATCAATTGAAGCCATAGCATAATATTTGATAGTCTTGAAACAATTCTACTAACTATCAACATAAAACTACTCTAACATAGTTTGATAATAATAGCAACAATATGTCCAAAAAAATGTGAGCGAGGGTAGGCACTACAACCAATAACTATTCTAAACTACATAACAGATTAATTTATAGATGATTCTCCCAAAGACCTTGCCAAAAGTAACTAACTAGACTTAACTTCTGGTATAGACTTAGATCTTCTAGCTTTATTTGCATCTAGGAGAGTTTATCTTTTATTGAAAATTGGATTAACAATCTACATTACAATTGTACAAGATGCTTGATGATTAATCTTCAAGTGTCGACGCAAAGTATCTCACTTATAAAATACTCATTTGAAGGTAGAGTATTTGTTTACATTCACAATATGTAACAAAGTTTTAATGGAAGATTCTTGAGACAAAAACATGAAAAATAGAGTATTTTTAGAAGCTAAGAAAAATAGATAAGGGTTCATTTGGTTCATGGAATTTGAAAAAGTAGGATTTCTCAAACCTTGTTTTAGCCAAATCAAGGTTTTGAAAATCTTCATTTCGATTTTTGAGATTTTACTTGAATTTTTTGTTTCACTTAAAAGATGTGTGTGAAGACACATTTTTATGTGTAAGCTTGGAGTTGAAGGCAAATTTCAAAATGTAGTCTAATCTATTGCTTTTACACTCCTTAAAAAACATAGCCAGGTTTTGATTTTCAATTCCTACTTGCGAGTAGGAAGTTGGAAAAATTGGTTTTGAGGAAAAATTTGAAGTGCAGTATGCTAATTCCATTTTGCCAATTTTGAAACAAACACAAAAAATTTTAAATCTGGATTTTGAAAAAGCCAAGTCCTGTCATCTTTTAGGAACCAAATGGACCCTAAGAGTTGTGGAAATGAATTTCTTTCAAGACTTATAAAAGACACAATATAGAAACATTTAGAAGTCCTATAAAATATTAAAACAATAGCATAATATATTCCATGGAGCAAATGCTACTTAGTAGTATGAACCACTATTGTTGTCCATTTATATATGTTGACCAATTCATAAGTCTCGCTATTGTGTGTCTCTTAGCCTTGTCCAAAACAAGAGGGGCATTAATTAAGGAAAAGCGATAATTTCTAGGCTATAATTTTGTATTTGCAAGTTTATCTTGAATTTGGTAATGTTAATTCTAAAAGTATTTTCACAAGTCCATTTGTTGCTAAGAATTTTAAGATTTCACAAGTTGGCATATATGACCTTCAGACTCAAAATTTTCTCCATGATAATTGCATAGCAAAGAATGCCTCATAGTGATAGATGCATGGAATTCTCTAAAGCCAAATACATCTCGTACATCCTCTTCACTCTTGTAATTATTTCATAGTAGACCTCCTTGCCTCTAATCATTGCATTCCATCACATCATGTTTCTTTTGCTCATTTCATTTGTGTCTTGCGAGTGTCCTCCAAATTTCCTACTTTAGGATATGTTGAAAAATGTTAATTTCCTTGTATTTCAAATTAGATTTGATAATGTAGGCATGAATCACTTTGGCTTACACCAGATCTCTTTTGAATTTCTTATACATCTTGGTCCAATTATGGTTACCAAAGAATCTAGGTTGTTTTTTTATGGCACTAGCTTCCAACAAGAATTTAATCACTTGTCAAAACTAAACTAAAAATTAATCTAAGATATTATAGTTAAAATAAAACAATGGTATTAAATATATTTGATAGTAATTAATATTAATTTAATTTAAATAATATAATGCATTATATAAATTAAGAGACCAATGTATGCAAGTTCAATAATTAGAAAGGAAGAAAAGTAAAGATATATTGCTAAAAATTAAAATGAAGAAGATGGGGAAAAATAAATACAAAGATAGAGATAGTGTTATAGAAACAAGTAAAGATATAATGATAGAAATTATAAAGTTTTGATGTTGATTTATAATGTTATACTTGAGATAAAGTCTGCCATTTAATTAACTAGTAATTACATCTTGGTATATAATGGGTACACTAAATGAATAGCTAGACAATGTGCATTAAAGACTAATTTGGTCTATTTTAATACATGAGATCAATTAGTTTGCATGATGTTTATTTTTGTAATAAAAGATGGGATATAAACATAATTGAAAGAAAACCTTTCAACCAACTAAATAATTAGACTCTATTTTTTAGAGCTTATTATCATGCTTGTAATAAATATAGAGGCCGAAAGGAAGGGAGGGAGAGATTTAGATAGAAAAGGGGAAGGATAAAATGGATTAAAGAGTGATGGATAGAGAGTCTTGAGGAAATTAGAGATGGGAAGGAGAGATAATGAGAGAAAGTTATGAAGGATAAGTAGATATCAAATAGATTAATTTTTGGAAAGGAGAAGAGTGGGAGAGGAAAAAATATAAGAATAAAAATAGAAATACATATGAGAAATTATGTATAAAGAGGTAGAGAGAGAAAGAGATATAGAGTAGAAAGAGGTCAGAGGATAACAGATAGAGATAAATTGGGATGTGAGAGAGAAAACCTAGAGAGATGGAGATGGAGAGGAAAATAAAGATGATTAAAAGATAAATAATGTGAGATGGAAAGAATGAGAGGGAGATAGAGAGATAAATAATAAGAGATGGAGAAGAATTGATAAATATATATATTGCAAGGTTGAATAATAGAGGGGACATATAAAATGATAGGGGACAACATAGAGAAAGATTGAAGAGAAGTAGATCAAGAGATATAGAGATATAGAGAAGAAGAGAGCAAGCAAGAGATAGAAAAATAGAAAAAGAGTGAGGAAGAATGAAGTGAGAGGGAAATGGAGATAAAATACATAGAGGAAAGAGAAGAGAAAAGAGAATTGAAGGAAGAGAAAGAGGAGAAGAAAATAGTCAAAAGAGGAGAGAGAGCATGTAGAGATGAAGAGTGGATCATTAAAGAAGAGATACAAAAAGAGAAATGTAGATATAGCATGGTAAAAAAATGTAAAAATGATAGTAAGTGAGACATAGAGAAAGAACAAAGAGAAGTGGATATAGAGATATAGAGAAGAAGAGAGAAAGATAGAGAGAGAGAGGGGAAGGGAAATTCAATATCAAGAAATTATTCTAAAAAATCATAATATGGAGAGTTGGGAGGAGGGGGGGGGGGGGGGGGGGGGGGGGGGGGTGGTGGGGGGGGAGGGGGGAGGGAAATTCAATAAAATAAAATAAATCAAAAACAATAATTAAACACAATCATCCAATCAAAGTGTAAATTAAAAGAATACTTGAAGAATATGGTGTCTATCAGCCATGGCTCAAGACATGGACAATGCCCAAGAGAATTTTTGAGTAAATTTTAACTTAGTCACAAAAGGGTCCTATGTTGGGCTAAGATGAACATGTTTTGAATAATTAATTAAATCATGTATTGTCATTGAAGATTCCAACCTAGAACCTTCTCAAGATTTTGCTAAAGGAATGAATGATAACGACTTGCAATAGGCTTCTTTGAAGAATATCATGTATATCAGCCATGGCTCATTTGAACTATTTTCTTTTTATTTTAGTTATTCATTTTTTCCAATAGTAATAAAAAGAATATGGTGCATGGGCTGGCAAATTTTAAACCTAGGTTGACAAGAAAATGCAAGAAATGCATGCTTAGGAAGCATTCAATTTTAGCTCCCTTTTGTACCAATAATTAGAAATCAAATAACTTCCTTAAATTTATTTATGTGGATGTATGCAAACCTAATTCTTATCCCTCCTTTATAGGCAGACTTTACTACGTCACTTATTCATTATTAACATTAAAAATATCATTAACCCCTAGCCCTTAGCTAGGTTTTATATACTCAATAGAATAACTATTCCTAAGAAAATATGAGTTCTCAAAATTACTTATTAAATCTCTAGTTTGGATCTCCTATGTTTTCTCCTAAACATGTACCTTTGAGAAATAGATCTTGAAAATATTTGAAGACATTTGATGTCCCCAACACAAGAAGTTGAAGCTTCTAATGGTCTTAAGATTAGGCTGAGTCGAGCCCCTCTTAGTTCCTTTCTTTAGCTAAGCCCTAAAACCCCTAGAAAACCAAGAAATGCACACATTGTTGAATCAAAACCTTTAAAACTCACTCCAAATTTTTTTTTAAAATTGTGTGACTCATAGAGCTTCCTATTTAAGACTTCCACAAAATTTTATTATAATATTTTTAATTTTTTTTCCAAATAGTTCTTAAGTAGATTTTTACAACAATGTATCAAAATAAGTAAAAATTACATCTATTTGTTTAAATAATTAATTATTAATCAAAAAATAAATTAGAAAAGTTGAATAAAATAAATTATTATGTGTTTTCTCAAAATTTTAGGTTAGTTAGATCACAATACCACATTAGTACAAATACCCTTTTGAGAAAAGAAATTAGGTGAAACTAAAAGATAGAATTGGTTCTTGTGAATATTTTTGCAAATAAAAGTGAGCATGAATCAAATGTGTCTACTCTTAGTTCTAATTATGCCACTCATTACATAAAGTTAACGTAATCTATGAGTTTTCTTTGAAGCTATATGTTATTGTTGTATGTTAATGACATGTAATAATTTTTTTGTCAAAGCCAAAACTTATGATATTGAAACTTTAAAATAAATTTAAGAATTACTAAAATTTTAATGTCAAAGCTAAAACATATATTAATAAAAAATTAAAAGAAATTTAAGAAATATTACATTAGATTCCTACCATCTTAATATTTGTATCTTCATGAAGTAAAACCTAATAATTTTTTACAAAAAACTTACAAGTATTTATATTCTTCTTTACTTTAGAAAAAATCTAAAATTTAAGGAGTTCATAGATAGATTTTGAGTTTATTTCTAAGTCAATATCAATTGAGAGGACATTCAAGGAAGTTAAGTGATAATGATGTATTGGTAGGACAAAAAATTCATAGACGAGCAATAAAAGTTATAGAAAAGTTAAAGAATGTATTAATATGACTAAAAATCATCAATTATTCATTTAGTCATTTGTTTGAGTGACTAGTTATTAGTGGCCAATTGTTTAGTTATTTATTTAACCACTTGTCTTTGTCTAACCTTGTGACTTTAGCTTATCACCAAATTAGTCATTTATTTAGTCAATTGTACTTATAAATTGAAAAATATTATTAGAGTTTAATCACTTTTTTGGTTGAAAATTTATCCTCTTATTAGATTTTATAACCTAACTCTTTGATACCCAATGTTTGGAGAGACAAAAGGATGTTTACCAATAAATGGGTCAGTGTATGTATTATATCATTTCCCTATGAATGATTAGGTACAACTCCCTATGACTTGCAATGATATACAATGAATATGTTTTTATGAGATTAGAGGTTTTGACATTATGAGATCTTAACCTAAGAGTAGTAAAGGATAATCAAATTGTTTGTAGACACAAACAATTCAAGCAAGATGGATTTGAATAACCTATCACACTTAATGGAATGACTATAGTAGATTATCTTGATATTTCTAATCCTTGCTTCTATTTTAAATACAAATTAACCATCTAAATGTAGAAGAGGAATGAAGAAGATATGCACATGAGGAAAAATGGAATTTCTTTAACTATTAGCCTTGAATGAAATGGAATCTAACCAATAACTAATAGATTCACACACATTTATCTTTCATTTCTCAATGAAACTATCTAACATGTTATGAAACTAGCAAGAGAGGAAACAAAACCATATATGAAGAAAGTAAATGGAATGACCTTCACTGTAATCACCAAAATAAAATGGAATCCATCATAATCACCTATGGTTGTCTTTCAACTCTGAATGTAGAACTAATCTATGCATGGGCAAAAAACTATGAGATGCAAATAGGGTAAATGGAATTATAGATCAATTCACCATAAAGTTTGTCGACCTTTATATTATCAGAATAAATTGCATTTATAGTTTTCTACCATCTCTCAGTTTAGCAGTGCAATAGTCATGCAAAATAAAAAAAGAAAATGATATTAAACTATGAAGTTATCCATGTGGCATCTTTCCTATCAATCATTATGAAGCCATGGTACTTTTGAAAACACGTGATGATTGTTCATCTTCATGTAACCTCAAGAAATCCTGTGGAAATCATTGTTTTCTTCATATTTTGTTTTTTGGTGCCAAGTCTATATAATTCAATTACAAGGGTCACTATAGCTTTTAATTTCCATCATTGATCTCAAATCAACAGTCAAGATTAAATCATTATAAACCTTCTTTATTTTTCCCTTTGCACTTTTCTTCGTGGGTCCCTCTCTTTCATAAGTTGCTCCTTCAATGCCTTCATTTAATTTGGTTTTTCAATTTATCACCGAGGTTAACTCAAGGTTCCACTTAATCTTTTGTGATCATGCAATGATGCGAGTAACATTGATCTCACAAATTAGATGGTTGAGATTCAAAAAACTTAAACCATCTTATTCATTCTACAATGCGAGCCCACCTATTCTACATGTCAAATGATTGTTTTCTCACATTACTTAAACACCAGGAAATTTTCAAAAGTGCAAAAATGTCAACCATAGATCAACTAAAATCTAACAATTACCTAGGAAGCTAAAAACTCTTTGTTATTATTGTGCATGTGATCTCATGATCTTACGATCTGATGATCTGGAGATGATACGATAACCTATCTATCATCTAGTTGAAGGTATTGTTTCCAACCCTTACAATTATATGTTGGCCAATGTATCATAAGTTTGTAAACTTGAAAATATATAGTTACGATGTTAAGATAATATGCAAAACTTGTGATCTGATGATCTTATGATGTCATCATAGTATCTAAACCTTGATCCTGAAGCTTTATGATCCTTTGACAGGAATCTTAACCTCTGATGTGATGATGATATGATTTGATGATGATCATGTAACATCTCAAGTTTGATTTTAAAAGCCTTTGATCACACGACAATCACATTCTTCTTGGCAAGCTTTATGATCATACGATAGCACAATCTTACAATGTTAAGATTCTACAATGCCTGCATAACACCTCAACCTACGATCTAACAATGATAGGATCTTATGATCACACAGTGACCACGTAACATCTCAACTTAGATTTTAAAAGCCCCCGATCTTTTGATAGTCATGACTTCTTCTTTTCAAGTTTATGATCATACGACTGTATGATCTTACGGCCTCTTCATAACTTTTTCACTCTTTGACCTTAGCCTTCTGATGATACAATGCACTTGACTGCTCACGATCATATGATCAAGTGTATCATTTTAACCTTTCCAAATCAGCTTCCCAATCCTATGATATCTCTTGTAGGATTTGATCTTAGGACAATGCGATCATATGACTAGTCACAGCATCTCAACTCAAAAATTGGAGGTTTCCAAACTTATGACTATCGAGGCATCGTATATCTTTTCTTCACCTTTGCTAATCTCATGACTAGGGCATCATTTGTGTCATTTTAACTCTTCAAAATTTCCTAATCTTAAGATACTACAATATTACAATCGTTCTGAGTATTACTTTGAAGATAATTGAATGGGACCCAATCTAATAGGTAAGCATTTGACTTTTCTACTAGCCAATGGTGTGCACTCTTTCATCAATTTGAATTTTTGCCAACCCACATAGCTTATCATGATCACATATGAATTGTCCATGATTGCATTGATGACACTCATTTTCTCATCTTCATATTTTGATCTCAGGAGGGTTTTAACTATTTTCTTTAGCATGAGTTGCTTTCTCTACTTTTGGATCTTGATCATCTATAATATCTTCCATAAAAACTATAATATAGCATGAATCTTCATCTTCCACATGATTAGGAACAAAGAAAAATAGATCAGTAGAATATCTAGACCTTTGTCTCATTGGGAGACACATAGAAAACCCTCTAAAACCTAAACACCTATCCATGGAATGGTGCATTTCTCATATGATTTCCTGCATCAGGTCAGCTCAAAGGAAAGATGAGAAGAAAGGCCATCCTATGGGAAATCTAGACTCAAACTCAAGACATTAACACTTGACTTGACTCAAACCCTAAAGAAAAAATATATGAATTGAAACTTGGGCAACACACTTCTAGTCACATGACTAAAAAAGTGAGTCTTGTGACTAAACATTTTAGTCATGCGGTCATTTATTTTCCAAAATTCTACTAGTGTTGAGGAAAAATAAAAGGTTACATAAGAGAAAAAAAAAATGTTATTTTCCTTATAGCACAAGAAAATTGAAAAAATTCATGGTATTTTCTGTCTGACGAAAAAGTACTTTCTAATCAAGTTATTTGTGGTGGGACAGGGACCTCTTCTACTCTATCTTTTTCTTGCTCCTCTAGCATTTTTTATTATTTTTCTTCAGCCTTTTGATCTCCTTTAGAAGGTTGGGCAACCTTTTCTTCTTTTATTCTACTCTAATATGATTCCCTAGCTTCTTTAATTGATGGTTGGATGTCCTTTTCCTCAATTGCTTTTGACACTTTAACTTCAGCTTCAAATGTTGGTTGTGAATCCACCCCAATATCTATTTATTCCATGGTTACCTAAATAACCTTGTCAACCAATTCTTTTTCTTCAATGGCTGTGGATTTTTTTGTTGATTGCTTCTCAAATGTTACCTATAAAATTGATGAGGCTGAAGGATATTCTACCATCCATTTATTGAAAACAGTATCATCTAGCTAGTTGAAATTGAGGATTTATTTTTCTCTCTTCAAAATATCTTTTCCAACTTTTTTTATTTCCTCGAAATCTTGGTGGAAAGAATCAAAGAATATCTGGACATTAACTACTTCTTCAACAACTATGATGTTAGAGAAACATGTTCTCGAGATTTTTTGGAGCATTTTCCTCTTAAGATCAAAGCCTAGTAGGTCACTTTCTTGGTCATATGGTTTGTCAATTTGATCATCAATTTTTTTCATAATAGTAAAACATAGAGCTATCATATCATCTTCTCTACTGATCCATTTGCTCAAAATTTGTCTCAAAGTGACATCATTATTCTTCAATCCCTTCCAAATTTCTACCAACCTTGACATTTTTAAATGGAACATAGGCCAATTTATTCTATCAACTAGAAACAAGATTGTATCCCTAACCCTATCCTCATACTGCACTTTCACCTCTACTTGAGCTTTGCATTTTCTTCATTTAACTCATCTGTAGTATAGAATGCTTCATGTTGAGGTTTATTCAAGATTTAGACAATAGGGCTAGTGAGAGGAGATGGTGCAGGAGAGGTTGCAATCATGAGCTAGCTAGGTTCTTCCCCCATTTTTCTCTTTCCCTGTTGCTTTTGTAGATTTGAAATGATTTTCTCCATTTCATTTATTTTTCTCCCTTTCTCATCATAAGCTTCTAAAACTTTTTTTTAAACTTATTTTTATCTTTCCTGACCACCAGCACACCAAATTCAACCACTTTTTATTCATGAGAGTGGTTTTCTCACTATCTAAATCTACCACTCTATATACTACTAGACTTCCTATATGTTATGCATCTAAAGCCTCCTGGAGTCTAGACTTATTCTTTTTTTGAATTAACCACATAACTAGGGTCTTATGTGTTGGAAATATAAGAGTGACTAAGAGGGGAAGGGTGAATCAGTTACTACAAAAATAAATCACAAATCCCTTAGATGTCAGTACAAAATAATTCTGTCTAAACTTGATTCTACTCATGCTTAGCAAACAAAGAAATATTGTAACTCAATAAACACTATAATTACTTGGTAATTACTTAGCATGCAAATCTTAAGATGTTATCTATGATTACCATTACTTTAACTTAGTTGCTAACACAAAAAAGAAATAGCATGAACACATTAGACACCAAGATTTGATGTGGAAACCCAATTTGGAAAAAATCACCAATTGCAACTAGTTACTATTTTCATTATTCTAAAGTGAGCTCTATTAGGAGCTAACCATGTTAAAGGTTACAAAATACACTATTAGGTGTGACCCTGTTAGAGGATTTATTCACCCTATTAGGAGTGGCCTTGTTAGAGGTCTTTAGAAAATTCAATAGAACTATCACCTTGTTAGAGAATTTACAAATAGCTATTAAGCCAACTCTGTTAAGAGATTTAGATCACTACTATAATGCTTAGAGAGTAACAATGACATGAACTAATTTGGATGCAACTAAATTTTTTATTACATATCTCAATTTTGGCTTGTATACTTGATCCTTCCTGATTGAATATGTCTTTTCAGCTCCAGAAGGATATTCTTCTTATCCTTCTAATTTATTTGCTTCCTCTTTTCATCATCAAGTCTTCAATACATTCGGATGTCCATCATCTTACTTCTAATCCTCAACTTGACCTTTATTTATATCTTTCATATTTTCAAGTTGGCTTAAATACAACTTGCAATAACTAATATTCATCTTCTTAGTTAGTTAGAACCAATAATCAAATCAACTGAACTCAATATGAAAAAATAAGAAAAATGTTCATTAGATGACCCTGCTCAGTAGACACTAACTTAAAAATGATTTTCATGTGTTAACCAAGTGAACTCGGTTAATACTGCATACTTGCATAGATCCTCTAGTAACCAAGTGAGCTTGGTTAGCACTGGTTCCATCCAACATTTTCTTCATTAACTGAGTGACCTCAGTTAACACTCATCTTCTATAGACTTTCCTTAAAAGACCAAGTGAACTCGATAGACACTGCCTTCTAAACTAGAAAACTCTAGAATGCTCGATAGACATAGAAAATTGTCTTCACTACTCGAGTGAGCTTGACATACACTGACTGATAATGATATGACATTTTGTGTAATAACAAAGATAATTCACAATTAATCAAATGTATTCAAAAATCTCCCTCTTTGGCATTGATGGCAACACAACATGTCATATTACAATGAAAAAAAAATTTGGAGCAAGAATAAAGTAAGGAACATATCCTTAGTTTCATTCTAATTCTCATCGATGAGAACTCCCTCTGTCAGTGTGAACTATTTGGCAAGAGTAGAGAAAGAAATTGAAATGTATTAGGTCAGATAGAGGTGGTGAATTCATCTCCAATGAACTCAATAAATTATGCATTGAAAAAGGAATTAAAAGACAAGTATCAACCCCTAGTACACCTGATCAAGAATAAAGTAAGGAACGTATCCTTAGTTTCATTATGATTCTCATCCATGAGAACTCCCTCTACCAGTGTGAACTCTTTCTACCTTTAGTTTCTTCCTCTTTTAGAAAACTTTTGTCTGCATAGAACTTCTACCAAGTTCATTCTCCCTTTTTGATAAATCTTCTCTTCCAATATCCCTCTATGACATCTATTTATTATGACAACACACTTCTCCATCTTTTCAACAAAATTTCTATGAGATATGATAGTATACTTCTCCCTCTTTAACAACATATACCAAAGACAATACTCGATGAAAATTAATGTACCTTAAGTACTGATTCATTTGCAATATGCCCTTATCAATACTGCACCAACCTAATTGGTCTTCAACATGCTCTAGTTGATGCATCACTAAACTTATAGTGAGCTTCAAATAGGAAAATGACCCCTAGCTTACCTCTTAGTTACATAAATGCATCCTTAGGTAATGGTTTGGCGAATATGCCTAAAATTTATTCTTTTGTGTTCACATATTCTAATCTAACTTCTTTATCTTGCACCAATTCTCTTAAGAAGTGATATTTTATAGCAACCATTTTTAAATCAAAAAGGGTATTTTAACTAAAATAATAGATAAGTTAAATTTCAAAAGGTGAAATGAGAGTTAAATCTTTGCAGATTCTTCACCTCAGACCACAACCATAACATGTTGCAAAATGGCCGCATGGTTGGAAAATTCTACCCTTCTTTTCTTTAAAGTAGATGACACAAACATTTTGATATATTGATTTCACTGGTGTTATCACAATATATGACTACTAGATCCTTGATCTCTACCTTCATATCTATCATTAGTTGCTTGAACCAAACAATGTTATAACAATTAATTGTTGTTACCACATATTCTGCCTCTATTGTAGACTGAGAGATACAATTTTGTTTATTGCTTGTCCAAGACACTAGTCTTTTACCAAGAACTAATGCTCCTCCATTACTTTTTCTATCATCAACACTTCCTGCCCAATCAGCATCAGTGAATACCTTTAAGTCCAAATTGCCTCCTATTTTGTACCATAATCCATAGTCCTCAATACCTTTCAAACATCTCATGATTTTTTTACTTCCATCAAATGATTTTCTTTGAGATTTTCTAAAAATCTTGTCACCATTCTGATTGCTAATGCAATATCAGGCCATGTATGTACTACATACTACAATTTTCCAATCATTGATTTGTAAGTGGTCTAATCTACCTCTTTGGAATCATCATTTTTAGAAATTTTATGTCGATTAGACATAAGGGTTCCAACTGGTCTTGAATCTTCCATTCCAAATTTCTTTAGTATTTCCTAGATATATTTAGATTGAGTAATGTAGATACCATCTTTCTTCTATTGAATTTTTAATCCAACAAAAAATTTTATTTCTCCAAACATGGACATCTCAAATTATTTACTCATTTCTTCTAAAAGTGCTTTGCACAAGTCATCATTTCCTATGAATAAGGCACCATCAACAAAAAGAATGAAATTTTTTTCTCCTCTATAACTCTCTATTCCAGTAGGTCCACATAAGTCTATGTGCACAAGCTCTAAGGCTTCTTCTAAATGATAGTTCTTTCTTTTGAAACTAGTCTTTCCCATCTTACCAATTTGACAATTTTTGCATAGACCCATATCAAGTTTCTTTAAACTAAGAATACCTCTTACTCTTTTATATTTTCTTATCTTAATCAAATTATCAAAGTTTACATGACATAATCTTTTTTTCCATAACCAACTTTCTTCTACTTGAGAAATAAACATGAACTTTCACTAAGATCAAGATAAAATAGATCACCTTTTGCTTTCTTTCAAAATCCAACCAGATTTCCTTTTCCATCCAGTAGTTTGTCCTTTCCATCCATGAATTCTACCTTAAATCCATTGTTATTCAACTATGCCACACTAAATAGATTATGCTTTAATCCTTCAACCCAATAACCATTATCACATACAAGTTCTTTAGTCAAAAAAATATATCATTTTCCTTTTATGTTACAAGGTTCATCATTTCCAAATCTAACACTACCACCATCATAATATTCCATGTGCTCAAATTTTGTTTTATCTCCAGTCATAGGATGTGAATAGCCATTGTCAACAATCCATATATCATTTTTTCTAACATGAGAGATAAGTGTCATTTTATCTCCTTCATCATCAGACTCATTTTTTATAGCAATATATACCATTTCATCTTCATTGTTATCAAAATATTTAGCCATAAATAAGATTTCTTACCTTTGTTCTTATAGTTCTTGTAATTCTTGAAATCCTTCTTGCCCTTGCACTTATTGTTTTTCTTTTCATCCTTTTTTTCTTTCTTTGGACACCTTGCAGCAATGTGACCAACTTCTTCACAAGACAAATAGATTAGAGGAACCTCAGCTTTGTACTTTCCTCTACCTTTGGAATACTTTCTTGCAAGTAGGACTTCAACAACTTCAAGATCACTATCTGAACTTTCTTTCTTTTTTCTTCTTCACTTCTTGATTGAGTGGCCTTTGATTTCTTACTCTTATTATTAAGTGAGAATTTAGCTTCAAATTTAGACTCAATACCTTTGAAACTAGGAACATAGTTATCATAGTTATCAAACTCAAAAGCTATTTATCTTCCAACTAGAGCATCCAAAGTTATTTTATTATTTGGATCACATTTAATCTCTTGAATAGTTGATACTCTAATTGCATAAATAGGAAGAAGAGTTCTTAGTACATTTCTTACAACTATTGTGTCATCAATGTCTCCTCTAGATGCTTTGATTTCTCTCACACTTGATTTGATTCTTTTCACATATTTTGCAATGTTTTGATCTTCTTTCATTTTCATCTAATCAAAATGACCTCTGAGACTTTCTGCTTTAGCTCTTCTTACATTGTCATCTCATCCATAGATGTCTTTTAGTTTGATTCACATTTCATGTGTTGTTTTTCAATCTTTTACTTCATCAAATTCAACATAACTGAGAGCAGATGCAATATCAATCATACCATGATGTTATGATTCTTCTTTTCAGTAATATCTTTTATTGATAATGTTCTAGTGGGAGTTTTGTATTCAATTTCAAGATATATTTGCAACCCAAATCACTGATGGTAGCCAAATGTAACCTCATGAGTCCTTGCCATGTTGCAAAATTGTCTTTGTTGAACTTGGGAATCTCTCTTTTGTAAGATATCATGATCTTTAGCTTAGGTCATTGAAACCTTCTCTACAAGCACCAAAAAGGCTCTGATACCAATTTTTTGAAATATAAGAGGATTAACTAAGAGGGGAGGGGTGAATTAGTTACTAAAAAAAAAATCCCAAATCCCTTAGATGTCAATACAAAATAATTTTGTCTAAACTTGATTCTGCTGATGCTCGAAAAACAAATAAATGTTGTAATTTGATGAACACTATAATTGCTTAGTAATTACTTAGCATGAAAATATTAAGATGTTATTTGTGATTACCATTATTTTAACTTAGTTTCTAACATAGAAAAGAAATAGCATGAACACATTAGACACCAAGATTTAATGTGAAAACCCAATTTGAAAAAAAAAACCACCAATAGCAACTAGTTACTATTTTTACTCTTCTGAAGTGAGCCCTATTAGGAGCCAACCCTACTAAAGGTTACAAAATACATTGTTAGATGTGACCTTGTTAGAGGATTTATTCACCCTATTAGGAGTGGTCTTGTTAGAGGTCTTTAGACAATTCAATAGAACTACAACCTTGTTAAAGGATCTACAAATAGTTGTTAAGCCAACTCTATTAAGAGATTTAGATCACTAATACAATGGTTAGAGAGTAACAATGACATAACTTGATTTGGATGCGACTAAATTACTGATTACAAATCTCAATTCTAGCTTGTATACTTGATCCTTCTTGATCGAATATGTCTTTTCAGCTCCACAAGGATATTTTATTTATCCTTCTAATTTTCTTTCTCTTTTCATCATCAAGTCTTCAATACATTCACATTTCCATCATCGTACTTCTAATCCTCAACTTTACCTTTTATTTATATCTTTCATATTGTCAAGTTGGCTCAAATACAAATTGCAATAACTAATATGTTAGAGTAATTATTTGTTCACACTTATTAATTAAATCACTTTGATTTGATTAAATAAGTTGCTTATTACTCTAGTTTGCTTAAGCTATCTTGTAGGTGCATATAATTAATATTTTATTAATTATATTGTGCAACCTAGCTTTTTTAGGCTTTAGGTTACACTTTTTAGGTTTCAATCTCCTTTTATAAGGATTGATCTCTTTGTATTTTTCATTATGAAGATCCGTTGAATAATATTTTCTTCATCTAAGTTTTTCAAATCAAACCCTTACCTCTTCTTGTCTTTTTCTTCACTGTGATAGGTTTTCTGCATGCAAGTTTTCTTGGGCTTCATGAATTTGTTGTGCACTTTTACTCAAATCCTACATGGTATTAGAGCCAGATCTACTATAGCTTGTTCGGTGTTTCAAGAAAAAGGGAGAACAAGGGTTTGGCGGATCAGATCTAGTGTTTTTTCAAGTTTTTTTTGAGAAGATAGGGGGCTCACCAATTTTTGAAGTAGTTTGAGGCCAAACAAACATCACAGATGGATTTAGAAGGCATCAAAACCCCTATTTCCATATAAATTTTATCTGATTTGGACAACGTTGATTTGGGAGGCAAAAAAAAATTTGTCTGACAGGCTCATACAACCCAGGCACATGGATCAAGGTGGAAAAAAATTAAGATCACAAAAAAAATGATTTTTGCATGGTTTTTTGCTACGATGATTAGTTAGCCGTAGTAGAACCACTAGCGGTTACGGTTGGCGATCCACCAGTGGCCCACAACGGCTTCACCGGTGGCACCCATTGCGGCCCCACTACCGCTGTGGGGATGGCACCTTTTTTTGTTTTTTTTTTAATTTTTTATTTAAAAAATAATAATTTTTTCTTGCATTTCAGAGGGTCTGGTGGTTTTTTCTCCGTAACTTGAGCATACAAATGTATTTTTTCAATCCAAAAAATGTGCCAAAAAGCTAGTTCTGAGATGAAGATATTTGTGTAGGTTTTTTTAAGTTTTGATGTAATTTGGTTGCCTATTTTGGTAGTCAAAGCTGGATGTTCTATTTTGTACTCTGGGAGGCGTATCTTGAGCATCCGATCTCCATTTTTGGACTTCTTTATATCGCTAGAAAGATCTTTCTGTGCTCTTTCTAGAATTGCTAGTTGTTGTTCTAGATTTTATTCTAGGCATATCTTATTTAGTCTTTTTTTTAGCATTGTGGTGGATATCCTATTTGTTTCAGGTCCAGGGATCAATTTTGTTGCTTCAGATACTTCATTTTGGGCTCTTCCTTCTATTGTATCAGCCTTATACTTTTTTTGATCATTGTTGATATTCATTGTAAGCATCTTTATGCAATGCACTGAGATAAAATGCCACTCTTGCATTTTAGGATCCCTTTCATCATTGTGATTCGTTGTACTCACACTATTCTATAAAGTGCCATGGGGGGATAGTTGTTTGCCACTTATAGGCCCTCTTTCTCTTTTTCCTTATGTAGTGTCGATGACATGTGCCTTTATTGGTGTTTGTACCTCACTCTCGATGTGTTTGGTTCCTATGTTGTAGGAGATTATTTGGCCCACCTTTTCAGTTGCCTGTCACCTCACCTGCATCAAGGGGGGGTTATATTGTTGTTCTATGCTTCTTTGGTTGATGGTTCATTGGTGTGGGCTATGTATTTAGTACTTGATCCTACATACTAGGTGATTGAAGTGGCTAGCTACCTATGCATTCTAGTGAGATAGATCATCTACCATGTATACATGCTCGGTTCATGCCTTCTATTTCCATGGAGGTTCTACAGATCAGCACCTTTTGACAGAGTTTTGCAACTTTTCATGCTTCAGTGGTTCTCTTCATTATCTCTCTTTGTTCCTTCTTCTGGAACATTCTTTGCTATCCCTTTTTGGAGTAGGGTTTTTCCCATGTGGTTTTCTCTATTTCTCCTCTTTATAGAAATTTTATTGTGATTGGGTACCTAATCAGGCCTTGTTGCCGGGACCCATCTCTTTGCTTTCATAGTTGTGCTAGGTTAGCTTACCTCCTAAGCTTCGCTTAAGGGGGGGTGTTAGAGTAATTATTTTTTTCACTTATTAATTAAATCACTTTGATTTAATTAAATAAGTTTCCTATTATTCTATTTTGCTTAAGCTATCTTGTAGGTGCATATAAATAATATTTTATTAATTATATTGTGCAACCTAGCTTTTTTAGGCTTTAGGTCACCCTTTTCGGGTTTCGATCTCCTTTTATAAGGATTGATCTCTTTGTATTTTTCATTATGAAGATCCATTAAATAATATTTTCTTCATCTGAGTTTTTCATATCAAACCCTTGCCTCTTCTTGTCTTTTTTCTCTCCGTGACAGGTTTTTTGCATACAGGTTTTCTTGGGCTTCGTGGATTTGTTGTGCACTCTTGCTCAAATCCTACATAATATTCATCTTCTCAATTAACTAGAACCAAAAATAAAATCAATTGAACTCAATATGCTAAAACAAGAAAATCCTTTGTTAGTCAACCCTGCTCAGTAGACACTAACTCAAAAATAATTTTCTTGTGTTAACCAAGTGAACTAGGTTAACATTGCATACTTGCAAATATCCTTTGGTAACTGAGTGAGCTTGATTAGCATTAGTTCCATCCAAAATTTACTTCATTAACCAAGTGAGCTCAGTTAACACTCATCTTCCACAGACTTTCCTTAGACACCCGAGTGAACTCGATAGACACTACATTCTGAACTAGACAAACTCTAGAATGCTCGATAGACATAGAAAACTATCTTTACTGCTCGAGTGAGCTTGACCTACACTGAATAATAATGATATGACATTTTGTGTAACATCAAAGATAATACACAATTAATCAATTGTTTTCAACATTGTGATCATCACTGTATTTTACCCCTTTATGGGCTTCCTTGACCTCCTCTTCAGTATTAAATTTGGTCCCATTTTCTTTCCTAGTGGCATAAAAAACCTTTGCATTAGCAATGTGACACTCAAGTAGTATAAGACCACCTAAATCCTTTAGCAATTTTCTTCCCCCCTCAAGGGTTATCTAACTAAAATTTTGCATCATCTCATCCTTAATCTCTTCTTCAATTTTAAATTCCTTTCTATTAGGTTCCTCTGACTTTATCTTTTACATTTCTCCTCAAAATTGGAAATGTTGGTTCTCCACAAAAATTGAATGAATGCCCTAGATTTTACAAAGTCATCATCAGTCACAAATTGTTTGGCAGCCTTCTCTATGATAAGTTCCATCTCCTTTTCCTTGTAATCTGCAACAATGAGGTTTAAGAGTGGCATTGGGGGTTCTTAAGGCATTCCCTCCTCTATCTTTGATGTTGTTATTAAAACACCATCATGGAATCCTATTTGTTTTAATTTCTCTTTCAAGGATTATTCATTACCATAATGTATGGGGGTTTGAGAGGTAGAGTGTTCTTCCATCCTTGATGAATATCCCTCTTCTAACCTTTTCTTTTTAGTTTTTGGTTTTGAAGTTGGGCTCTCTAAATGTTGCCTTTGATAAACTAGCACAGGATGTGCCCCCACATTCCTAGCAATTACATATCCAGCCTTTCTCTAGAGGGTATACTTCCCTAGACTAATGACAATTCTACATAAAGACTTCTCTGATCACTTAGACTATCACCCTGAACAAATTTTCCCCGGTATGGTTCTTCATGACCCGCAACACAAGGTCATGTTTCTTTGCCAACATTGTCAACAAATTGTCATTGATAAAAATACCTGGCACAACAAGCTTTCCAATGTTGAATTCCCAAACTTTATTGAGTAGTGTATCATGATTTCTTTGTGAGAACCATTTTTTGAATAACTCCAAGCCACCCATTATTGTTTTTGCATCCCTCAACCAATTTCCTTTATCATAGAAACTCTCATCAATCTTCAACCTAGGGATTTTTTAGACCAAATTATTTCCCTTTCTAGTTTCATTTGCTGAGGCGAGTGCTTGGCCAAACAAAGGTATTAGAAACCCAAAGAAATGGATTGCTTAATTCAAGATTGGACACTCCAAATGATTCCTAATGCACTATTTAGTCTCACTTAATTATCAACCAGGGACGTAAACTTGGAATGGCATCTGCAAAGTATATGTTTCAAATTTTCTCTTCTAAGCCTATTTAAGGAATTCAAATGCTTATGCTTCAAGAAAGCTAAACTAAAACTAGTAAGAAAATGTATTCGAATCAAAGCAAGAAATTATAGTTAGGAACTACTCCAACTGACTATGTTGCAAGAATAGGATACTAATTTTGGTATCAGTGGTTGCAGGAACAACATAGTTCTAAAACATATAAATGAACAAGAAATGAATTCTACATTAACAAAGTGATTCACTCATCAAGTGGGCACCCTTGAATGAGTGAATAGAAAGTACAATCAAGATGAAAGTTGCAAACTTGAACTGAACATTCTATTTATCCATAAAAATGATTACAATTCTTTTGAAATGGTATGTAAGAGTTCTATATTAAAAATTAGCTTGTTCAATTGACTCTAAAAGAGTCACAACAGTCAATTATTTAAAAGGAAAACTACCACTAACTCCTAAACCTATGATTACTTCATAATGAGGATCTATTACAACTCATAAAGTTTCATAATAGAAACATTATTGACCATGAACAATCCCAAAATATAGTGCACACTAAATCTATGCATTGCATGCAACAAGAAGCATTGACTTGTTTTGCGAAGATTTTGTAATCAGACAACTCTCGCACTAGTATGCTAGTCCTTGAATATCCACATTCAACTCCTGAAAGATAATTAATGCACACATATCCAACCATATACATATATATCCACATCATCAATATTAGGAAAAGGTGTTAATCTTAATTATCACTCTTCTAAACCTACAGCTACAGGAGGTAACTACCCAAAACATAGCTTAAGAGAGAAAACATCCATTAACATGTATAACAATCATATTCACTATTCTTGTCCATGAAATTAAGCAAATATTATGTCTTTAGAGATGTCCACATTCCATCTTATGTTCACACACATATATAATCATATACATAGAAACCATAAGTTTGTGTGCTTAAAACCATAAATGTATGTCTATATGCAATCAAATGTCTTAGAAAGAGGATGAAAAGTGGTGAGAAAGATAGCTAATTTAGGAGCCCATCAGTAGGCAATTGCTCAAGAAAATCATCATGAACATTCCTATGTTGGTAGTCCATTTTTCAAGAAAATCCTTTTGTGGAGGCATTTTATCTATTTAGAAAAGCTTTTAATAGAAAATTCTTCCACAAGAATATTAAAATACCTACTAATACTCCTTGTTTAATTCTAATTTTGACAAAAGCCACTTTATTCACAACACTTGCAATCTAAAAATTCAAGAACTCAAGCTCTGTCTACTCTATATTACATTGTGAAAAATTGTAGAATAAACTACACACTTTATGATTAATTCAATTGCATGAGGGTGTCTTGATCACCATTAATGCCCCCAACAGTAAAATTATACATGCAACACCATAGGATTTGAAAAATGGCTATTGATCTAAAAGGAATCTGACAATTGTAATTCAAACTTGATATTGTGCCATCTTTTTACTTGGTAGGACATGTGTCATTTCCTCATTTTTTTGCTTTCATTAAACATTTTGCACCTCAAAATAGTGAGATAGCAATAATACTTGATCATCTTTGTATCGAACGATCCAACATAACTGTAATTTCTTAGTATTTCTTTTAGGGGCCACTAAGGACACATGTCACTTTGTTACTTTATTTCTTTGGTTAATCATAATGCATGTTTCTTTTGTGATTATGTGACATTCATTGATGTGTTGGATATTGTATGGTCATAATTAATGCATGTAGATATTTCATAATGTTGGCCCCTAGGGACATGTGGTGATTCCTCGCTTTGTCAAAATTCGTAAAACTCAAGCATCTCTTCATAGTGATATAACAATGTTCATCGATCATCTTTTGAATCCGATGGTTTGGAATAAAACCTTAATACTATATGTGGTGAATTGAAGAAAATTAGGGCATTCCACCTAGTACTTTATAATGACATCATTTCTTTTGAAGTGTGCAAAACACTTGGTCCCACCAAGTCCACATGTCCAAAGCTCACTTTGTCGCACTTTTTAAATATCATGTAGTTTGAAGTCACAACCATGTGATGATTTTTGATCTTTTTTATGATCAACAATTGAAGATTTTGCATACTTATCCGTCCTTTTTGAGACCCATAGGAACATGTGGTAGCTCCTCACATGCTTGCATTTCTTAAATCTTGACCACTTCCCAATAGTGAGAAAGTGAAAACCTTGATTTTCAATTTGATCAATGATTAGGAAGTTACCAGGAAATATGCTTGGCCTAAATTGAGAAATAATCATAGCATGAGAGTTGACATATGATGACAAGGCATTCTAAGAGTCTTTTATGGGCCCACATTTTCCACATGTCAATATGTCACTATGTCACATTTATTAAATCATGCACAATTTTTTTAACAACAAAGTGACAAGCATTGTTCTTCACAAGATATGAGGGCTAAGATTAAATGTGAGGATTACTATGTTTCTTTGGTTCCACTGGATAGGTTTCAAAATCTTGCATTGTCACAAAAAATAAAAAGATAACACTTTCACAAACTGAGAAATTGAGGACCATAAATTTAAGGTAGATTGATGGTTGTTGAGAATAACTCATTACTTGCATTAACCAAACACATTTAACTAGAACACAAACTAACCAAGGCGCAACCATGGGTAGAAAATTAAAATAATTAGCCCTATTCTTCAAAAATAAACCTCACAAGGAAATAACCCTATCAAAGATTTAAAAGTAATACGAAGGTTTTTACAAAATATTCACATTTGCATTTAGGGTTTATTTTAAACTTTCCTCCCTAAACAAAGGATATGATCATTGAAATTTCAAAAATTGTTCATGAACCCACTTTTAAACAATGGGGCATAAAACAGGGACTAATACATAGAATATGGACTCAGAGTCTCTTTTCCTATTTCCTGCTCCACATAAGGTGTTCTGAATACCTAGTTTTCTTCTAGTGTATGTTTTATGTTTGAATCATTATCTTCTTTAATTTATCCTATATCAGTACCTTCTTCATCCCCTCCATATTGTTTTGAAGATAATTGTGTATTTACATTATGGAGATGCTTCTGGTGAGCCTCTACCCATAGGGAATATTGATCATTAATATCACTCTTTGTGAGTATGATGTCATGATTTAATTTATCTATAATGCTTATGTTACTTTTTATGTCATCAATAAAAAAGATTTTGATGATTGCATTGATTGCACCATTATAAGCATACATATTTTTCTTCAATGGTGACTCTTTCTTTTGCATCTATTTTAATAATTAATCGAAACTCATCTCCTTTTAATTGATCCTTTTCTATCAGAGTGTCCTGTGTATGTTTGGCTATCCCATTACTTACATTATCAGCTATTATGTCCCCCTTTACCGAAGTTGTTTATGAGTTAGAATAATTTACTGATTTCTCCATTTCCTCCCTCTCTAAGTGTGTCAATGTTTCAACCTCTATCCCCTCCTCCCTCCCTACTTTCATTTTTTTTAATGATATATGTTAGTGGAAATATTTTCTTCAATGGTGAGTTATTCTTAATGTAGATAGGATTTGTAGTTCTAAGAGGTTTTTCTTTGATGATGTCTTTAATCTATCCATCAAATCTTGATATTTTAAGCTCATAAATTGATATATTTGCTATCAATTTTAGAGGTTTGATCTCTTATATTCCTAATTCTAGGTTAATGAGAAGTTTGATATCATTCAATTTTTTGTACTCAACTTATATGCCAATTAATTTACCAATAGATAAGCCTATACGACTAAGAATTTGGATTTGATTTAGTTCTAAAGGAAAAGATTTTATGAGTATCCTTGTTGGAACTTGGAAGTTGCATTGTCTTGACCAAGTCTTCTCAGTGTTGGAAATATAAGAGTAGCTAAGAGGGGAGGGGTGAATTAGTTACCACAAAAATAAATCCTTTTCCCTTAGATGTCAATACAATCTTCCACTTATCATACAATATTGAATTTCTCAGTTAACATTATAATTTTACTGTTACTTGGTTAAAAAAAATAATCTTAATATTTATTAATCTATTTTAATCCTTTAGTAACTTAGTTGCATAAACTTAAAGCATAAGCAAATAACATGAACATAGATGACACCAAGATTTAACATGGAAACCTAATCTGGGAAAAACCACCTTGTAACTAGTCACACTAATTTTCACTCTTCTAAAGTGAGCCCTCTTAGAGGCCAACACTATTAAAGGTTAAAAAATATATTGTTAAGGATGACCCTATTAGAGGATTTAGATCACCCTATAAGGAGTGGCCTAGTTAGAGATCTTCAAACACTTCAATTATGAAATGTCACCTTATTAGAGGATTTTTAAAATGACTATTAAGTCAACTCTATTAAGAGATTACTTTTCTGCTATAATGGTTAGAAAGCAACAACAATTTGACATGATTTATGAAGCAACTTCCTTTGCAGATTAAAATCTTTGTTCTGGCTTGACCTCTGGATCCTTCTTGGTTAGATGTTTCTTTGTAGCTTATCTTTCACACAATCCTACTTTTCCTTTCCTCTACTCACATATCCATATTCTTTATATTTTACCTATTACTTTTGTTCTTACAATTTGACCTTACTTATATATCATAAGCTAAGAAAAGTTAGATTGAATACCCTTTTCAAAACATCAATAAATATCCAAATAATTGGCCACAATTAATACAACATTTTACAATTTCATTATTTTGTCACTCGGTAAACATGGGAATTGAACACTCGGTTGACACTGTGACTTCTTCATTGCCTGACCACTTGGTCAATACTGCAGTCCTTTGATGCCCAACCACTTGGTTAATACTACAATCCTTTTATGCATGACCACTTAGTCAATATTCCAAGCAGGAATCCATTTATTAACCAACTACTTAGTTAATTAATACTAGAAAGTCTACATTACTTGACTGCTTGGTTAATACTAAGATATACAAGGTTAATACTGCAAACTCTATATTATTTAGCTTATATCGACATTTGTGTAAACATCAATAACAATATACAATTGAATAATTTTTCCAACACCCAATTCTCCATAGGTTCTATAAGAACCAAATCTCTATTCCAATTTAATATCCACCTAGAATAAATGGGAGATGAAAAACACACACACTAATGGGTTGGCACTGCAAACAAAATCAAGTTACTAGTATATACAATTATTATTTGTGATGTGGCCTCTGTGATATGTTATAATACAAATGTCTCTCATAAAAAATGATCGTATTATCTATTTGAGATCTTTAATGGCATTTTTTCCATTCACGACATTGTCTATTCGAATCACGAGACCATGTAAATCAAGCAAAATGACAAACTCATTGAAGTTAAGCATGTAGAGAAAAATTTGAAGCACAAGGAAGAAGTTTGTAGTCCAATTGTCTACATTTATTATTGCTCTTGCCTTTTTCTATAATTCTTTTTCATTCTGAGCTTACGTTGGACCTGGATGCAAAAGATAAATATGGTTGCGCTACTCTGAGGCAGTTCATTGTTTACATAGTAGAGCGCTCACCATTTCAGGCGTCTTCTATTAGTTTTGTCAATTGTTATTTTTTAATATAATTATAATTTAATATACATAATATAAATACTTTGATTTATTTAATATTTTATATATAATATTTCAATAGTAATTATACATCCCATTTTGAATATTTTAAATATTATAATAATAAGCATTAAATGTATATATAATGCAAAATGAATAAAATTTAATATTTATAATTTAAATTGTATGTTATTTACTTTCTTACATATGTATGTATGTATGTATGTATGTAAGAAAGTAATTAAATAACATACAATTTAAATTATTAATATTAAATTGTATTCATTTAAACCAACTAAAATAACTTGTGAATCTTACATATGAAACTTTATAACTAGAACTTTGATGATCATTAGACTCTATATGAGACCATTTGATGAATTAGAACTTATTCATGACTTTTAACAACTAGAAAATGAGTTGGTAAACCTAGAACACTAACTGAAATCTTTGATTAGTGAACTTCAAAAATATGACATTTTAAAATCAAAACAAGGATCTCCTAAGTATTCCACTCAGGCTTTCAACTTGTGAAGTGTAAACATACAACTCAATTATCAACATAGTTGCAATTCAACTTAGATAAGCAATTAATTAACCTAGTTTAATCTATCTCAGAAAAAACATTGTTGGTGTATTTTGGTATTTTTTTTGCCCTAAATTTGGGCATGATAGAATGACACACGGATTTTAGTTCCTAGAATAGTAAACAAGGATATGATTGGCAAAAAGTGGGTATTCTAGAATAAATTAAATAAAGATAAAGAAAATATCAAGAACAAAGAAATCCTAGTTTGCAAGGGTTGTGTACAAAAAGAAGGACTAGACTATGGAGAGACCATTGAGCCAATTGCAAGACTTGAAGGTATAATAATGTTTCTTATGCAACTTATAAGAAATTTTAAGTATTCCATCTAGATTTTAATTTTGCATTTCTAAGCGGTGTTCTAGAAGAAGACTATATAGAACAACTAGATGATTTTGCATTATTAGAAGATGCAATCATGGTGTACAAACTACAAAACAATTTTATATGGTATAAATAAGTGCCAAAGTCATAGTATGAAATATTACACTCTCGTTTGATTAAGATTGGTTTAAAAGAACAAGTGAGGATAACAATGTTTACCTAAAAATTAAAGGTCATGTTACACTAGGGAACCCAAAAGGACTAGGTTTAAAGTTATCAATTTAACAAATAATTTTTTTTAAATTACTTTTGCCACTTTTTTTTATCATTTGTCCTTATATGTCCCCTAATGACAATTTCTTGATTCTTTTTTCCTTATGCAACTTCATAAGATATGTTTCAACAACTAATTTATTCTCTAAGTGAAAATTTCTTAAATATTGCTTACTTGTTTATATGACATCATAATTCCATAAACCATGACATTTTGCAAAAGACTTAGACTGTGTAAATAATTTCATAACCTAATTTCTTTCATTCTATAAGAAACTTTTTATTCATAAGATCATGACATTATTTTCCAAAATAAAATGTTTTTAATCAATACACTTCAGAGATCTCTCTCTCTCTCTCTCTCTCTCTCTCTCTCTCTCTCTCTCTCTATATATATATATATATATATATATATATATATATATATATATATATATTATTAATTATTATCATGCAACCTAGGTTAGATGCTTTTAGGTTTTTGATCTCCTTTACAAGGACGATCTCTCTTTGTAATCTAATTAATTCACTCAATATATTTTTGTTTGTTTCAATTTCAATGTATCCTCTATGGATCTTTGAATTCCATCCTCCATAACTTTGCTCCTCTCTTTCTGAGATAAGTGTTTTCATGCAGTGATTCTTGGGAGCTAAAAGGTTCAGCTTATCTTATTAACTCTATTTTACTTAAGCTAAACTTTGGGCATAGTTTTTGGAGTAGGCATTTTTTAAGGACGGACCCGATGACTTTTTTTCTAATGCTTTCCTTCTTCAAAGCATTCATGCCCAATCACCTCTAACACATCTTCTATGCATGTGGGCTCCAAACTTTGAGTTGTTCCCAACATTGGCAAGCTCCCCACCATTTTTTATGGTCGAGTTCCATTGGTAGATGTTTCAAATGTTAGACAGTATTTTCAAACCACCTACATTTTTCAAATGGTTTTGGGGAGTTTTATGGTTTACTTGGTACTGCTTTATGACAGGAAATGATTTTTAGGCCACAGATATTTTTTCTTCTTGGCATCAACACCCACACCTTATTTGTTGGTGAGTGAGATTTGTTTTCTAAACTTATTTTTTCAGCACATGTTTATTTTTGCTACCAAATTTTTTTTTCCATCTAGGTCATTTTTATGGCATTATTTCTCCTCAACATCCATTTGATCATCAAATTAGGGTTGTCACCTACTAATGTCAACACTACATCATCACTCCTACTATCCCTTTTGGATCTATTTTCACCTACCTTTGTATTTTTGCTCATATCTCAGGCATATGGACTTTGTTTTCTACATACAAGATATTCTTAGAAAGCTAGTTTTGAGGTCGTCACAGTGGTATAGTATTTTATAATTTTGTTTGCTGTTTTTTTATAAAAGCTAGATTTTTAATTTTTCACTCTAAGAGATAGATCTTGAGAGTCTGATATTTGATTTGAGAATTCTTTATATCATTGGAAAAGTCTTTCTATACTCTTTCTAGTGATGCTATTTATTTTTATACATTTTTCTCTAAGCATATTGTATTTAATTTTTTGCATTTTTGTATTATGGTGGTTATCTTGGTTGTTTTAGATCAGAGGATCACTTTTGTTGCTTTAGATGATTCATCATGGGTTGTACTATCTATTGTATTAGCCTTATGTCTCTACTAGTCTTTGTAGACATCTATTGTATACATTTGTGAAAAC
Source organism: Cupressus sempervirens (assembly GCA_028749045.1). NCBI lineage: Eukaryota > Viridiplantae > Streptophyta > Pinopsida > Cupressales > Cupressaceae > Cupressus > Cupressus sempervirens. The sequence continues at coordinate 508,647,305 of CM053783.1, read as the reverse complement.
ACACTAAAATAAAGTGTCATATTCCATATATATTTTTCCTTATGATTTAAGTAATGTCATTTGAGGATACTCATATAGATTATTGTATTCTTGAAATTCATCATATCTTATGCCTTATTCTACATGATTAAAGTGCCATGAGGGGTTGATGTTTTGCCTTTGTTTATCATCTTCATTTGTTAATGAGTTTTCATATGATTACATTAGCCTCAAGACATGTCTCAGATTGATCACCCTAGAACTCACGTATGTATTCTTTTGTGCATCTTGATAGTGGTTCCTTGACATACAATACTTTTGGCCCACTTCTCCAATTTCCTATCACCTCACCCTTGTTTGCAATAGGAGAGGTTCTTCTATTCATTCTTATGTTTCCTTGGTTTTATGGAGTGAGCTGTGTATTCAGTATTTGTTGCATTTTACTAGGTGGATGCAGTAGTTGGGTACCTAAGGATTTGGTGAGATGGATCATTTACCATATAGACACTCTTTTTTTTGTTCCTACTTTGGATGTTGTCTTCCATGTTTGATTAATCAACACTTCAGGCTTTGGTGTTTTATGCTATCTATATCTTTCAGTTTAGTTGTTTACCTTTATTTGACTCTTAATTTGATGCAGATTATAGTCTTCTCTACCTAGTCAACTTCTAATTTAGTGGAGGTTCTAATAGACCTCAGAAAACATTTTTTATTAAAAAAACATAAGTTTGATATATTTTTGCTAGTATAGAGAAAAATGATTGAGGAGTATGCAAAACAACAAAAAATAATAATTTGGAAGACTTAAAAACAAGCACATCCAAAATCATGACTCCAAACAGTAACTTTTAAGAGGTTCTTGAAATCATGATTTCGTAGACAGGTTGAAATATTTATTCTTAAATCATGATTTTGGAAAAGGATTTCATAAAGCTTGGCAGAATTCTAAAACTCACAAATTTGACAGTAACTATAAAATAGATATGCAAAAAGGCAAAAGAGCTATCATTAAGTTTTCTAAAGGAAAAATCATTAATTTAAAAATTTAAAGTATAAAAGGAGTAATCAAAGATGTGACAAGATGAACAATTCTCAAGGTTAGTATTTTTTTTTAAATTATGAATCATAAATTGAGAATAAAAGTTTGGAAAAAATGAGTCTTTTCATGTTGAAGTGTAGTCGAGATAGAAGTTGGCAGCAAAAACTTGAAGGTGGACTCGAGAAATTGTAGAGAATAGTAAGTTCAAATTTATTTCACTTAAGGTATTTTTTTATAAAGCAAGCATAAAGAAAGATAGTAGTGTTAAGGAATCAAAATAAGTACCCATTAAGAAGTTAATGCAGAAGATGTTAGAAATTTTCTCTGGTTCTTTGACTAGAGGTCAAATGATTGTCTTTCATGATGATTTGAGGATTGTGGAGATGTTAAATTTCCATGGCATTGTAGGTATGCATGCTAGTATTTCTATGCAAATAGAGATAAAAAGGAACCTAGGGATAACCCATGGAGATTGGACTTAGGGGAAATTGTTGTTCTAAATGTGTTTGTAGACATAGTACTTATAAACATTATAGCTAACCACTATGAACTAGCTACCAGGACTATGAGAAAAATAGATGGTATTCCTTTACTTATGAAGATGCATATTTTGGATTTGATTGTGTGCCATATTTTTGCATCAATGTTTCGAATCACACTCTGTGATCCATCATTAGGAGATGAATAGCTGGAGGAGAAAAAAGACGATAAGTTGCAGACCACAATAGAATATATGCCTTTACTGGTTATCACAAAGCCATGTATTAGAGAATTCTTTGGATTAAACACCCATGCCCTAAAAAATATTTATAGAAAATACTTTAAAAATGAGTACCAAAGAACAATAAAATTTGGCAAGTTTAGGGAGATTTCTCATTTTATGTATAGGGGTCATAACAACAAACTAATATATGTTGACAATATGGGTCCCCATCCTGTTGAATATTTCATGGATTTTTTCAAATATATTTTCAATGCTTGGCTATAATTGTTTGGAGAGGATCAGAAATAGAAAATTCCTTTGGACTACATGTACTTGTACATGAAGATTTAGAACCCTCACACTTATTTAGAGTTTGACTATGCCAGTGAGATTGAGAAAACTATCCATAATCAATTGGTTAGGTGGAAATTGGCCAAGTCTTTTACTTGAAGTATTCCCTTCTTTGTTATTTGATTCTTTCCCAAAATTTTAGTTAGTTTAGAAATTCTCAGAAATTGGCCACGATTAATGAGGAGGGAAATAGGCAACTTGTTTAGCTTTGGTGTCCACATTGGGATATGCATGCAAGGAATGAAGATTTTATAGTGTTTAGGGATGTACATGTATAATGGATAACAAGAATACTTGGGGGAACCATCACAAGGCTTCCATCATAAATTAAGGATGTGTTGAGACCTAAGGAGTGTTTATCTAACAAAGATTATGAGTATAATATGGATGATTGGATTCTTAAACCAAAATACTCATTTTTAAGGTTGTATGGGTGTAGAAAGCCACCTCATAGACTATCTTTATTTGTTCATGAAAGATTAGACTTCTTAGCATTCATATGGTAGTTACTATGGGTTGAGAAATAATTTTCTCATCAAAGAAGAAAAGGAAATATTATGCATCATTTCATAAATTTTGATGGCTATACAATTGGATAAAATATGATTTAAGAAGTTCAAGAGGCCCTTGTGAATTTTTTTTGGTTGATCAGTGATAAATGCAGGGATTATGATCAATAGGGGCACATTGAAATGGTAAATGTTGGGTATGAACATCATTTAAATATTAAAGAGGATATTATTAGAAATTGTGATGATTCATAGGAAATATATCAATTACTTAAGAAGTCGAATGTCTTGAACAAGATTGAAGATCAAAGGTTGAGTAAAGGTTTGCCTCATTTTCATTCTAAAGAAGATAGTGAAGTTCATAGAATTGACAAATGTATTAAGGATTTTGAAACATTGTATCAAGATTATGTTCAACATGAAAAGTAGAAGTACATTGAAAAGGTATTTACTTCACCTCCTCAAGCAAAGAAAAAAAAGGTGAGTCTGGCAAGCTCAAGTTCTTCTTCATCTATCACCATGTGTTAGAAAGAGGACGAGACTTTTACTCCCTTAGTATCTTATTAATATTCTAATAATGAAGGGTCAGTGAAAATTGTTAGTATTCTAAGGGACATGAAGGAAAAGAAAGATACCAAGATATTGGAACCACCCCCTCTATTTTTTGAAGATAAGCATAGTTATTATGCTTAAACAATGCCCAAGGATGATCTAGTTAATAATAAAGATGGGAGGGAAGCCATTTCCCTAGGTTTATTAAGATGGACAACTTCACTCAGACTCAAGAGTTCAAAGATTTTTGGATAAGATATAAGATGAATGATTTTGATGAAAAGAAGAGGAAAGAACATAAGGGAGTTGATGAATCTCAAATTGCATCAATTGTTCAGTAGATGATGGATGAATTGAACTTGGATAACATATGGGTAAAAGTACAAAGTTGTATCACCTTTTAGGCTGACTTATCAAAATGACTGAATTTAAGTATTTCTATCTAAAATTCAATTTTGTTCAAGCATGTGATCTTGATAAAATTGTTCTAGCTATGTTATATATGGCCTCACATTTTTCCAATTGGAAATGTCTATTAAATGCATGTTTTATACTGGCTAGTATCCAATTACTAAATAAATAAAACTATTTCAAAAAATTGGCATTTCAATAACTCTTACTATTTTTTATTATATTTTTTTAATAACATATAAACACCATTTTATAGAGCTCAAATTCATGAATATTCTCATATAGAGCTCATAGTGTTTTAATTAGATATAGTATATTGTAACTAAAAAATTCCACAAGTACATATTTTAACACTCAAGAAGATGTCGATTTTGAGTAAGAAAAAATATTAGATCATATCAAAAAATTTTAAAATTATATGATGTTCTAGAGGAGAGAGTCCTCTTCCAAAATCTATAATTTTTCTTTTGGTTAGAATACTCTTTTTTTGAAAAATGTGGTGGGAGATAAAGACTATCAATTTGAATAAGTTGAAATTCGAATTTTTATAAAAGAGAAAATATAGGTCTTTGATTGTTCTAGCTACATATGTTATCTATAACATAATATGAGAACAAAGGGAAATAAGTTTATTTCAATGTCATTTTGTGGTGGGAACTAGACCCCTAATTTCTAGTGTTTTTCAACAACTAAATTTTTATCTTTAAAATAGGAAAATATGAGATTTTTTATTCCAAATAATTATTAAAAATTATAATCCTAAAATTCATCCATTTTTACACATTTCATTATTCTACTTCATTTTCTAATTCTAAATAATAATACCAATTTTATGTCATTGAAGGTGAACAGTTATGCTTTTGTTAGCCTTTCCCTTTGTAAAAGGGTGACATAGGTTTGTGCTTTTACCCATATCATATATTGAGAAGGAGGCTAGAGAGATGGTTAAAAACATTGATATTCTTATTCTCCCTAGTTTGACATTGAAGGAGTTGTTTTTACTTAATCAAGTAAGGAAATAGGAAGACTCTACATTTATGTGAGAATTTGAATCATTGGATAAAGTAGAAGGGATAGGGTATGATCCTAAGAAATAAACCCTTTCCCCATAGGTAACATTCAAAGGAAACAAATCTAGTATGATTAACATATCAAAAGGATAAGAGGGGATGGCCTTAGTGCAAACAATAATTAATACATATCCCATGCTTGTTGTAGCAATATTAACACATGAATCTGCATCTAATTAGGCTTAGCTAAACATATGAAGGAACTAATTATAGAACTGCAAAGAAGAGAAATGGACATGAATTTAATGATAAAGAAAATGCATGTGAAAACTAGAAGATTGGAAAATTAGCTACATGATTTGAAATCTGCAAAAGGCACTCAGGTTATTGTGGTCCACAAAAGTGCAATTATTAATGTTAGAGACAACCCAAAGAAGGAGAGAGCCACAATAGTTGATCACAAGGAATGTACTATCAAAGTATTGGAAGAGATTCTTGTTTAAAAAATGAATCTTATCTTGGCTAAGTGAAAGTACTACGTGAGGGGTTCAACAACATTTGCAATATGTTGAATTTCTTTGTAAAGGGAAAACATACACTTTCCAAATTAGAAATAAAATGGGGATCCTCAATGTATGAATTGAGTAAACTCTTTTAAGTTAAAAAGAGGGGTCCAAATGCCCTTGCATAGATAAAAGTCACAATTCATTTCATTGACACTGTTGCAAAAAATATGAGTTATATAAGTCAAGAGCACCCAAAGTTGGAAGATAAGTTGAATGCAATTGTTTCTATTGATCATCCATATTTCCCCATCATTAAGAATGAAGAAGGAAAGGTCAAACAACTTGAATAATGGAGGCATGAATTCAAAAAATTACCACAAGTAATGATAACTAGATTCGAGTAATAGAATTTCCAGATTGACTCATTCTACTAGTTATTGAATAAAATAATTGCTATAGAGGCAAAGTTTTCAAAGTTTATAACAGATGTTAAGATTTCTTGAGGAAAGAAGTGGGTGGATTTGCAAGCTTTTTCTCCAAAATTTTCAAAGTTCATCTGGCCTACTTATGCCTAGATTGCAAAGTAGATCAAGGTCTATCTAAAGAGTATTGATGATGGTCTATCTAAAGAGTCTTGATGATGCTCTGAAAGAGATTGTGGTTATTGATGAAGAAAATTAAAATCATTTCATATTTCATGTTATTATGTTTTAGTTAAATAGTTAGTTATGTTATGAAAGGATCTAAATCTATGTTACACCTTTTTCATTTTTATGAAAAAACGTACCAAGATCATATTTAAGAAAAGACAATTTCAAGATAAAAAGTAATTAGCGGTAGATATTTTTAATACTACTTCATACAAAGAACACAATGGGGTAATTGGTTTATGTTTATGAAATTACTTGTTTTGGACATGAAATGAATCCACTCTGCTATATTTTTGTATCAATCAAGATTTTTTGATAATGCTTCCTTTATATTTATATTGGCATGTGGTTTATGATTACTCATATTCTTTATTACCCCTTGAGATTATGCTATTGTTTCGATAGATTAGAGTAATGCATAAATTTGATTTATCAAATATTTTCATACTGAGTTATGGTGTCTATCTAATTGGTCTCATTTGATTGGAGCTAAATTCATTTAGACTAATGATTGCACTTATTCTTTGTCTATCCAATAGTAGATGGGGTGCACACTGTCTCTTGAGGTTTGATGATAAGTTCATTTGAGTGTTGAATTCTATATTGCTCAATTGATTAAGGATTGATCCTTTTATTTTTGTTAGTAGTTGATATATAAAGTTGAATATCAGGGGAATTATGTCCACAACTATTGCATAAATCATTCTTGATATTTTACTTATATTTAAAAACATTCATATATTTGATTTATCCCTGAGGATATACTTGTCATCTCAAGAGCATCAGTTAAATCTTCTTTATTTGATCTTTAAAACTTATTTTGAAAAGTATAATAATAAGTACTACCACCTAGGTCTTGTAGAACCTAAAGTGTGGAAATTGATTAATTGTATTTCAATCTTCTTCATTGACCAAAAATGTGCTCAGATTCCTAGCATCAAGAAGGCAAGGCTTATAGGAATTCAACCAACAATTTTGAGAACCAACAAATTGGTGACTCTACTAGGGAGAGTTGCTCACAATTTTCATTGTGTATTACCCAAGGCATTTTGTTTCACAATGTAGAGAGGACGAAATACATTGTTCAAAATGCACTTTGCTAGAAGAACCCCAAAAAATCTAGTAATTGATCCTCTAAAGGGAGGTGGCAACTCTAGTTTCATTCAACAATTGAAAAAGGTAAAAAAAAATTGTTATGTAAATGTTATAGAGAAAACCATTAATACCTAATGGTATCAAAACATTAGATCTCATAAAGTTCATTTACAAACTAGATGGATTATGTTCAACTTTAATTAATAGTGTACAAAAAATTTATGGAAGGTGGCAACAATCAATAGACAATTATTTGAATACATTCTATGAATTTATAAATAAGAATCAAATATACAATGAATGCAACATGATGATATTATTTGCAAAATCATTAAGAGGTAATGAAAGAAATGAATATGAATCCTTGGTCTCTAGATGTATCTCATCTTGGAAGCAATTGGAAGATTGGTTCCTGTACATTTTTCAAAATAGCATGCAACATTGGGATCATGAACATGATACTATTGATGGTTATCAATATGAATACACACAGGAAGGATTGATGGGAAAGAACAATAAAATTCTCAACAAAGGTGAGATTTCAAAGTTGTTAGAGACAAATAAAAAAGGAACGTCCTAGAAGATAATGTTATTTTTCCTCAAATGAATGATCTAATATATCATGAGATACCCTTTGATAATGAAAAATATGATGGATTTTTTTCATAGATCGATGACCCAATGTATGATGAACTTGAATCTGATAATGATAACCCAAAACAATATGACCTCTATAAAGATGAAGTTCAACATTTTGACTACTTGATAATTGAAGGTGACAAGATGTCATGAATGACTATGATGGAAGATGTCAAGAGAACATCCAATTTCAAGAGGGATCATTGCAACGAACCAAATTTTCAAAAAGAAGTATTGATACCTATATGCAAGAAACAATCTAGAATTAGTGAACATAAGAAGAGAAGACAACAAAGTGTTGAAAAAATGTTGTTTCCTGCAAGAAATACCTAGAATACCTCTCATACCTAGAATATATATGTGATGAAGAGAATATTGATATAAGGAATATAATGTCAGAAGAAGATAATAAGATGTTGAAAGTCATGAACATATTTGAAACATCACATAAATATGATGAAAACTTCCTCAGTAACCAAATCTTACTCATAAGATACATGAGAGCAAGATTTAGAAGCACTATATTTAAAGAGGGAATAATATTGCATAGACAAAACATTTTTTTTGATAGGGATAAAGATTGAAGGTTATGGTTTTCTTATCCAAAGAATAATTGGGATCTCATCATGTCCCAAGTAGACATGTGACCCCAGAAAGAGCCACTAGTAGACCTCATAAAAAAAATTATATTAGAAAATAATAAGTTTGATACATTTTCACTAATTCAAAGAAAATAATTTGAGGAGTCTACAAAATAATGAAAATTGATATTTTAGAAGACTTGAAAACAAGCACATTTGAAATCTCGACTTTGGACAACTACTTTTGAGAGGTTCCCAAAATCACGATTTCATTGATAGGTTGAAAGATAGATATTAAAATCATGATTTCAAATAAGAATTTCATAATTTTTGATGGAATTTTGAAAAATTGCAAATTTGAAGGTCCCTCTAAAATGGATGTGTGAAAAGCCAAAAAGAGTTGTCATCATTTTTTATAAAGGACAAATCATTAATTTAAAGATGAACAACTCTAAAGGTTAGTATTTGTGCGAAAAGTTATGAATCATAAATGAGGAATAAAAGATTAGCAAAAAGAAGTCTTTTCAAGTTGAAGTGGAGCTGAGACAAAAGTTGGCAACAAAAGCTTGAAGGTGGCCTCAAGACATTGTAGAGAATAGTAACTTCAAATTGCTTTCACTCTAGGTATTTTTTCATAATGTAAGAACACCTTTAAAGAATGATAGAAGTGTTAAGGAATCAAAATAAGTACCCATTGAGAAGTTAACTCAAAAGATGTTGTTGGAAATTTTGTGTGGTTCTTTAGTCAAAAATCAAATGACTATCTTTCATGATGAATTGAAGGATTGCAGAGATGCTAAAATTTCATTGCATGGTAGGTCTTTATTCTAGTATTCCAATGCAAACAAAGATAAAAAGGAACCTAGGGACAACCCATGGAGATTGGGCTTAGGGAAAATTGTTGTTCCAAATGTGTTTGTAGACATAGAGCTTGTAAACATTATCGATAACCATTATGAACTAGCTACTAAAACTGTAAGAAAAATGGATGGTATGCCTTTTCTTGTTATCAAAAATTCATGTATTGAATAATGCTTTGGATTGAGCATCCAAGCCCTAACAAAGATTGATAGAGAACACTTTAAAAATAAGTACCCAAAACTAATGAAATTTGGCAAGTTCGGGGAGATTTGTCATTTTATTTACAGGGGTCATAACAACAAAATGATGTATGTTGACAATATGGGTCCCCATCCTGGTGAATCTTTCATGGAATTTTTCTAATATAACTTCTATTCTTGGCTACAATTATTTGGAGAGGATCAAAAATAGAAAATTCCTTTGGACTACATGTGCATGTGCATGAATATTCAAAACCCTCACACTTATTTGGACTTTGACTTTTCCAGTGAGATTGAGAAAATTCTTCATAATAAACTAGTTGGGTGGAAATCTACCAAGTCTTTTTACGAACAATTCCCATCTTTTCTATTTGAGTATTTACCAAAATGCTAGTCAATTAAGGAATAATCTAAAATTGGTCACAATTGACAAGGAATGAAATAGGTAGCCTATTCATCTTTGGTGTCCACTTTAGGATACACATGCATGGCATGGAGATTTTATAATGTTTAGGCATGTATTTGTACAATGGATAACAAGAATACTTGGGGGAACCATCACAAGGTTTCCATCATCAATTAAGGATGTGTTGAGACCTAAGGAGCATTTAGCTGATAAAGGTTATGAATATAATATGGGTGATTGGATTCTTAAACCAAATACTCTTTGATAAGGTTGTATGGGTGTAGATGACCACCTCATAGATTTCTTTTATTTGTTCCTAAAAGATTAGGCTTCTTAGAGTTCATATGGTAGTTACAATGTTTTGAGAAAGAAATTTCTCTTCCAAAAAGAAAAGACGATACTATGCCTCATTTCATAAATTTTGATGGCTATACAATTGGATACAATATGATTCATGAAGTTCAAGAGATCCTCACGAACAAGTTTTGGTTGATCAAGGATAAAGGCATGGATTATGATCCAAAGGGGCACATCAAAATAATAAAAGTTAGGTACACACATCATTTAAATATTGAAGAGGATATTATCATAAATTATAATGATTAACATGAAATATATCAAAGACTCAAGAAGTGGAATATATTGAACAAGGTTGAAGATCAAAGGTTGAGTAAAGGTTTTCCTTGTTTCCATTTTGGAGAAGATAATGAAGTTCTTAGAGTTGACAAATGTATCAAGGATTTTGAAAATTTGTATCAAGAGTATGTTGAGCATGAAAAGGGAAATAAGGTTGAACATGTATCTTGTTCACCTCCTCAAGAAAAGAAGAAAAAGGTGAGTCTAGCAAGATCAAGTTCTTCTCCATCTGCCACCATGCCTCAGAAAGAGGATGAGACTTATACTCCCTTGGTATCTTATGAAGATTCAAATAATGAAGGATTAGTGGAAATTGTTAGTATTCTCAGGGATATGAAGGAAAAAAAAGATACAAAGACATTGGAACCACCCCTTAGGTTTTTTGAAAATATGCATGGTTATTATGATTTTAAAAATTCCCAATGATGATCCAATTGATACTGAAGATGAGAGGGAAGCCATTTTCCTTAGGTTCATTGAGCATGACAACTTCACTTAGACTCAAGAGTTCAAATATTTTTGGATAAGATATAAGATGAAGGATTTTGATAAAAAGAAGGTGAAAAGCCTAAAAGGAAGTTGATGAATCTCAACATACTTCAATTGTTCAGTAGATGATGGATGAATTGAACTTGGATAACATCTCATGTACTAAGAGGAGACAAGAGAGATGGTTAAAAATAGTGATATTCTAATTCTCCCTAGTGTTACATTAAAGGATTTGTTTTTACTTGATCAAGTAAGGAAAGAATAGAACTCTATATTTGTGTCAAAATTTGAATCATTAGATAAAGTAGAGGGGATAGGATATAATCTTAATACAAAAATCCTTGTCATCTAGGTAACATTCAAAGGAAACAAATCTGATGATGTACATATCAAAAGGAGAAGAGGGGGATGACCTTAGTGCAAACAACAAATAATACATATCACATGCTTGTTGAAACAAGATTAACACATGAATCTATGTTTAATCAGGCTCAAATTAAACATATGAAGGAACTAATTATAGAACTTTAGATAAGGGAAATGGAGATAAATTCAATGATAAATAAAATGTAGGTGAAAACTAGAAGATTGGAAAAGGAGTTACATGATTTAAAATCTGCAAAAAGAACTCAGGCTATTGTGGTCCATAAAAGCACAATTGTTGATGTTAAAGACAACCAAGATAGGGAGATAGTCAGATAAGTTGATCACAAGGAATGTACTTCCAAAGTATTAGAAGAGATTCTTGCTTATAGAATGAATCTTATCTTGGCTAAGTGTGATGCAGTACATGACAAGTTTAACAATATTTGCAATATGTTGGATTTTTTGTAAAGGTAAAAGATATACTTTTTGAATTAGAAAGAAAATAGGGACCCTCAAGGTATGAATTGAGTAAACTCTTTGAAGTTAAAAAGAGAAATGTAGATACCCCTACATAGGGAAAACCCACAATTGATTTCATTAACACTGTCGCAAAAAATCTAAGCTATATAAGTCAAGAGCACCCAAAGTTGGAAGATAAGTTGAATGTAATTGTTTTTGTCGATCATCCCTACTTCCTTGTCATTAAGAATGAAGAAGGGAAGTTTTAAAAACTAGAAGAATGGAGACATGAATTCACAAAATTACCACAAGTAATGATAGCTAGATTAAGGGAGGAAAAAAAATTCCAAATTGATTCATTCCTTGGATTATTGAATAAAATAATTTTTTTTGAGGCAAAGTTTGCAAAGTTCATAACATATGTTAAGATTGCTCGAGCAAAGAAGTGGATGGATTTGCAAGCTTATGCTCCAACAATTTCAAATCTCATGTGGCCTACTCATGCCCAAATTTCAAAGTGGATTGATGTCTATCTAAAGAGTCTTGATGATGCTCCAGAAGAGGTCATAGTTGTTGATTAAGAAAATTACAATCATTTCATGCTTTATGCTATTATGTTTTAGTTAAATAGTTTGTCATGTTATGAAAGGATCCAAATCTATGTTGTACCTTTTCATTTTTATGAGAAAAGAAACCAAGACCCTGTTTAAGCAAAGGGAATTTCAAGATAAAAGATATTGATCGATAGATATTTTTTATACTACATAAAAAGAACACAATAGAGTAATTGTTTTAATATTTATGCAATTACTTGTTTTGGACATGTAATGAATCCACTCTATTGTATTTTTGTATGGATAAAGATTATGTGATAATACTTCCTTTATATTTATAATGGCATATGGTTTATGATTATTCATATTCTTTATTGTCCCTTGACATTATTATATTGTTTTGATGGATTAGATTAATGCATGATTTTGATTAATCAAACATTTTCATACTAAGTTATGGTATCTTTCTAATTGGTCTCCTTTGATTGGAGTTAAATTTATTTAGTCTAAGGATTGCACTTATTCTTTGTCTATCCAATACTAGATGGGGTGCACACTATCTCTTGGGGTTTCATGATAAGTTCATTTGAGTGTTGAACTCTATATTTCCCAATGGATTAAGGACCGATCCTTTTTATTTTCATTAGAAGTTGATATGTACAATTGAAGACCAAGGAATTCTTTCTACAATATTGCATAAATCATTCTTGATATATTATTTATATTTAAAATATTCATATATTTAATTTCTTCTTGAGGATATACTTGTCATCTTAAGAGTATCAGTTAAATCGGCTCTATTTGATCTTTGGAACTTTTTTTGAAAGGTATAATAATAGGTACAACCACCTAGGTCTTGTAGAACCTAAATGTGGAGATTTATTAATTGTATCTCAATCTAAATTCATTGACCAAAATTGTATTGAGGTTCCCAGCATCAAGCATGCAAGGTTTGTAGGAATTCAACAAACAATTTTGAGAACCAACAAGTTCTTCAGGTCATCAATTACTTTTGAGAGACCTTTGAAACTTCTCCATGCTTCATTGGTGTTCTTTGTGATATTCCTTTTGATCCTAGGATATTCACTAATTTGGAGGCTTTTTTAGTCCTTCACTAGTTCTTTCAGCATTCTTTCTATCCCTTCTTGGAGTAGGGTTTTTCCTATGTGACTTTTTCTATTTCTTCTCTTTACAAAGACTTGGTTGTGCTTGGGTACCTCATCAAACTTTGTTGTTGGGACCAAAATGTATTTTTAGTAGTAGTTTCTAGGATTTTAGCTGCCCCTTAAGTCTATCTTTGAGGGGGAGGGGGGGGTGGGGGTGGGGGCAGTGTTATATTAATAAGGTTTTTTCTTATTAATTCTAGTTTTCTTAAGATCTATCTTTGTAATCTAATTAATTCACTCAAGATATTTTTGTTTGTTTCAACTACAATGTCTCCCTTATGGATCTGTGAATTCCATCCCCCATAGATTTGCTCCTCTCTTTCCATGACAAGTGTTTGCGCGCAATGATTCTTTGGAGCTATGGGGTTGAGCTTATCTTAGTAACTCTATTTTACTTAAGCTAAACTTTGGGCATGGTTTTTGGAGTAGGTGTTTGTTAAGTATGGTCCCTATGAATTTCACTCCCATCATTCAATTTTATGGGCCCCATGACTTTTTTTTCAATTTTTCCCTTCTTCCAAGCATTTGCACCTATTGCCAATGGCTTTGCCACCTCTGATAGATATTTTGTGCATATAGGCTCCAAACATTGGTGGGATCCCACCATTTTTTAGTGGTTGAGTTCTATTGGCATATATTTTGGATGTTGGATGGTATTTTCTACCCATCTACATTTTTTTAAACTATTTTGGGGAGTTTGTCAATTCACTTGGCACCACTCCATGACAGGAAGTGGTTTTTTGGGCCACTAGGATTTTTTTCTTTCTGGCACCAACACTAGCATTGGTACCTTATTTTCTAATGAGTAAGATTTATTTCTAATCTTATTTTTCCAGCACATGCTGATTTTTGTTACCAAATTTTTATTTCTACGATTGACATGTTTTCCTTCAATGATATGTGTTTTTTCGGCATTGCGGTCATTTTTCTAACTTTTTTTTGCCTTGATGGCTATTTGACCATCAAATTGGATTCATCACCTACTGATGTTAGTACTGCATCATCACTCACGCTACCCCTTATGGCTCTATTTTGACCTACCTTTACATTTGTTCTTATGTCTCAGATTTGCAAACAAGATATTGTCAAAAAGCATATTTTGAGCCTGTCATAGTGGTGTAAGTATTTTCTAGTTTTGATGTTTTTTAATGAATTTTTTTATCAAAGTTAAGAGTTATATTTTTCACTTTGAGAGACATATCTTGAGCATCTGATCTCTGATTTGGGAATTATTTATATTGTTGGAAAGGTCTTTATGTACTCTTTCTAGTGATGCTAGTTGTTTTTCCATATTCTACTCCAGACACATTGTATTAAAAAAATTATTTTTACATTCTTATGGACATCTTGGCTATTTCAAGTCTATGGATCAATTTTGTTGCTTCAAATGATTAATCATGGGTTGTACCATCTGTTGTATTAGCCTTATGTCTCTTTTGGTCTTTGTAAACATCTATTATATGCAATTTTGAAAATGTACTGAGAGAAAGTGTCATATTCTATATGTTACTGAGAGAAAGCATCATATTCTATACATATTTTTGTTTCATTTGTTTTTGATGCAAGGAGGGAATGTAATCTAAATAGCTAGGGCTAGAGGCACACCTAACTATCTAACCACCTCGCTTAGTAAACACAATGGAAGAAAACAACAAAGAACAACACCAAGGAGAGAAGGAACAACAGATTCATCAAGTTCTCACCATACATGCCTAGTTGTAAGGCCTTCTAGGTTATGGCCAAATACAACTTCTAGATCCATGAGAAACTTCAAAAAAATTCTTCTAAGAACATCTTCTCTGAACTCTTTAAGTCCTTGCCTAGCCTAAATCAAATACCCCCATTTATACTTGCCAAAATGACTTACAAAAGATTCTAGATCATTACATAATAGAAAGGTTGACCTTAAAATGGTATGCAAACTTCCCAAGACAAGATCCTTTCATTAAATTCATGATCCAAATTTAAATACATAAGCCGACTCAAACTAAGAACCAATCATAGATAAACTCAGTCCAAAAAGGAACCAAGCATCAACACATATCAGGTTCACTTGACACATAAAGGAACACTCGTCCAACACTGGACAACTCAACCAACACTGGACAACTCAACCAACACTAGATAGATAGACAATAATTGGAACTCAGCAATAACTATAACTTAACAAAATTTGGAACTCAATAATAATTGACACTCGGTAATAATTATCAAAATGAACAAAGATAAGTAAGATTAAAAGGAAACCCAGGATGCTCCTGCATCATACAACCAGGGTTGAAAGAAATGATTCTCCTAAATCATTGAGAGGTTGCAACCTAAGCTAAATCCAACTCAAATTGAGAAATCCACATAGCATCTTCAATTGGTATGTTCTTGCACTTCATCAAATATTCATAGTAATTTTTGTTGATCTCATATTCGTTTTGACAAGTTAGTGTCAACACACTTAAGCCATTTACTTTGTTCATGCCGAGCTAGTAACACATGCTGAGCACAACATATAAATATTAGACCACGCTGAGTTATAGTGAACGTCAAGCCACTCGTGTGCTAAGTCATTCAAGTGTCGAGTAGATAGACCATGTTGAGTGATTCAAGAGTCAAGTAAATAGTGGATGCGAAGTAATGCAAGTGTTGAGTCATAGTATAAAGATCAGTGCATTCCAAGCATCAAAGACTTCATATGTTAAGTAAGACAGTTTTGACATATTTGTTTGTAATAGCACAAACAACTATGTAAACTATTTTTGAGCTGACTTAAGATTTTATTTTGATATTTTGGAGATAAGGATGAATCTCTAATTGGATACCTATTTAGAAAAAGAGAAAGATTAAGTGACAAAATGGATGAATCTCAATCATAGATTCATACTAACCCTAAGTCACCAAAGTCTTCTTAAGAAGAATGAAATCCTAAACTCTTTGTTATGAGTGTGTAAGGAATTGAAGGAGTGAAGAAGATAGTTTGCATGCAGAGCATTCAATGCAACTTAGAAGTTATCAAGAAAGAGTGAATTGCAAAATTAGTTAGAGAAGAATAGAGGATAGAGAAAAGGATACAACATTGAGACATCTAATCGAGACGGATCAAGAAGACATTTTTTAGAGGTGATATGTTATCAAGCAAGTAAGTACCAACCATAGGATCTATGTTGAGACATTTTAATAGCTGATTTCAATCAAATCTCTTAACAAAGTAGTCCTAACAGGTTGTATGAAATCCTTTAATAGGGTGTTTACTTATTTGTAAGTTGAAGTCCTCTAACAAGGCACACTTCTAATAGGGTGTTGAAATCCTCTAACAAGGTGAGACCTAGCAGTCTTTTTAAGTCTTTAATAGGGTAGACCTTTCACAAGGTAGATCATGTTTGATGGTCAAAACATTGTAACCTTCATTGGATACACTTTATTACTATAGTAGTGAAGATTTGTGGGTGTCATCCCCACCCCAATTTTACCTCCTCACTTGGAGGGTTTTTGCGTAATCATAACTAGTGTTATGTGTGTGTATGCTTACATGCTTACAAGATTTAGATATATATGATTTACATGTTATTTTAGTTTACTCATTGAATGCATGATATAGATGTGTGGTGAAAGTTTTATGGGTCTAAGTTTAAACTACTGACTCACCCCCACCCCCACCCCTCCCCACTAGAAGTTTACCTTTCATATTGTAGTTCCAACAATTGATATCAGAGCTTTGTTCTCTAAAAGAGAAGCTTTGAAGCTTTGAGGAAAGATCTTGAAATGGAAGTCTACAAGTTTGGAAACACCATTGAGAACTAGGAGATTGAAATACATCTCATACTACATCAACTGAATGAAGCAAGATAGGAACTAAAGAAATCATTGAAGAGAAGAAAGAAATTTCTATTGCAGAGAATGGCACATAATATAGAGAGATGGACACTACTAAGCTATTTGCAAATAGAAACTCCAATGAATTTGATGCAACAGTTGTAGATCTAATGGAAAAGAATAGAGTCCAAGCTGAGGAAATCAAAAATCTCAAGTTAGAGCAAGAATCACAAGCCATACTACTATGTAAGGTAACTTAACAAAAGAAGAAAGCTATGGAAGATAATGCCATGATTGAAGAAGACAGAACAATTCTAGCCAACAAATTGGAAGAGAAATTAACTATGCTAACCAAAATTCCCAACATGCAATTGGATACTCTAAGTCAAATGATGAATGACAACTATGCGTTAAATGTCAAAGATATTGAGATAACTACATTGAAGTTGCAAAATGAACAACTACAGAGTGACCTAAAGAGAGAAAATGAATTTTCTAAAAGTTTCAACAAACCAAATGAAGCCATAAAATACTTTGAGCAATTATTGAGATCCCCTAAATCCAAGAATGATACATCAAGACTAGGTTACACAAGCATTAAAAAAGGAGAGTCATCCAAAAGTGTCAAAGAAAGGAACACCAAAGGAAAGAACTCTAAACCTACTTATCATAATTGTGGTAAGAAAGGACATACTACTAATGTGTGTAGGAGAAAAACTACAAATCAAAGTATCAAGCCTAAAAATATGATTCATTGTCATAAGTGCAACAAGTAAGGTCATCAGGCACATGAATGCAGAACTAGGACCATGCATACACAAAGATTTGAAGAATATTGCTGCATGTAACATTTCTAATTAATATGAAAGTAAAGGCATGCATGGAAATAGATAACACAATATTTGATCACCTAGAAACCCTCCAAAATGAGAAGTTAAAACTAGGGTAGGGATGAAACCCACAACTTATCACTGCAAACACAATATGTAACTTGTTAAGGTTACAAAGTTTGGCCATCAGTAATGATCTACCCTGTGAGAGGCATGCCCTGTTAAAGGTTTCAACACCCTATTAAAAGTGTACCTCTCTAAAGGATTTACAAAAAATTCACTTGGAAAGTCACCATGTTAAAATATTTACAAAATGGTTGTTAAACCAACCTATCTTCATAGGATGTTCATTATCCTAATACAATAGCTAGAAAGTATAGTAGAATGTGTTGACCTGATCACTTACAATCTTCAATTGTTGATTTTAGATCGATGTTCAATCCATTCTGATTTGATCCTTTTTTATCTAATATGATTTTGTATCTTGATTCACTGTTCTACTAACTGATACTACAATGTTACCCTTCTTCTAAGTGATTTCACCCCTTTCACTTCCTTCAAACTTTGCTAGTATTCTCTCCTTGCATGCATTCCCTTCTTGCATACTCTATCATACGTTACTAAATTATGGGTTTTTGACCTCCTTAAAAAGGTTTCATAACTTAGGGTTAGGTATGAATCTATGATTGAGATTCATCCATATTTCTTGCTCAATTCCTTCCATTTTTGTGATTGGTTGCATGTTGATTTCTTAGGGAATCAAATAGATTTGATCTTATCTTTTAATCCTTTGAGATTTATCATATATCAGCTGTAAAAATTATATCTTTCTTGGCACCTATAGTTTACTCGACACATATACTAGCTCAACATCTATCAGTCACTCGATAGTTGAAACTTGCTTGACACTGTCTATCTACTTAGCATCTAAATGACTTGGCACATATTGTAACTCGGCATCTATATTACACTCGGCATGAACTTAGAAATTTTCTTAAGTGTGTTGACACTCAATTGTCAAAATTAATCTGAGATCAACAATCTCCCCCTTTGACATGAGTGTCAAAAATATTTAACTATACATGATGAATCTAATCTCTTTGAGTATAATATACATTTTTTTCTACATATATACAAAACTTCAAAAAA
The DNA here is from genome assembly GCA_028749045.1 of Cupressus sempervirens. Classification (NCBI taxonomy): domain Eukaryota; kingdom Viridiplantae; phylum Streptophyta; class Pinopsida; order Cupressales; family Cupressaceae; genus Cupressus; species Cupressus sempervirens. The sequence continues at coordinate 508,628,360 of CM053783.1, read as the reverse complement.
ATTCAAAATTTTGTGAAGAATTTTATACCTCAAAATTTGCAACTCCCCTTGAGTTGATGTGCCTTAGCTATTTCCAAAACTTCTCTTGTTGGATTTGTCTCATGTTGATTTTGATACTCTTTATCTATGCCTTGCCTTATCATTCTTTCTCTATATGCTCTGTTCTAATTGTTCAAAATTTGTAACTCCCCCTTTCAAATATCTTCCCTTGTAGTTATAGTTTCCTTTTGGCTTTTCTATATCTCCCCCTCAAAATTTATCTCCCCTTCAAAATTTATCTCCCCCTTTTTTGACACTTATGTCAAAGAGGTCTATACATTAACTGAATACTTTGCCAAAAAGAATATGTTTACCTCCATTGCTATCCTCAGAGTAGCATCCCAATTCTGTAGTGTGATTTCCAATTATTTTATCTGGATGGATAACTCTGTTGCAAGGTGAACTAGGCCTTCTAATGTAGAAAGATTGGGGTCTTTCTTTAATACATGTTAAGCATAGCTAGTTCTTTTTGCAAAATGTTCATGTGTGGCATTATGGAAGATTGTATCTGGATTAATTTGGCCTTTATATTTGCCTCATCTGCTATTAACACAGCTAGTTCCTTCTGAGTGTGAAGTGTAGTGTAAAAATGCTTCTCACTCTGAGTTGGATCTCTTGGTAGTTGCATAACAGATAACTTCAAGTCTCTTTCCAAACTCATAATCCTCTAGCTAGTTTCTTGTGTGAAGATGGAAGGATCACATAGCTTTGTGTACAATGAGAAAATGTTCTCAAGCACTTCCTTCACTTTTTCAATTTTATTAGCTAGATCAACTTGTGAAAGTGCAATTTCAGTAGAGATTTTTTCATTTACCTTCGCCTAAAATTTCCTTTCTGACCTTTCTAGTAGTTTGGCATTTGTATCAAGGTCTTCATTCTGCACACAGTCCACTATATTAGATATTTTCTCCATAATGGTCTTAGTTTCATCAAGTTCCTGTAAGCTAAATGCATCTAGAAAGATGTCTTTTATCTCAATTAATGCTTGCCTCTGTTTATACTCATTTTTTAGTATCTCCTGCTTCTTTTTCTTTTCTAGTGCCTCTTGCACTTCATTTATCTGATCAATGTTCATGGTTGCATAGTCATACTTGGGAATGACTATTTCTCCATCTAGTGTAGGGTCTCCATAGTGAAGTACCCTTGCAATATTTGTAGAGCTCGAGCCTGGTGCAGATATTTGTAGTGGCATGGCATCAGTGCTCGACTTCTAAAGTATTGTTGGAGTCCCTATTGTAGGCAAACTTACCAATGTGTGTATTGCCTCTTGCTCCTTCTCCTTAGGACTTTTCTTGTCCTCTACAGATCTTTCCTTATCAATTACTATGATCTGTGGGGTTGCACCTTGTACTTGTGCTATAGAAACATATGTATCAATCTGTCTTGTTTGCTCCCTTGTAGGTTCTTTCTCCTTTGTACTATGTGTCTTTTGTTCAATCATCAAGACTTGAATTGTGGAGTCAACCTTTGCAGATGGTTCTACTACTATTTTTACTATTGGTTGTCTACTTGTGGTTGTAGAGATGTGAGAAGGTGTTTCTTGTGGATTCACCTTATCCCTTTTTATATCTGCTACAGCCTTTTGTAGTTCTTCCACACTGACCAAAACTAGATTTGTACACAATTGTGCTTACAATGTAGTTTGGTCAAAAATCTTTTTGAGATCCTCTGTAGTCAATGGATTGATGTTCTGGCCAAAGTTGTTAGGGATATCCTTTATATTTATTGTGTTTACAGTGTGGTGGTATCATGTGGAGGGCTCAAAGGTGGCAGTTGTGTGTCTTGCACACTCTATTCTTGTTGCTACTCCTCAGTAGTTGCCAATTTATCTATCCTTAGTTGTGTCTCCTCCACTGTGTTTCCCCTTGACTCTTGCTTTGCTTCCTCCTCCTTGTTATTCTCTTCTTCTTCTTCATTTTCTTTATCTTCAAGGGGATCATCTTCTCCTGGTTTCACTATTTTCAATCCATATATCAACTTCCATATTTTTGTTGATTTATTTACAACATCTTCAATGTTATTCTAAAGAATGTTGAAGGCTCTATACTTGGGACATAATTTACTCCCATGCTTTTTTCTTGCCTTAGTGATATGACCTTTTGTTAGCTCAAGCATTACCCTGACTAAGATAGATTCTCTTATTTTCTTTTCCATGTTCAGGCAATAGTGCCATTTATTTTCAATAATTGAATACAAATCTTTTGGTATTGAGTTGTCAAGTTCAAGTGGAGTTTTCTTGAACTCGAACATCATGGTGTAGATAGATTCTTCCACCATGTTTTTTCTCTTCTCTACTCAACTTACCAAAATCAACACTTTTCAAGCTAGTCAAGTCAGCATTGTCCTTAATATTATCACAAATGTTCTCTAAATCAGATTTAGATGCATGACTTACCACTCTAAATTGGCTTATGTCCTTTGACTTGATCTTCTCTTCATCAGAGTCAGGTTGAGCAACATATTTTCTTCTCAACTTTTTCTTTGCTAGCTCTTATTGCTCTATTGCCTTCTTCTTCTCTTTGGCCTGCTCTTTGACTTACTAAGTGGTTTCCCTACTGCTTGCTCTTGTTGTAGGCTTGGTAGGGCTTGGCTTGGAAACTTTCTTGGGCTTTGTTGGTGGTTTGGTGGTAGCTTTTCTTTTCTTTGGTTGAGGTTTAGTAGGTGCTTCCTTGGTTTTCTCTCCCTTGACACCTTCTTCTATGTCTTCTCCCATGTCTTGTGTCAAGGCAAGTGGCCCTTGATCCTACTCTCCTTCTTCCTCATCTTCTTCTTCATCATTCTCTTTACCTGCTATTATTCCTTCACCAAATTTGGCCTTTAGCTTCTTTACTAATCTGTCTTTCCTTTTCAAAACTTATTTTGTTTTTAGTTCCATCTCCACCTTGGATCTAACAACATCATAAGTGCTAAAGGGTTCAACACTTTTATCTACTTCCTCTTCAAGTAAAGTTGTTATTTCCACTAAAGATTCATCAACATTGATTTCATAGCCAAGTGGTCTTAGCCATCTAACTCTTGGCACTACAGCTTGAATATATGTATAATCAATGTCAACTAGGATATAGATGTCATTGATGTGCTACTCAACTAAGGAAACAAGTATCCTAAGCCTTTATTTCATAGACTTCTTAAAGTCTTCAAAATAGCTTGTCCAAATTGTTTCAAAATTTTCCCCCATCTACTCTAGGTATTCATTGATCTATACAATAGCTGATCTATTCATTTTCTAGCCTATCTTGCCAAAGGAAGGAAATTCATTCTGAACATAAAAGAATATACATATGAAAATTGATCCAAATTTGCATTAGACACTCTTGGACCTTCTTATGGCTCCCAAGTTCTCCATGATTTGTTATAGCTACAGCTTAGCTAGGTCATATGTATGATCCTTCTTCACAATTTTATATCGTACATCAACTGCAATGCAGGGCACATTGTTCAATCTGCTTGATTGATAGAATTTGTGAGAGATAACTCTAATAGAAAATTCTATGAGAGGATACTTAATTGTTTCAATTTTCATACCCCTCTTATTCCATTGAACACCAGTGTTCCTTTCAGTGACCTCCTTTGAGTCACTTCTTAAGGTTTTAGGTCAATCTAGGGTTGGATACCCTATGACTTGGTGAATGATTATCTTGGTTATCTTTACTAGTCCTCCTTCTAACCATAAGTAGCCATCATGAATTCTACTTAGAACAAGTCTGATCCATTCCATTTTAAAGACTGTAGGGAAGTCTAGGGCACAGGTAAGTCCCTTTTTCTCAACTATGTTGTATTCTTCCTTCAACACTCTGTTGTCACATAGTTTATTATATGCTTAGCTAATCTCCATGTCTCATATCCCACCTATTTTGAAATTATAGCATTTTTGAACATCTTCGACCATGACTACTTTAGGGGGAATGATCGATAGGGCTCCAACTGGATCGTTCTTGTAGGCTACCTCAAGGATTGGTTTGAATTATGGTTGTCTTACATCCCTACTAACTAATTGAACTTCAAATGGCTTTGTATCCTTGGGGTTTCTAGAGCTAGATGTCATTTTCAAAAACTAGGTTTTAATGAATTCAAACACTGCATAGCTCGACACTCAAATAAACACCTTTAGATTGATGAAATTCCTCTAAATCTCTGCTCAAATTTGTTTGAATGTTTTGACTTCGCTTGAAATCGCTTCTTAGCTCTGCTCATTATTTGCTCTATACATTTGAATGATGAAAATGGTCAAAAAATCAAACAAATACCCTTCAATACCTAGCATTAAATGCTTAGTGCTCATATAGTTGTTAACTTGGCTTGTATGCATTTTCCTATGTTACTTGGTAGCTAAAGGATTTACCTTTACTTGACATTAAATAGCATATTTTACTAGGCTTCAACTAATCACTCAGCTTCCACTAGTTCTATCCAACGACTTTGCACATATTATGATTTCACTTGGAAACTGAAGGTAGCTTTTCATACTCAACAACAATATGAAATCTTTTGAAGATAAACTTGCATCTTTACTCATGCTATTTATATCCTTTGCAGTATTGACTTGTCTTGGAACTTATGTATGATAAAGCATTGTATATCAGTTCCTTGTACCTTCTTTTGCTTAGTTGGATAAAGTGTGACCACTTGACCTTTTAGGTGAAGTGATCCCTCCATTGGATGTGCTACTTCCATCTCTTTTCTTCCATATCTTATTCATATCTCCTCTAATGCATTCAACATCAACTTTCTCTTTTCCTTTGTTGAACTTAGAGTTGGGTACCTTTGATCTTGTTGGGCAATACTTGTTGATGTGTCCTATTTTTAGGTAGCTAAAAAAAGTAGTTTGACTCAACCACCTATTGCAGTTGCCACTAAAATGTGTTCTTATGCAGTTCTCAGGAATGTGTCCATATTCTTGATAGTAGTGACAGCTCTGCATAGTGTTGTAGTCCCAATTGTAGTGATGTCGATGACTATTTTCCTTTGTTGGTTGGTTTGGTGTCCACATAGGCTTGGATCTACATTCAAAGGCTCTATTTCCATACTTCTTGCAATTGTAGTAGTGACCTTCAAATCTTGGTGTCCTGATGGTTCTAGTCCTGCAGTCATGTGCCTGATGACCTTGCTTGTTGCACTTGTGATAGTGACCCATGTTTTTAGGTTTTTCATGTTGATTGGCATTCTAGCTCCTACACACACATTAGAGGTATGTCCCTTTTTACCACAAAAATTACAAGTGGGTTTTGTGTTCTTACCTTTGTCGCTTCTTTCTTTTGCAGTCTTAGATGACTTTCTTTCTTCAGTGCTAATGTATCCTAGTCCTGAAGTGTCATTACTGAATCTTGGTGATTTTAATAGCTGTTCAAAGTACTTGATCACTTCATTAGGCTTTTTGAAGCTTTCTGCAATTTCATTTTCTCTTCTCAAGTCATTTTGAAGTTGTTCATTTTGCATCTTCAGTGTAGAGATCTCAATGTCCTTGACATTCAACTCATGATGGGCATTCATCATTTGGCTTAGGGTATCTAGTTGTATGTTGGAAACTCTTGCATGCTCACTTGAATTTTCCTCTAGTCTATTGGCAAGGTTTCTCTTTTCATCTTCTATCATAATTTTATCTTCAATGGCTTTCTTCTTCTACTCAGTCACTTCACAAAGCATGATGGCCTGTGATTCTTGTTCAATATTGAGAGTTATGATCTCTTTTGCTTGAGCTCTATTTTTCTCCATTAGGTTTGCAATTACTACATCACACTCCTTAGAATCTCCATTGGAAAACACTTTTAAGGTGTTAATCTCCTTGTCCTATGTATCATTCTCAGCTATGGCTATGTCTTTCCTTCTCTTTAAGGATTTCCTCAATTCCTCCCTAGCTTCTTTCAAAGAATGTAGAATGAGATCTATTTTAATCTCATGATTCTCTATAATCTTCCCAAGCTTGTAGACTTCCATTTCTAGATCTTTTATTCAAGTTGTAAGGCTTCTCCTTGTAAGAACATAGCTCTGATACTAATTGTTGGAATTTACAAGTAGGAAGTATACTTCTGAGAGGTGGGGTGAATCAGAAGTATCAAACTTTAATCTAAAAAAAATTTAACTGAAATCATTACATGCATGTAACATTTCTAATTAATATGAAGGTAAAGGCATGCATGAAAATAGATAACACAATATTTGATCACCCAAAAACCCTCCAAAATGTGAAGGTAAAATTGGGGTGGGGATGACACCCACAACTTATCATTGTAGCAATATGCAACTTGTCAAGGTTACAAAGTTTGACCATCAACAATGGTCTACCCTATGAGAGGCCTACCCTATTAAAGGCTTCAACACCCTGTTAAAAGTGTACCTTTCTAAAGGATTTACAAAACATTCACTTGGAATGTCACCTTGTTAAAGGATTTATAAAATGGTTGTTAAACCAACCTATCTTCATTGGATTTTCATTCTCCTAATACAATAGCTAGAAAGTATAGTAGAATGTGTTGACCTAATCACTTACAATCTTCAATTGTTGATTTGAAATTGATGTTTAGTTCATTCTAATATGATCCTTTTTTATCTAATATGATTCTGTATGATCTTGATTCACTATTTTGTTAACTGATACTGCAATGTTGTCCTTCTTCTATGTCCTTTCACCGCTTTCACTTCCTTCAAACTTCACTAGTATTCTCTCCTTGCATGCATTCCCTTTCACATACTCTCTCATACATTGCTAAATTATAGGGTTTTGACCTCCTTAAAAAGGTTTAATGACTTAGAGTTAGGTATGAATCTACGATTGAGATTCATCCATCTTTCCCACTCAATTCTTTCCATATTTCTGATTGTTTACATGTTGATTTCATAGGGAATCAAAAACATTCGATCTTATCTTTTAATCCTTCAAGATTTATCATATGTCAACTCAAAAATGGTTTACATCTTAGTTTTTGAGGGCGCAAACTCTTATGTTGATTCTATGTTACTCGGCACTCACTGAATACTGATGCTCGGCACCTATAGTCTACTTGACACATATACTGGCTTGGCATCTATTAGTCACTCGATAGTTGAAACTTGCTCAAAACTATCTATCTGCTTGGCATCTGAATGATTTGACACATATTGTAACTTGGCATCTATATTATACTTGGCATGAACTTAGAAAGTTTCTTAAGTGTGTTGACACTCAATTGCCAAAACCAATCTGAGATCAACATAAAGATACAATATATTATTAGAAATTCAAGATAAATCTTTAAGATTTTCATATTGTTGCCAAGCATGAAACATTTCCTATATGTGGTGAGTTGAATGTTAGAATATGCCAAGCTAGCAAGTCTGGCTAGTTGATGTTGAGCTCGTAGTAGCTATCAAGTGATGGAAATGTTAATGGATGTCGAGTGAGCCCAAAATTGGTTGATGCCAAGCTTACAGTTGTGTAAGCACTTAGCATTAAATGCAAGGGTTTTAAAGGGTATTTGATCAATTTTAGTTCATTCTTCATCATTTCAAATTCAAGAAAGAGTGAGCAGAGCAAAAGGAAAACTAGAACATCGTTCAAAATAGTTGCGAGATATTTTAGTAGCAATCTCACACCAATTCATCAGATTTTCTAAGGAATTTATCATAAGCCAAGCTATGTAGTTTAAAATTTTCATAAACCTAGGTTGACACAATGGCATCGAGTTCAAAAAATTTTGAAGGGAAGGAATATTTAAACATTTAGTTAGTTAGTAATGAAGTTAAGTAGCCCATGTTTAAAGCCATTCCTGACATCACATATAAACAGGAACCTTATGGCGCTTTGTCTATGATCCCACCAAATGTAATAATGGTACAAGATGTGAGGAAATGTTATAACTGCAAGATTGGTAGCATTGGTGACATGCAAATTAGAGTTGCATACAACATGTTATGTGAAAATGTTGATTTGAAGGAAGAATTCAAGATTGTTGAGAAAAAGGGTTTAACATGAGCCCTAGATTTTCTAAATGTGTTTAAGATGGAGTGGATATGAATAGTGCTTAGTTGAATTCATGATGGTTCCTTATGGATAGAGAGTGGACCAATAAAAATAACTAAGAGAATAATCCATAGGGTTATTGTCTACCAAACCCTAGATTGGCCAAAGACACTAAGATGTGATTCCAAGGAAATGATTTAAAAGAATACTGAAGTATTATGGAACAAAAGAGGTATGACTATAGACACAATCACGGATCCTCTTATTAACTTTGTTGTAAGGTTAATATCATACAAGTTCTATCAATCTAGTGGATTGAATAGTGTACCATGTATAGTTGTGGATGTTGGTTACAAGATTGTCAAGAAAGATCATACATATGATCTAGCAGAACTACAATTACAACAACTGATGGAGAACCTTGGAGCAATTAGGAAAACAAAGAGTGCATTATAAAAATTTGGTTCAATATTAATTTTTATATTCTTTTATGTACAAAATACATTCCCCTCATTTGGTATTGTGGGATGGAAGACCAACAGATCAATTGCAGCACATATAGGTAAATACATTGAGCAGTGAGGAGAAAATTTTGAATCCTTAATGACTAGTCACTTTGAAGATTTCAAAAATTCAATGATGTGGAAACTAAGGATACCAATTTCCTTAGTGGAAAAACATTATAATGATGTATGTTTTCTTGTTGATGCTAACTACACATTTGTACAAGCTACCACACCAAGGGTAAGATGGTTGACACCCTTAGGGTATGAGGTAAATGTAGATGAAGCCTCGGTAGCTATAATAACTCTACTAGAAGAAGTAGATAAGATTGAAAAAAAAATTGGAAACTATGAGATGGTAAATTCCAAGATTACTATGGAACTGAAAACTGCATTAGTTATTAAGAAGAAGAACAAGTTGGTAAAGAAGTTGAAAGCAAAATTTGCAGAGGAGGAAGAGGAAGAAAAAACTCAAGCACAAGAACCTCTAGCATTGACAAATGGCATGGAAGAAGACAAAGAAGAGGAGGAGACTAAAGGTTCCAAGGGAAAAGAAGCCAAGGAAGCACCTACTCCTACAAAGCAAAAGAAAAGAAAGTCCAAGACATAGCTAGTGGAAAGGAAAAAGAAACTTGTCAAACCAAGTCAGCCAAAGCCCATTGCACCTACAACTAGACCTAGCACACATGCTACAACACAAAAGGCTAAGGAAAAGACAAAGAAAATAGAGCAACGAGGTTAGGAGAAAAAGAGATAGAGAAGGAAATATGTGGCACAACCAAATTTTGGTGAAGACAAAATAGAGTCAAATGATAATAGCCAATTTAAGGTGGTGAGTCACAATGCTCTCTCAAATCTTGAGAATTTATGTGAAAATGTTAAGAACAATGCAAATCATTTAGGTTTTAGTCATGTTGATTTTGACAAACTAGGTGAAGAGGAGAAAAACCAAGTGGAAGAGGCCCTATATGACATGATGTCAAAATTCAAGAGTACATCCGTAGAATTTGCCAACTCAGTACCTAAAAGTCTATATGACATTGTTGAGCAAAAATGGCATTTTTTTCTAAATTTGGAAAGACAAATCACGGAGACCATACTAGCCCAAGTAATGCCTAAGCTAACTAAGGGAGAAATTTCTAAGGCAATAAAGAAATATGAAACTTGGTTCACACCTAAATATAGAGCCTTTAGCATTCTACAAAACAATATTGAAGATGTTGTAAAGAAATCCACACAGATATGGAAACTCATTTATGGGTTAGCCACAATCAAGCAAGGAGAAGTTGAACCCTTAGAGGTTAAAGATGATGATAAAGATAACACAATTGGAGGAGATATATAAGTGAAAGAATATGATAAGGACACAACTAAGCCTAAGAAACAAGAAGAACAGAGTATGCATGACACACAATTGTTGAGCATCAGTCCTCCCCATGACACAACTAAGACAATGAAAACTATAACTATAAAGGTTTTCTCTAAACTATTAGCTTAGAACATCAATCCTCTTACTGCAGAAGACTTGAAGAAGATCTTAGATCAATCTACATTGCAAGCCAAACTTTGTGGCAATCCTATTTTGATAAGTGTAGATGAACTACAAAAGTTAGTAACTGATGTTAGAAGGGAAAAGGTGAATCCACAAGAACCACCTTCTATCATCCCTTCAGTTACTAATGTATAACATGTGGTCCAAATTCCTAAAGTTACATCTACCAAGTTTGATACAATTGTCAAGGTTGGTTTTGTTGAGAAGAAAGTAGAAGAGAAAGATATTACTATAGGACAAAAAGAAATAGGCCAGATAGACTCATCTGCACCTATAACACAAGGACAAGGTGCTAGTCAAGTCATAGTGGTAGACCAGGGCAAGCCTAAAGAGAGTGAGGTAGCACCTAAGGTGAAGGAACAAGTGGCTATTAAAGCACTGGTAGCTTTACCAGTATCTGGCACTTCTTCTACACAAACTCTTTAGAAGCCGAGCACAAAAGCTATTCCATTGCAAATCTCAATGCCAAGCCCAAGATCATCAAAGGTTGAAAAGGTAATTCATTATGGAGATATAAGCCTTGATGAAGACATTATTATACCAAAATATGATTATGATACTATGACACCAACAAATAGACATTTTACAGCAAGCCTTAGAAGGGAAAAAGCATCAAGAAATGCTTAAGAGAGAACATAGGCAGAAGCAAGCACTTCAAGACATTAAGGACATCTTTCTAGATGTATTTAGTCTGCCAACTCTTCAAGAGACCAAGTCACTAATGGAACAATTGATAGATATAGTGGAGAAGGTTAGTAACAAATACCTTGATAGAAATGCCAAACTATCAGAATGGTCAGAAAAGAAGTTTCAAAACAAGGTCAATGAGAAAATATCTAGTGAGATAGCACTACAATAAGTTGCATTGGCAACTAAGGTTGAGGATGTGAAGAAGGTACTTGAGAACATATTCTCATTATACACAAAACTATGTAATCCAACACTCTTCACTCAAGAGACCAAAAGTCACATTTTGAGTCTAGAAAGCCAAATATCTCATTAGGTGCAAGACTACCAACAAATCCAACTCAGAGTGGGAAGCATTTTAGGACACTGCTTCAAACACAGAGTCAGTTAGTTGTATTGATAGCATATGAGGCTAACATAAGAGCCAAACTAACAAGCATACAAGCTATCCTCACCCTACATATGGAGATATTGCACAAGGAGCTAGGCTATGCTAAAACCCTACTAAAGAAAGACCCCAATCTTTCTATTTAGATGGTCTAGTCCACCTTGCTATCGAGCTTGCAATTAAAATCAAGTCATTAGATGTTGTATGTGACAACTGGGATGCAGCCCTCAAGATCATGATGGATATCCATAAATCTTTTCTAGACAAACACACAATAAGTGTATAGCCCGTTTGACATAAGTGTCAAAAAGGGGGAGAATAAATGAATGGAGGAGAAAAATAATATGGGGGAGTATAGACAAGGAGAGAATAAGAAAGAGAAAAATAATATGAGGGAGTATAAGAAAAGGAGAAACAAAAAAGGGGGAGCATAGTAGTAGGGAGATATATTTTTGGGGGAGAAAGAGAAAAAAGGAGAGATATCAACTAAGGCAAAGCATGAAAGTGTATTAGAAAAATAGAGCATTGAAGTCAAAGTGTATCAGTAGAGACACATTTACTTAAAAAGGAGCATAGAATTTTGGTTATAGAAAAGACTATATCAATTCAGGGAAAGTTATCAAATTTTGAGGTATCTAAGTTATTGCAAAATTTTGAAATTTTGAAGTTTTGTATATAAGCCAAGTCATGGACATGTTATAATCAAAAGATCAGAACATTAATGTATATTCAAGCATTTTTGGACCCTCATGTCAAAGGGGGAGATTTTTTATCTCAGATTGGTTTTGACAAGTGAGTGTCAACACACTTAAGCCATTTACTTAGTTCATGTCGAGCTAGTAATACATGCCGAGCATAACATGTAAATATTAGACCACACCAAGTTATAGTGAGTGTCGAGCCACTCATGTGTTGAGTCACCCAAGTGTTGAGTAGATACACCATGTTGAGTGACTCAAGAGTTGAGTAAATAGTGGATGTTGAGCAATGTAGGTGTCGAGTCATAGTATAAAGATCAGCGCATGCCGAGCATCAGAGGCTTCATATGCTAAGTAAAATAGTTTTGACATATTTTTTTGTAATGGCACAAACAACTATGTAAACCATTTTTTAGACAACTTAATATTGTATTTCAATATTTTGAATATAAGGACAAATCTCTAATTGGATTCCCTATACAATAACATGCAACCAATCAAAAAAGGGGAAGGATTAAGTGGGAAAATGGATGAATCTCAACCATAGATTCATTCCTAACCCTAACCCACCAAAGTCTTCTTAAGGAGAATGAATCCCTAAACTCTTTATTATGAGTGTATAAATAATTGAAGGAGCAAAGAAGATAGTTTGCATGTAGAGCATTCATTGTGACTTAGAAGTTATGAAGAAAGAGTGAATTGTAGAATCAATTGGAGAAGAACAAAGGATAGAGAAAAGGATACAACATTGAGACATCTAATCGAGAAGGATCAAGAAGACATTGTTTAGAGGTGATATGTTATCAGGCAAGCAAGTGCCAATTACAGGATCTATGCTGAGACATTTTAACAGGTGATTTGAATCAAATCACTTAACATAGTAGTCCTAATAGGCTGTATGAAGTCCTTTAATAGGGTGCTTACTTATTTGTAATTTGAAGTCCTCTAACAAGGCACACTTCTAATAGGATATTGAAATCCTCTAACAAGGTGAGACCTAACAATCTTTGTAAGCCTTTAACAGGGTAGACCTTTTACAAGGTAGATCATGTTTCATGGTCAAAACATTGTAACCTTCATTGGATACACTTTATTACTACAATAGTGAAGATTTGTGGGTTTCATCCCCACCCCAATTTTACCTTCTCAATTGGAGGGTTTCTGGGTAATCATATCTAGTGTTATGTATGTATATGCCTACATGCTTACAAGATTTAGATATATATGCTTTACATGTTATTTCAGTTTACTCACTGAATGCATGATATAGATGTGTGGTGAAAGTTTTATGGGTCCAAGTTTAAACTACTGATTCACCCCCTCCCCCCCCCCCCTTTTATAAGTTTACAATTTTTTTCTGCTTGTTCTCTTACCAACTCTTTGATCCAATATATGTTCAACCTCTTCAATCTTCTTCTTAGGATAATCATCTGGTACAACAACTTCATCATTTGACTTATGATACTTATGAAAATTAGCATCATTGAATATAGGAGATATATCCATGTCATCAGGTAACTCCACTTCATAAGCTTTACCACTGTCAAACTTCCTCAAGATCTTACAAGTTCCAAACTTCTTCATTTTCAGCTTACTATATTTTCCAATAGGAAATCTTTCTTTCTTCAAATGAACTATCACCTCATCACCAACTTCAAAAATATGATGTCTCCTAGACTTATCAGCATTCTCCTTATACTTTTGATTACTTTATTCCAACCTCAACTTCACTTCCTTACGCAAAGACTTCATAAAACCATAACATTATTCCACTTCAACACTTCTCTTCTCTTCACCAGCAACATCCCTCAAATTTGATATCCCTCTAGGTTGGATTCTAGTAATAATCATAAAAGGTGTTTTTCCTACAATCCTATTCACAGAATTATTGTATGCAAACTCAACTTGTGCCAATGCCATATCCTAATTACTCGGCTTATCTCCAACTAAAAACCTCAACAAATATCCAAGCTTCTATTCACAACCTCTGTTTGTCCATCTTTATGTGTATGGAATGCAAAATTAAACTTTAACTCAATATCCATCTTCTTTGACAAATTCCTCCAAAAATAACTAACAAACTTATTGTCTCTATTAAAGAAAATGGTTTTTAGTAATCCATGCAATCTAACAATCTCTTTGAGGAAACTCTCAACAATATGCACAGCATATGATGTCTTCTTACATGGTATCAAATGTGCTATTTTAGACTATCTATCCACAACAACAAATATGGAATCATACCCTCTTGTTGTGTTAGGTAATCCAAGAACAAAATCCATACTGATGTCACTCCAAGGTTTCTTAAGAACAAAAATAGGTGTATACAATCTAGTATCCTGACTTGCTCCTTTTGTAACTTAACAAATTCCACAACTCCTTGCAAACTTTTGAACATCCCTATATATCTATGGCCATTAATACTTATCCTTAAGCAAACTCAATGTCTTATCAATCCCAAAATGTCCATCCACTCTCCCACAATCCTTTTCCTTAATCAAATTAACTCTCATAGAACTTCTTGGTATACACAACTAAATTCCTTTGAACAACATACCTTCTTGGATGAAATACTCATCAAACTTACTCATTTAATATGATAGATTTGGTGCTTTTCACTCTCTCTACACCTCAAAATAATTAGGTTCAATATCATACAACTCCCTCATTTCATCAAAACCAAGAACTTCAACCTTCATCTCAGTCAACAAAGAATTTCTTCTGCTCAATGCATCTACTACTTGGTGAGTAACTCCACTCTTATGCTTGATCACAAATGTGAAACTCTACAAGTACTCAACCCACTTCATATGTCTCTAATTCAACTTAGGTTTACTTCCCAAATATTATAAAGCTTTACGATCAATATACAACACAAACTCTGTAGAAATCAATTAATGTCTCCAATTCTTCAAGGCTTGAAAAATAGCATAAAAATCTTAATCATACACATAATATTTTCTTTTAGCATCATTCAATTTTTCACTAAAGAAAGCAATAGGTTTACCTTCTTGACTCAACAGATCTCCTATCGCACTACCACTTGCATCACATTCAACCCAAAATACCTTATTGAAATTAGACAAAGCCAATACACATAACTCAAAAAAAAATTGTTTCAAAGTCTCAAAAATCTTATCAACTCCAAGTGTCCACTTGAAATCATTTTTATCTCCTCTCATTGTATTAGCCGTAGCATACAAATAGAACTAAAATTCTTTATAAAATTTCTATAGAAACTAGCCAAACCATGAAATGATATTACCTCACCCACATTCTCACATGTAGGCCATTCCAAAATTTCTTTAACCTTCCCAAGATCCATTCTCAAACCATCAACTAAAATCACAACTCCCAAATACACAATCCCTTCTTGCATAAAGGAGCATTTCATTAAATTAATCAGCAATTTTTCCTCTTTAAATCTATGCAATACTTGTCTAACATGCTGAAAATGTTTTTCCTTAGTCTTATTGAGCATTAAAATATCATCCAAATAAATAATCACAAACTTACCCAAAAATCTCATGAGAACTTTATTCATCATCCTCATGAAAGTACTAGGTGCATTAGCTAAACCAAAAGGCATTACCAACCATTCATAAAACCATATTTTGTCTTGAAAGTAGTCTTCCATTCATCACCTTCTCTGACTATGATATGATGATAATCACTATTCAAATCAATCTTGGTCAAATAACTTTCTCTCCACTCAAACAATCCATTATGTCATCCATCATTGGCATAGGAAACCTATATTTTACTATGATCTTGTTAATAGCTTTGGAATCAATACACCTTCTTCATTCTCCATTCTTCTTAGGTATTAATACAATAGGTATCACATGGACTCAGACTTTCTTTGATCAAACCTTTCTACAACAACTCATGCACTTGTCTTTTAAGTTTTTCATTCTCTATAGGTGTCAATATATATGGTGTTTTATTTAGAAAAATAGCTTTGGGAATCAGATCCATACAATGTCTTATACTTCTTATTAGTGGTAAACCATTAGGTATATACTCAGTAACAATTTATTTATACTCATTTAGCAAGCTTTCAATTTTTTCTAGTACTCGGCTAACACTACAAATTTTTGTTGTCACTTGGCCTCTACTAATTTATGTTGTCACTCGACCTCTACCAATTTTTTCTACTTGGCTACTATCTATTGTTCATTCATTACTACTAATTTCTATTGTCACTCAGCCTCTAGCAAGTGCTACTTGGCTACTATCTATTGCCCATTCATTACTACCAAAAATTGATCCTCTAGGAATTGTAGTAAAACAAACTTGGTTCCTTTTCATTTCTTTTTCAAATTTCTTTCCATTAACCATGCAAATTCTCATTGTAGTACAATTTATCTCATCATGAAACTCAATCAAAGGTAGCATTACTTACTTTCTTCCATTCACCAAAAGAGTATATTGATTCGATATTCCATTATGCATAACATATATATCATATTACCAAGGTCTACCCAACAAAATATGACAACAATCCATAGGCATAACATCACATAGAACTTCGTCAAAGTAATTTCCAATCTTGAACTTCATAGCACATTGTTCACTTACCATTAGCTTATGTTCATCCTTGATCCATGAAATGTGATAGGGTTTATGATGTTTCATCCTCTAAAATTTTAACTTTTTAGCCACCTCATCTTATGAAAAATTTGTTGAACTTCCACTGTCAATGATCACTTTGCAACATTTTCCATCCATCTTACATCTAGTCTTGAAATGTCTTCTCCTCAAGATAGGTTCCTCATCAGTTCCCTTATCACACAAATTTATTATCACTATCATATTTTCTCCAACCTTGTATCCACTTCGTGAACCATCAAAGTCTCCTTGAATCATAACATTTATGTTACCTTGTTCATTGTCACTAGAGTATCTATACTCAAAGGATTTACGCCCTTCTTTGCCACATATGAAATAATTACCATGAAAACCACCTCTAGAATATGGATCATCTCTTTTTTGGTAAGAACTAGTACCTCTTTGGTAAGAACTACCACCTTTCCACTTGATCTTTCCTTTATCATTAGTTTTCCACTCAAATTTTCCCTTATCTTGCACAAAATGTTAGATCTTCCACCTTCTCCATACAATCTACCTCTACCTCTCTAGAATCTACCACCTATACCTCTTTGTCTTTATTCATGCTTCTTTTTCAAGATCTCCTATGCTTTCAAGGCATATTGATATGCTTCTTCCACACTTTCCAATTTCACAAAACTTATCTCATTTTGAATTCCAAATCTTAATCCATTCATATGCCTTGCAACTTTATCAACCTCATCTTCCACATGTCCATATATGATGTTCAATCTATAGAATTCCTTAGTATACTCTTTCACAATCATGCCCTTTTGTCTCAAATTTTGCATCTTTCTAAACAAGATAACTTGGTAACCAGCAAGAAGAAACTTCTTCTTCACCTTGTTCACCATTTTCAATTAGCTTCTAATCTTTTATTTTCATCTTCTTTCTCTATCAATTTGCAAATGATCCCACCACAATGAGGCATTACCTTTCAACCTAGTGACTACAATATTTACCTTCCTATTATTAGGAGTGGCTTCAATATCAAAGAACTTCTCCAAGTAAGAGATCCAATCCAACACATTAGTGTCCAATTTTCCATCATAAGGAACAACTTGCACATCAAGATTTGAATGTGCCTTAGAAAACACTCTCAATAATCTTTCCTCATCTTGATCTTCCTCAAGTTTTGGATTAGGGTTTGGGGTCATTTTTTGTCATCACTCACATCATGAAGATGTGTTCCTCTCCTCTAAGATATCTCCACAACATCTAATCTAGATACAATTTTTCTCAACATGTCCCTAATAGTAGTGTCAACATTTCCTCTACCTTGAACTATCTTTATAAATAGGTTTCTACAAGATCATAACCCTTTGCAAGTTATAGGTCAAATATGTAGATCTTCCACCCTACAACCAAATCCAACATAGGGTTCTATATGATCCAATCTCCACAAGGATGAACCTCAAGCTCTAATACCACCTAACACAAGGAGAATGGGTGAATAGCTAAGGCTAGAGGCACACCTAATTATCCAACCACCCCACTTAGTAAACATAACAAAAGAAAACAACATAGAGAATAACACCAAGGAGAGAAGGAACAAAAAAATCTTATTGATTCATCAAGTTCTTAGCATACATGCCCAACTATAAGGTCTTTTGGGTTATGACCAAGTACAAATATAACTTTGAGATCCACAACCAACTTCAAATTCACTATTCCAAGAGCATCTTCTCTGAACTCTCTAAGTCCTTGCCTAACCTAAATCAAATACCCCTATTTATACTTGCCAAAATGGCTTATAGAAGATTCTAGATCATTACATAATAGAAAGATTGACCTTAAAATAGTATGCACACATCCCAAGACAATATCCTATCATTAAATTCATAATCCAAATGAAATACATAAGTCATCTCAAACTAAGAACTAATCATAGAAAAACTTAGTCAAAGAAGGAACCAAGAATAAACACATATCAGGTTCACTCAGTACATGAAGTAACAATCGGCCAACACTAGACAACTCATCCAACACTGGGTAGCTCAAAAATCACTGGATAGCTCAGAAATAACTGGAACTTGGTAATAATTGGAACTTGACAATAACTAGAACTTGACAATAATTAGAAATCAACAATAACTAGAACTTGGCAATAACTATCAAAATGAAAATAAATGAGCAGGATTACAAGGCAACCTAGGATGCTCTTGCATCAGTTTTTCCTTTTTTTTTATCTTGATTGAGTAGTGTCATATGAGGATACTCATACGAATTATTGTATTCTTAGAATTCACCATATCTTTTACCTTATTGTCCACACACTACTCTAATTAAAGTGTCATGGGGGAGTTGACTTTTTGTCTTTGTTTGTCATCTTCTTTTGTAGTGAGTTTTCCTTCCATTACATTAACCTCATGACATGTCTAAGATTGATCACCTCAATACACACATATGCACTCATTTGTGCATTTTGATCATGGTTCCTTGACATGCAGTATTTTTGGCCCTCTTCTCAAGTTGTTTTTCACCTAGCACTTGTCTTCATTAGGGGGGTTCTTCTATTTATTCTTATGCTTTCTTGGTTTTATGGAGAGAGATATGTATTTAGTATTTGTTCCTATGTACTAGGTGGATGCAGTGGTTGGGTACCTATGCATTTTGGTGACATGGATCATTTACCATATGGACACTCTTCTTTTCATTCCTACTTTGGATGTAGCCTTCCATGTTTGATCGAACAATATTTTAGGCTTTGGTGTTGTGTGCCATATGTATCTTCAAGTTCAATTATATTCCTTTGTTTTCTTCCTTATTCAATGCATATTATAATATTCTCTACCTCGTTAAGTTTTGTTTCAATGGAGGTTCTTCATATCATCAATTACTTTTGACACATCTTTGCATCTTCTACATGCTTCATTGGTGTTCTTTGTGAGTTCAATTATTTACCTTTGTGTACCTCTTGATTCGATGTAGATTATAGTCTTCTCTACCTGCTAAGGTTCTATTTCAAAGAAGATTATCTAGATCATCAGTTACTTTTGAGATATCTTTGTGGCTTCGTGATCATGCTTTTGTTCCTATCTTCTTGGACATTCACTAGTTTGGAGGCTTCTATAGTACTTCACTAGTTCTTTCAACATTCTTTCCATCTCTTCACAAAGTAGGGTTTTTCCCATGTGGTTTTTTCTATTTCTCCTCTTTATAGAGATTTGGTTGTGCTTGGGTGCCTCATCAGACTTTATTATCGAGACCCAAATTTACTTTCAGTAATAGTTTGAACATTTCAAGATACTCCCCATGTTTATCTTAAGGAGGGGGTGTGTTATATTAATACGGTATTTTTGTATTAACTCTATTTTACTTAAGCTAAACTTTAGGTGTATAATAATTATTTCTTTTATTAATTATTATCATGAAACCTATTTTAGATACCTTTAGGGTTCTAATCTCCTTTATAAGGATGATCTCTCTTTGTAATCTAATTAATTCACTCAATATATTTTTATTTGTTTCATTTGCAATGTTTCCTTTGTGGATCTGTGAATTCCATCATCCATAGCTTTGCTCCTCTCTTTTTGAGATAGGTGTTTGCATGCAGTGATTCTTGGGAGCTATGGAGTTGAGCTATCCTCAACTTCAACACTTACATACATACATGCATACATACATATGTTTGAATGTATGAATGAATATATTTATATATACACACATATACATATATACATACATACATATATATACATACATATACATATACATATGCATATTTATACATATAGGTATATGTATATGTATATATACATTATTCCCCTTTAATCCCTTATTCTCATACTACCCTCCATTTACATTGCTTCATTTTTTTAACAAATCTACATGTCCCTTTTAGGGTTTTAAACAATAATTTTCTTTACAAAAATATGGTACATCAAATATAATTTTCATTTACAACATCTAAAAAACAAGAGAGAGACATCTTCATCTTTATCCCTGCCAGGCTTGATCCATGAATAAATACCTCAATTTTTTTTACCACCCAACCATGTGTAGCCATAAATTATCAACTCCCCCAAGCTAGGAGACAAAACCATGACCCACATAGGTTCTAAGGTAATCAAAGGTTTTTCTCCAAAAATCATAAGCAAGATGAAAACATAAAGCAAAATGGACAACCACAAATAAACAAGGGGATTAGACCAAGTCTAGTTAAGTGTTATCATATGTTACTATCATGTTCAGATTAACCACATAAGCTAAGGACCATCCAATCGCACTTAGGCCTTTTACAAAAATTCTTTGCCTTGAGTACTTCAACATGACATGTATGACCTTAATATCCAATTATCTCTATTATTGTAATTTTCCCAAAACCAATTCATTTTTTTAATGTTTCCACTTGATTACAAAACTCACATGTAGATCCAACCTACATAGGGCCCTGGTCTCTAATATATAGGATCCTCTAGTGACCACTTCTAGGTCCCAACACCTATGGTGATTCATTCACTTAAGGGTATCTAACCCTACTCACAAAGTCACAAGAATATATAGGTTTAGGGCACATTCCTAGGGTCTAATACCCCTAGGTCAGTCCACTAAACCCTAACTCATCACATAGGAAATAAAAGGAAACAAATATATATTAAACACTTTGTAAGAAAGAATGAAATAAGTGACATACATGTAACACAACACAAGAAAGTAAAAATGCCTTTGGTATAGATACAAAGTCACACAATATCTTGACAAGGTCATGTTGAATTATTGATTCATGAAATTTGACTAAGGCTAAATTTTCTTAAAACTTCCAAAATCCATAATATTTGTTTTAACTCCTATGAGGTTGAAACCCATCTCAAACATCCTAAAAGGTATAACATAAAATGTAACTCAAAGTATGTTAACTCCTCAAAATTGTACCCTTGTTGTTTAATATTAATGAATAACATCAATTTTGGGAGAACATCCAAAAGTCTATGTTGGTTCCTCTCGATACTTCACCTAAAGCTTTGAAAAACTTGTAAACTTGATGGGAAACGCAATAAAGAAAAATTTACTATGAATGGTTTGAAAACAAGGTGATCCACCAAATAATTATTGGAATCTATACTTCCTTTCCATTTGAACAATCACATGTTTCAAAGGTGGATAGCCTCTTGATGGGCATTTCATTTATATAAATATTTATATAAACAAGCACTTGAAAGGAAAAAATTATAAGGAAATATTTTATATACAACTAATATCCTCGAATTTTGATGCAAAACTTATGACCTATAAACTAATTCTCACAAATATTTCAAGATGCAAAATGAGATATGAAACAATTTGAAGATTTCATAATGAAATACAATAAACATAGAACACATTAATCCCTAAGATGCATACATGAAACTCACAAGATAGATCCTAGAATGATTATTTGATCTTTGTAACCACCTAAAAATGGTCATCTAGGCTATATGCCCCATTTCTAGCATTTTTTCTTAATTTATTAATCACTTATTCTTGATCAAATCCTCAAAAATCTATTTATTCAATTATAATCTATGGTTTGACCACTTCATCCCAAGTCTCATATTTAAAAAGAACTTGCTCCCTTTTAATTAAATTAAAAATTTCACTTCTCACTTATATTGAGTGTGCACACATTAAGCATTATTCCTATTGTAAAAATAAAAGAAAAGGCGTTTTTGTCCACACATGAATGCACAATTTTCTATGTAAGAGGAATCTTTTTTTTTTTGAATAACTTTAATTCTCCTCCACACATTTAAAATTCTCTCAAAAGTCAACTATTGATTGTGATTTGTAGAGTTTCTTGTGTACATGGATCACTCAAGATGCATTCTCCTCCCTTGATTATGCCTCTTTTACCTCTTAAAATATAACATTCATTTTTATTTAAAATTAAGGGCTCTCTTCTTATTCTCTAATCTTAGGTCTCTCATGCTAATGTTATGTTGCAATATTTTTCAGTATTTTTCGAGCTCTTGAATTTTGGAATTTTAGCTTAGCTCTCCTTCTACTTGCATTATGGCACACTTTTTAGATTATTTTCCTTTATGGTTTAGCTTAGTTCTTTTTGTTAGCTCTTGCATTACATTTATTTTAGATTATGCATTTGCATTGCATTCATTGTGATTCTTGGATGCTAGCACTCTTGCTCTCATCTTTGAATCTCTCATTCTATGGTGCACCTTGCAAGGGTTGCATATCTTGGTTCATTTGAGAGCCACCATGCTATTATTTTGTACCTTTGCACATCATTAGATAGAGAGCTATAAGCTACCTCTTGAGATGCTCTCTTTCATGGGTAATCTCAAGTATAAGGGTTTATAGAAGTGTGACACTTTTTGTACAGACAATCTCAAGTTCAACTAGAAACAAAGATACCAAAATGTGTACAAGATCTCCAAAAACACAAAATATGAAAAATAGCATATAGAGGCTCTAAAATCCTTATTATGATAAAATCTAACAAAATAGAATATACTAGAAAACTATCTCAATCCCAAATTTAGATTGCCTCTAAAAGCCTAGGAAAAATGCATGACTAATGCTCAAGAATTGAATGCATGAATAATGACCTTGACCTCCACCCAAGTTTCAAATAAAACTCCACCTAATCACTCCAAAAAGGGCTCAAAAAGTGACACATAAGATTCCAAATGACAGCGTATGTTCACATCAACTCAAGACCACATTTTGAATTTAAAATAATGATAATAAAATTAAATAGTATGTAAAAAAATATTATTATGAATTTAAATTAATTTGTAAAGATCAATTGATTCATAATAAATTACAATAATATAAAATATTGTCATTATTTCATTCATTTAAATTTTCATTCATTTAAATTTATTAGTTGGCTTGATTAGACACAAAGAAGTATTAAATCGCATCAATCAACAAATTAAATGAATGCCACACAAAAAATGCCATTGATCCACTATAGATTTCAAACTTTATCAAATGCAATTTAGGGGTCGCACCCCAAAACCCCCAAAAAGAGGCTAAGTGTTTAAACAAAGAATACTTATTTCTTCAGCTTCTTCGAGAAGCTCATAGTTTTGGAACCTTAGTTTCTTTTCATTGAATGATGACCATTGTGTTTACTCCATCTCTTGAGCTTAAACTACTACACAATTTCTTCTTTTTTATTTGTGGAGGTCGTGGAATGGCTCTAAGACTACAACTTGTGTTCACGTAAACTCAAGATTACATTTTGAATTTTAAATTTTAAAAATATATTAAATGGCATGTAAGAAATAATATTATGAATATAAATATATTTATAAAGATATAAATTAATTCATAATAAATTACAATAATATAAACTATTACCATAATAATATAATGTAACATGTAACAACACATATAAGAAGGGAGATATAAATTTAAAAAATGAATATGAC
The DNA here is from genome assembly GCA_028749045.1 of Cupressus sempervirens. Lineage (NCBI taxonomy): Eukaryota > Viridiplantae > Streptophyta > Pinopsida > Cupressales > Cupressaceae > Cupressus > Cupressus sempervirens. The sequence continues at coordinate 508,604,570 of CM053783.1, read as the reverse complement.
AAGTTCAATTACTTTATCTTCTTGTTCTATGGAGCAACACAAATCATCTAAACCAATCCAAACCAAAAAAAAAAGTACATGGGGGAAAACATAACACAAAGACTACCATCACAAAGACTACATGGGTCATCGAGTTTGACTCAAAATCACACAGTTAAATCCTGATATTCACATCACAATTTGACTAACTGTGGAAATCATGTCCTACTTATCAATTGATGAGCTTAAGGGGCTTTCTAATGAATGGTTCATAAGGCACAACACTTGGTGAAGGTTTTGAAAATGGGGTTGCAAGCTTTGGGTTTAACTGTGGAGGAAACTCCGTAGTTAAGTGCGCTCAGGCTAGAGTAGTACTGGGATGGGTGACCTCCCGGGAAGTCCCGATGCTTCAACCCTGTGAGCATCACCTAGATCCAATGAGTGCTAAGTGTTCCATTTATTCTCATGAGAGATGGATTCATGTTGAATCACTACTCATGAAACATGGGTCATCGAGTTTGACTCAAAATCACACAGTTAAATCCTGATATTCACATCACAAAAAGACTACCATGTTAGAGTAAGTCCACTTAAAGCATTTTGTGTGTCGCCCATCTTGATCTAAAGGGGAAGTTTGATGACTTGCAAGGAATTGTTGGTATCTCTACTCTCTATTGTCTATTAGTGTCAATCACTTAGTCATTTGCAAGGCAGAATCAGATGGTCATCATTGCAATTGAGCTACTCTACATAGGCTGAGTCATGTACATAAGCTAGTATGTACCGAACAATTGTATAATAGTCAAGTAAAGTATGGTATATGGACCAAGCTCATTCAACAATTGAACAAGTTATTAGTAATCGAGTAAAATTCCAAGTAAATAAGTACCAAGTGATATAGTATGTGTCAAGCATTAGTTAATAAAGGCCAAGAAACAACAATGTCAAGCACTAGCAATAGTAGAGGCCAATCAATATAGATTTATATAAAAGTCGAGAATGGAATAGAGTTTTAGGGAAAATGATTATTAGGCCAATTTGGAAGGTATATTTAAGTTTTGAAGAGGTTTTTATAGAACATTTAATACTTATTAAGGTTGTTACTAAAAATTTACATGGTGTGGATCACATATCCTCATGTATATGTTCAAAGATCAAGATGAAGCGGCAAAACATGAAAACATGTAGAAGACTCTTCATTGAATCTTTATAAAGAAATAATCTTAACCTAGATCTAGAGGATATACAAGTTGACAAAGTGGTCATATATGTGAATGTGAAGAGCAGAGAAGGAGGTCATAAGTCATTCAAGGGTTTTGTTATCATCTAATACAACAAGTGACTTATTTATAAGCAATGAGAGTGGAAGGGCAAGACAAGAGTATCAAATTAGAGCAGAGGATTAGTTAGTAAGTATGAGACTTAAAATTAGCTTGCAGAGAAAACCAAGAGTCAAATACTAAGTTAGTTTTAACATACTTGAATCAGGGTAAATCTCTTAACAAAATGGTCTTAACAGATCTTTGTAAATCTCCTAATAGAGTCCTTACTTAGTTGTAAGTGTCAAATCCACTAACCAAGTGAAACCTAATAGTTTCTAAAGTCTTTAATAGGATAGACTCCTCACAGAGTATATCATATATTATGGTCAAACATCATAACCTTAACTATTTAACTTTATTACTATAGTAGTGAATAATTATGGGTGGTATTCCCACCCCAATTTTACCTTCACCTTGGAGGGTTTTTGGGTAACAAATATTGTGTTATGTGTTATTACTTTCATGCATGTCTTTGAAGTGATCTACATGTTACAACAAGTTTACATTTATTGTATTAAATGCATAGGTTATTATTAGATGTGGATGAATTTGTGAAAAGGTATAGAATTGTTATAGATCCTGATTAACCCACCCCCCACTGCAGTATCTAGTTTACTCCTCTATAAATCAATAATTGGTATCAAAGCGTTGGTTCTCTAAAGAAATCTTAAAGGCTTGGATATTAGGTCTTGGAAGATGAAGGCTTTCAAACTGGATAAGACTATTAACAATTAGGTGATCAAAATCCAACTCATACTATAGAAGTTAGAATAGGCAAGACAAGATCTAAAGGATTCCCTAAAAAGGAGAAAGGAAATTGTCATTTAGATAAATCAATTATGTTATGAAGAATTTGAAACTAAAGGATTATTTGACCCAATCAATCCAAAAGACAAAGCATTTGTTGAACTAATAGAAAACAAAAAAACTCCTCAATGAAGAGATAAGAGCACTAAAGAGAGAACATGAAATACAATAAGTAAGACTATGTGAAGTGACTAAATAGAGAAAGAAAGCTAAAAGATAGAACAATGACAGAAGATGACGAGAGAGTAATGGCCACCGAACTAGAAGAAAGGTTATTAGATGTGCATAAACTCATAAATACACAAATGGATCTGGTGAATCGACTAATGAATACAAATCAGATAGTAAATCACAAAGATATAGACATTGCCAACCTAAAATCTCACTATGAGATACTGAAGAATGAACTAAAGAATGAGAAGGACTCTATGGAGAAATTAAACAAACCAAAGTAAACAATGAAATATTTTAAAGAACTTATGAAGTCATCAAGATGTTCCAATAGGTCAAGACATTCATGCACTGAGAAGGCAAAATCATCAAGGAATGGAGAAATGAGAAATATAAAACCAAAAGACAAACCAACTTGCTATCATTGTGGAAAAATTGGTCATACTACAAATATTTATCGAAGCAAACATGGTATTCAAAACTCTAAACCTAAGTTTATTGGTTACTATTTTTACTGCAAGAAACAAGGTCATTATAAAGGAGTGTGGGTAAAGATTGTGGAAAGCACCTACTACACCTAGATTTCAAGGGCATTGCTACAACTGTAAGAAATATGGGCATAGAGTATTTGAATGCAAATAAGAGACAAAACCCTACTAGCCAAATTAGAGAAAGAAAAATTGTGTACCTAACAATGCATGTTCCAAATGTCACAAGCTTGGACATCAAAGCAAGAATTGAAAAACTCAAGAACATTCAGATAATTAAACAAACGATAAAGGAAAAGGAAAAGTAGATATAGAGCAAGTGAGGAATGAAATGAACCAAAAATGGAAAAAGAAATTAGAAGATGGAAATAGTGGAACTAGTGGAGTTGAGGTCACCCAATCCAATGGAGAGGTGATCATATCATCTCTAATTAAGAAAAAGAGGTATGTATGGAACTGAATACCTAAATGTTACATCATACATCAACTCCTTACATAAATATGTGCCAAAATTTCATATCTACATATATAAGATGCAAGAGAATAAAGTTCATAAAAAGTTGTCGAGTATCCCAATTTCATTTATGTTGACCAAGTGTAGCAACATAGACTGAGCATTATAATAGAGATTGGAGAATATGGAAAAGACCAAGCTATTATGTTATCTAGCTTCCACTTAACAAAGTACACAAGAACTTATGGAAAACCTAATTGATCAAAAGGCAAGGTATATAAAAAATTTCAAATACATTATTTTCATATTTTGAATATAGATTTTTAAAGAATTTAGAGCAATCAAGCGACAAAGAAAATTCAAGAAACTATTAGAGATCTCAAGAAATGAATTCATAAAAAAAGGTTGAATGAGAGCATGATCATGTGTCGAGCATCCAAAGAAGGAAATACATCAAACCCTAGTTACGATCATGGAAGCTTCATTGACTACTAGAATAAGCCAAAAGGTTAGTAAAATTTAATTGGTGAAGAGGGACGCTTTTCCTCCACCTAAACTTTAAAAAATTCCATAAATTATTGTTAAAGGAGACTAAATGGGTGTGTTATCCTTGATACAACCTAAAGTCATCATGATTCATGATGTCAAAAAGTTTATGCATGTGTAAAGTCAAAGAAGTTGGAGACTATGAAATTAGAGAAGCTTATGAGAAGTTGTGTGATGAAGGAACCCTAAAGGATGAGTTTAAAATTGTAGAAAGGAAAGGGTTAAGTCAAGCCCTAAAATTTCCAAGGAATTTCATAGTAGAATGGATCAAAGTCATCTTAAGTAGAATTCATGATATGGAGTACTAGTTATAGGATGGACCAGTAGAAATCATGAAGATGATGATGCATAGGGTTACTGGCTATTCAACCCTAGATAGAAAGAAAACCTTGTGATGCTTGAACCAAGGAGAAGTTGAGGCTAATACAAGAGCTAGTGGAATGAAAAAGGTTTGTCCATTACAAGCATCTTTGATCCAATGATAGAATTTTTAGTGAGATTCATTGCTTACAAATTCTATCAATCTAGCAGATTAAATAGTGTGTCGAGTATGGTTGTGGACCAAGCATGGAAGATTGTGATGAAAGATCATGAGTATGATCTTGTTGAGCTACAAATGATAAAACTAGCAGAAACCCTATCATCAATAAGAAAGGCAAAGAATTCAATGTGTAAGTTTGGTTCCCTAATTGTCTATACATTCTTTTATATGTAGACATATTTTCCTAGAATAGGAAATGTTGTATGGGAACAAGACAAACCAATAACCAGTCAAATTAATGGGTTTATTACTTAATTTGCAGATAATTTTGATAATGCAATGAATACATATTTTGATGAATTCAAGCTTAAGAATGAGAATTCCAAAGGAATTGCTCACAAAATATTATAGTGACATATGTTTTCTTCTTGATATGGATAACACATTTATACAAGTAGTAAAGCCAAGGAAGGCATGGCTATAAAGTTTTAGATATGAAATAGAAAGTGATGATGTGAGTGTAGAAATTGATGCATTATTGAAGGAAGAAATAGATGCTGAGGAATAATCATTTGGAAGACATGAAGAAGCAAAGGAAACAGTAAGCATCAAGATAGCTTTGAAAGAAAAGAAAAGGAAGAAGATGATTGAAGACCTAGAAGAAAAATTAGGCACCCTAGGTAAGGGTAAAGAACCATTGAAATTTGCTCAAGGTCTTGGTGAAGACAAATAATAGGATAGTGGTGAAGAGGAAGAAGCTGACAAGGGTAAATCCCTAGTTTTTGCTAAGCCACCACAAGAAGGCTCAAAGGTCAAAGAAGAAAAAGGCAGAAACACCTCCATCACCAACAAAGCCAAGGACCAGGGCAACTACTATTGTTGAGTAATCTATAAAGCTAAAAGTAGCAGAGGCTACTCAATCAAGTCAACTTCAAACCAACAAAAGGAGATTGGTTAGAGGACCACCTATTAGACAAATCAAAACCATTGAAGAGGTATGTGATAACTTAAGAAGATCTTTAGGTTTAACTTCTTTCAAACATGTGAGATATGATACATTAGATAATGATGATAAAAACAAAGTGGAGGAAGCTATGATAGAAATGATTAAAAATCAAAGGCTACTTCCCAGTGCAATAAAGGAAAAGATACCCAAAGATCTATTTTATAGATTAGAGAGGAAATGGTAGTAAACTAAAGTAACTGGAAATCAAATAAGAGCTAACACACTAGTCAGAGTTATGCCTAATTTGTCTCAAGGAAAAAAGGACAAATTTATGAAACAACATAGGAGAATATTTGTTCCTAAATATAGAATGTTCTTGATTTTAAAAAATAAAGACGAAGTTGTACAATAATAGAGTAAATTATTGTGGAAAAGCATTTTTTGGGCTTACAACAAAGAAAGTAGAAACTATGGATATTGATGATGAACACAGTAGTGGAGAAAGCTTAGATGTGGTGAATCCATAAGAAAACATGTCTCCTATACATGCTAACACCCCTGGTACTCCAAAAGCTAGGCAATCAAGGCTCACAAATGAAGAAGAAGATGGTGAAGATAAAGAAGCTAATAAAAATGACAATACTATTTCAACACCTCAAATTAAGGTAAACATAGAATCAAATAAGGTTAAACTAAGTTCTATTATTATTGTCTCAAGCATAGATGCACAAGTAAGATCGAGTGTGATACCCCTTTACCAAATCTGAAGGCATTGCTGAGCAGCAACACTCATTCATTGAAAAGGAAGAGAAGAGAAATAAAAGACATGTCACTAGATATTGAAGTTAGTTTGGATGATCATATTGAGATGCCACAATTTGACCTAGAAAATCTTAACTTGCAGCAAAACTTTTTGCTACAAGAAATTTTGAAAAAGAAGAACTTGGGAGAGAGCTAAATCATCAACAAACATTGCAATATGTGAAACATATTTTTGTTCAAGCTTTTGACATATAGGATGTAGATGAAGAGACATCTATAATTGATCAAATTATTTATATCATTGATCAAGTTAGTTCAAAAAAATTTGAATCCAATGATAAGTTGATGGATTGGTTAGCAAGAAGAGTTGAGACCAAGGTTATGGATAAAGTTTTCATAACTATAATAGAGAAAAAGGTGTTATTACAGGAAAAAGCACAGGTAATGATGGATATTGTACAAAGGGTACAATAGGTATACAAAATTTTGTCAAATGTGCCAATATTTACAAATGTTATTTAGGCACAAGTAGATAAGACTCAGGCTGACATGAACGCATCCAGTAGTGTTATCTTAGAATTCAAGAAATGTTGATACCTCATTTGGAGGTAATTCAAAGAGAACTAAAATAACCTAGGATCTTATTACTAAAGATTATAACTTATTAGTGGCTGAGAGTTTGATTGATCTAGTTGCAAGATTACAACTGCAAAATCAAATTTTGGAGGTAGCAAGGACCATTTGTAAATCCTCTAACAAGGTGACAATTCCATTGAATTATTTTAAGACCTTTTGCAAGGCCACTCCTAACAGGGTGATTAAATCCTTTAATAGGTTCACACCTAATAATGTGTCTCGTAACCTTTAATAGGGTTGGCTCCTAATAGGGCTCACTTTAGAAGAGTGAAAAATAGTAACTAGTTACATTGGTGGTTTTTCCCAAATTGGGTTTCCATGTTAAATCCTGGTGTCTCATGTGTTCATGTTATTTCTTTCATGCTTGCAAGTAATTATTGATAATATCTTAAGATCTGCTAAAATAATTCACATTCTACATTTACCAAGTTACAATAATTTCTGTGTTTATCGAGTATCAGCAATATTTAATTTTATTAGTTTGATTTTTATAGTTGACATCTAAGGGATCTGGGATTTATTCTAGTGGTAACTAATTCAACCCCCCCCCCCCCCCCCCCCTCCCTCAATTACTCCTCTTATATTTCCAAAAATTGGTATCAAAGCTTTTGTTGCTTGCAGAGAAGGTTTCAAGGACCTAAGCTAAAGATCAAGATGTCTTACAAAAGAGAGATTTCAAAGCTGAACAAAGACAACTTTGTAGCATGGCAAGGACTTATAAGACTTCATTTGGCTACATCAATGATTTAGGATGCAAATATCTTGATGAAGAATATAAACTCCCACAGGAACATTATCAGTTGATGATATTTTTGAAAAGAAGAATCATAACATCACAATGATTGACATTGCATTTGCTCTCAGTTATGTTGAATTTGATGAGGTCAAAGACTATAAAAATACTTTGGTATGTGGAATAAGCTAAAAAAAATCTATGGAGGAAATGGCAATGTAAGAAGAGCCAAAGCAGAAAGCCTTAGAGGACAATTTGATCAAATAAGGATGAGAGAAGATGAAAATGTTGCAAAATATGTTGAAAGGATCAAGGCTAGTGTTAGTGCAATCAGAGCATCTAGAGGAGAAACCAAAGAAGAAATAGTTGTAAGTAAAGTACTCAGAACTTTGCATCCCATCTATGCAATCAGAGTGTCTGCTATTCAAGAAAAGAGATGTGATCCAAATAACAAGATAGACTTGGATGCCCTGGTAGGAAGATTGACAGCCTTTGAACTAGAAAACTTTGGCAACTATGTCCCTGCTTCCAAGAATATTGAGTCTGCATTTGAAGCTAAACTCTCACTTATAGAAAAAGGCAAGAAAATAAAAGACAATCAATCAAAAAGTGAGGAAGGAACTGAAGAAAGTTCAAACAATGATCTTGAAATTGTTAAAGCTCTACTTGCAAAGAAATATTCCACGAACAAAGGAAAGTACAAAGGTAAAATCTGTTTAATCTATTTTTCTTGTGAAGAAATTGGTCATATTGCTACTAGGTGTCCAAATAAAGAAGGCAAGGAAAAAAAGAAAAGTCACAAATACAAAGGCAAGAAGGAATTCAAAGGTCACAAATCCTACAAAGACAAAGGTAAGAAAACTTTTTTTATGGATAAAGATTCTAATAACAGTGAAGATAAAATAGTATATATTGCTATAAAAGATGAATCTAATGATGAAGGAGATAATATGACACTTGTCTCTCATGTTAGCAAAAATGATACATGGATCATAGACAGTGGATGTTCTCACCATATGACTAGAGACAAAACTAAGTTTGAGCATTTTCAACACTATGATGGAGGTAGTGTAAGGTTTGGAAACAATGAACCTTGTTGCATAAAAGGGAAAGGTTGAATCTCATTAACCAATGAACTTGTATGTGATAATGCCTATTGGGTTGAAGGACTAAAACATAATTTACTGAGTATGCCACAACTAAACAACATTGGATTCAAGGTAGAATTCATGAATGGCAAGGCAATACTACTAGATAACCAAGGAAATTTGATTGGATCAGGCAGGAAAACAAAAGATAACTTATTTTATCTTGATCTTGGTGATGGTTCATGTTTCATTGCTCAAGTAGAAGAAAGTTGGTTATGGCACAGAAGACTATGTCATGTGAACTATGATAATATGGTCAAGATTAGCAAACTCAAAAGAGTAAGAGGTCTTCCTAGTTTGAAGAAACCTGATGTTGGATTATGCAAGAATTGCCAATTTGGTAAAATGGGAAAGACTAGTTTTAAGAGCAAAAACTATTAGTCAGAAGATGTCTTGGAAATTGTGCATACTAACTTATGTGGACCCATTGGAATAGAAACTTATACTGGAGAAAAGTTCTTCATTCATTTTGTTGATGATTATTCTAGAATGATGACTATCATGTATCTCAAAGAAAAATTAGAAGCTTTTGAGAAATTCAAATGGTATCTAGCTAGAGTAGAAAATGAAACTAGAAAAATATTGAAATTCTTAAGATCAGATAGAGGTGGTGAATTCATCTCAAATGAATTCAACAATTTTTGCATTGAAAGAGGAATCAAAAGACAAGTATCAGCCCTTGGTACTCCTAAGCAAAATGGAATAGCTAAAAGAAGAAATAGATCCATCATGGATTGTGCAAGGGCACTAATGATTGAAAAGAATGTTATTATCAAATACTAGAAGAAAGCTATCAGCACTACAGTTCATACTTTGAACTGAATTTAGTCAAAAGACTCAAAAAAAACTCCCTATGAACTATGGTATGGCTACAAACCCAATGTAAGTTACTTGAAAGTATTTGGTAGCAAATGTTATATCTTGAAAGAATCTAGAAAAGGAAAATTTGATGTAAAAGGTGATGAAGGTATATTTCTAGGATATTCTTGCAAAAGTAAAGCATACAAATGTCTGAATCTGTCTACTCACAAAATCCTAGAAAGTGCACATATGAGAATTAATGGGTTTGTAGAAAAGACTAAAGAAGAAAGCAAAAAGGAACCAGAAGATTACAGAAGATTTGTCTACTATGAACCTAATATATTGCCAAACACATTTGACAAAAAGGAGAGTTCATCTCCCAAGCTCTCCAAATCTCCATCAGTTACTGAATTGCAGGAAGTTCAAACCAAGTCACATTGAGAGGCTACCAAGTTAGTGCATACTAAGTCTGAAGAACTCAAGCCATAGACAGAAGGACTCAAGCTAGAAGTTGAAATTCAAAATGAAGATAGTGCAATTCATTCAATAGTCAAAGAACCTATATTGGCTAAATATGTCAGAAGGCATCATACACCTGATCAAATTATTGGAGAGAAATATGAAGGAACAATGACAAGAAGCAAACTAAAAGGTACATGTTTACTTGTTGAATTTGAACCTAGAAGTGTTAAAAATGCATTGGAAAATGAAAGTTGGATTGAGGCTATGAATGAAGAAATAGAACAGATAGAAAAGAATAAAACTTGGACTCTTGTACCTAGGCCCAAAGATAAAAATGTGATTGGTACAAAATGGGTATTCAAAAATAAGTTGAATGAAGATGGAAAAGTATCAAGAAATAAAGCAAGGTTGCTATGTAAAGGCTATTCTAAAGAAGAAGATATTTATTACATTGAAACTTTTGCCCCTATTGCAAGATTAGAAGGTGTTAGGACTCTACTTGCTTATATAGCTCACAGAGGATTCAAAGTATATTAGATGGATGTTAAATTTGTATTTTTGAATGGAATTCTTGATGAGGAAGTCTACATTAAACAACCAAAAGGTTTTGTTGATCCAAACAAAAAGGACATGGTATGCAAGTTACACAAAGCCCTATATGGTCTAAAACAAGCTCCTAGAGCCTAATATGAAAGACTACATAACTATTTGATACATATTGCTTTTCAAAGAACAAATGATAACAGTAATTTGTATATCAAGGAAGGACCAAATAAGAAGATTGTGTTGGGAGAAATATTTGTGGATGATACCCTATTCACGGGAAATGATGACCTATGCAAAGAATTTTTAGAACAAATGAATAAAGAATTTGAAATGTCCATGTTTGGTGAAATAAAATTCTTTGTTAGATTGTAGATACAATAGAATAGAAATGGTATCTATATCACTCAATCTAAGTATATCAAAGAGATACTCAAGAAATTTGGAATGGAGGATTCAAAACCAGTTGGAACCCCCATTTGTACTAGACTTAAGCTTACAAAAGATGATGACTCCAAAGAAGTAGATTAGACTTTATACAGATCAATGATTGAGAAATTATAGTATATGGTACATACAAGGCCTAATTTTTCCTTAGTGGTTGTGATAGTGGAAAGATTCTCAGCTAAACCTAGAGAAAACCACATGATGGTAATTAAAAGAATATTGAGATATCTAAAAGGTATTGAACACTATGGCTTATCGTACAAACTTGGAGACAACCTTGACTTAAAATTATTTACTAATGTTGATTGGGTAGGAAATATTGATGATAGAAAGAGCACCAATGGTGGAGCATTCTTTCTTGGTAAAAGACTGGTATCTTGGACAAGCAAGAAGCAAAACTGCACATCACAATCAATAGCAAAAGCAGAATATGTAGCAGCAACAGTGAATTGTTCTAACATTGTTTGGTTCAAATAGTTGTTGGAAGGAATGAAGGTTGAAATCAAAGAGCCAATAGTGACGTATTTTCATAACATCAATGCAATCAACATATCAAATAATCCAGTGATGCATTCCAAAACGAAGCACATTGCTATCAAATATCACTTTGTAAGAGAAATAGTACAGGAAAAAGAAATTAGATTGGAATATATGCATACAAAAGAACAAATTGTAAATAAATTTACCAAGCCATTACCTAAGGATGCATTTTTGTACCTAAGAGGTGAGCTAGAGGTCATCCCTATCTAAAGTTCACTAAATAAAGTTTAGTGATGCATCAATAGGAACTCAATTGAAGATCAATCAGTTGATGTAGTATTGATAAGGACATATTGTAAATGAATCTGTACTCAAGGTACATTGATACTATTCAGGATTGTCTTTGGCATGTTTTGTCAAAGAGGGAGAAGTTTATTGTCATATCTTTCTAAAATTTTGTAGAGGGAGAAGTTAAAAAGTTCATTCATAAAGGGAGAACACTTTAGGAGAAGTTTTCTGCATAAAATCAAAGAGGAAGAAACTTTCTGACAGAGGGAGTCTTGTTCTCAAATTTTCATTATGATATGACACATGTTTCCATCAATGCCAAAGAGGGAGATTGTTGGATACAATTGATTAATTGTGTGTTGTCTTTGATGTTACACAAATTTCATATCAGTTGGAAACCAGTGCATGTCAAGCTCACTTGGTTAGTAAAGATAGTTTTCCTAGTTTACTAATCATTCCTAAGTTCATTATGTGCAAAAGGCAATCATTATCGAGCTCACTCGAGTGTCAAAGGAAGCTAAGTAGAAAAGAGTGTTAACCGAGCTCACTCGACTAACAAAGGGAAAGTTGAGTAGAGTTAGTGTTAACCGAGTTCACTCAGTTACCAAAGAAATTTTGTAAGTTCACAATGTTAACTGAGTTTCTGTTGGTTAACATAGGAAATCGCTTCAGAATCAGTTTCTACCGAGTTGGGTCAGCTACCAAAGGATTTTCTTATTTTGGCATGTAAACATTAATTATTTTACCTATTGATTCTAGCCAATTGAAGCAATGAATATTGATTATTCTAAGTTGTATTTGAGTCAACTTGACAATCTAAAAGGTATAAGTAAAAGGTCAAGTTGTGATTTCAGAGTGTGTGTGAGATGCAAGTTGAATGTGTTGAAAGAAATAAGAAGAGGAAGCGAACTTGAAGGATAAGCAAATATCCTTGTGGAGCAAAAAAGTATTATTCAATCAGGAAAGATCAAGTATGAACCAAAGCAGAGATCCATAACCAATAATTTAGTTGCATCACAATTAGGTCATCTCATTGTTACTCTCTAACCATTGTAGTAGTGAACTAAAATCTCTTAATAGAGTTGGTTTAACAGCCATTTATAAATCCTCTAACAAGGTGACAATTCCATTGAATTGTGTTAAGACCTTTTGCAAGGCCACTCCTAATAGGGGTGATTAAATCCTTTAACAAGGTCACACATAGTGTGTCTTGTAACCTTTAACAAGGTTGACTCCTAATAGAGCTCACTTCAGAAGACTGAACATTGGTGGTTTTTCCCAAATTGGGTTTCCATGTTAAATCCTAGTGTCTCATGTGTTCATGTTATTTATTTCATGCTTGCAAGTAATTACTAATAATATCTTAAGATCTACTAAAGTAATTCACATTTTGCATTTATCGAGTTACAGTAATTTATGTGTATTTACTGAGTATCAGCAGTATTTAATTTTATCAGTTTGAGTTTTATAGTTGACATCTAAGGGATATAGGATTTATTCTAGTGGTAACTAATTCACCCCCCCCCCCCCCCCTCCTCTCTCTTAGTTACTCTTCTTATATTTCCAACAGGTATCTCTACTCTATGTTTTCTATTAGTATCAATCACTTAGTCATATACAAGGTCGAGTCAGATGGTCATCACTATGACCGACCTACTCTACATAGGCTGAGTCATTTACATAAGCTAGTATGTATTGATCAATTGTATAGAAGACGAGTAAAGTATGGTATATGGACTAAGCTCATTCAATGACCAAGCAAGTTATTAGGGACCAACTATAATTCCAAGTATATAAGTATTCAGTGATATTGTATGTGTCGAGCACAATATATGCTGCACATCATGAAGTTAATAAAGGTTGGGAAACAACAATGCCAAGCACCAGTTATAATAGAGGCTGAGTAATATAAAGTTTATTTAAAAGTCAAAAATGGAACAAATTTTTAGGAAAAATGATTATCAAGCGGACTTGGAAGGTATATTTAAATCTTGAAGAGGTTGTTATAAAACATTTAATACTTGTCGAGGTTGTTACAAAAAATTTGCATAGCATGGATCACATATTCCCATGTGTATATTCAATGATCAGGATGAAGAGGAAAAACAAGGAAACATTTAGAATACTCTTCATGGAATCTTTGTAAAGAAATGATCTTAACCTAGATAAAGAGGATGTGAGAGTTGAGAAATTGGTCATATGCATGCATATGAAGAGCAAAGAAGGAGATAAGAAGTCATTCAAGGGTTCCATTATCATCTAATAGAACAAGTGACTTATTCATAAGTAGTGAAAGTGGAAGGGAAAGACAAGAGTATCAAATCATAAGAGAGGATCAGTTAGTAAGGAGAAGACTCAAAATCAACTTGCAAAGAAAACTAATAATTAGGTACTGAGTCAATTTTAACATACTTGAATCAGGGTAAATCCTTTAATAGAGTGGTCTTAATATATCTTTGTAAATCTCCTAACAAAGTCCTTACTTAGTTGTAAGTATCAAATCCTCTAACCATGTGAAACCTAATAGTTTCTTAAGTCTTTAACAAAACAAACCCCTCACAGAGTAGATCATATATTATGGTCAAACATTGTAACCTTAACTAGTTAACTTTATTATTGTGGTAGTGAAGACTTGTGGGTGTCTTCCCCACCCCAATTTTACCTTCACCTTGGAGGGTTTCTGGGTAACAATATTGTGTTATGTTTTATTACTTTCATGAATGTGATTGAAGTGATTTACATGTTACAACAAGTTTATATTTATTATATTACATGCATAAGTTATTATTAGATGTGGCTAAATTTGTGAAAAGGTATAGAATTGTTATAGATCCTGATTCCCCCACCTCTCAGTATCTAGTTTACTGCTCCATAAATGAATAGGAAAAACATCCAACAAAGTAGGAATCATAGCCAGATCTAAGAAAGGAGTCTTTTGGGAGTCCTAATACTCATCACTAGAAATGATTGTAAGTTGCTTTAAAAGCATGTTAGAAAACTCATAATCCATATCAATGTATTCGTCACCACTACCAACATGTTCATCATCAAGAGTATATTCCATATAAAGATTAATAGAATCCAAAATATGAACAAAATGTTCATGTTTATCCATTTGCAATGTTGCCTTGATTAGCTTCTTCCAAAGACTCGTGTATGGTTTGATAAAAAGAAGGTAAATGTTAAGATGAAGACATGGGTTAAGAGGCAAGATAATAGTCCTTAGCCTTAGATTTAGCTTGATGATTCTTGTGACAGTGATGGACATCTTGATTATGGATGGTTTTTCAAGATAAAGTAGAACGATTAGGATCAACTACCATAGGTTCCAAAGAAGGAAAAACTACAAGTTCTAGAATAGTAGTTGAAGGAATAAATGGGGAAGGTAAAACAAGTTTAGAATTAGTGGTTGAAGGGACAAATAGAGTAGGCAAGTTAGGTACATGAGGATCACCCTTAAGAAGGTTAAGCTCAAGAATCTTGTCTACCTTGTAATGTTGATAAGAATAATAAAGATGATCAGGGTGAGTAGGAGGTTTTTCAGGATGACATGGCCAATAAAAGTCAATTTTAGTGTAATCTCAAGGATGTGAAGGTCTATAAAGGGAATGGATAATAGTGATAATTTATCCATTATAAATAAATTTAATGCATGTATGAATGGGAGAAGCTAAATCTTGCATGAAAGAAAGCCATGGGATACCAAGCTTAACCTAAGATTGATCAAAAGTAGGAATGACAAAAAAGGTAGTACAAACAATATTTTTTGCTAGACTGACATGAAGAGATAGAACCTTGAGGACAATAAAGAAACCATTACAATTTTGAATCCACATAGGGGATTTATCATAAGTATCTTTATGTGGTAATTTATTATTAAGATTTTCTTCAATGATCACATATGCAATGGAATAAGGATCAATTAAAACACCACAAGAAGGAATATAAGAAACTCTAATGGCAAGGTAAAGAGGAACACTAGGTTCCTTAAACATATCAAACTAACTAAAGGTAGTAAGATGTGTTTGTTTAGGTTCAAGTGGAGATGAAATTGAGGTTCAAGTTGAAACACAACATAATTTAGCAAATGATTTGCTTCTTCTATATTATCATCATAACTAATATCAGAGAAGAAGGTTGATTAATGACATGTTGAATGTGGAGGCACATGATTAGTGTAAATTTGCAAATTCTAGTTCAAAGGTGTAACATATTTATTTGTACTATAAAATTGAGTATCAATAGATATAGAATTAAAATTAAAAAGGTCTTGAATAACATTCTTCAAAGAATAACACCTTCAAGTATCATTTCTTGGTTGATGATGGTATTGGAAAAAAGCATTTGAATCAAATGAATTAGGCATTGGTTTGCGAGTGTCAATATGATGGATAGGAAGAAGGTTAAGAATCACCTAGTTAAAGACTCTGATAATTGAGTGTACTTACAATTAGGGTGATACACAAAGAAAAGAGTAGTCATACTTTTGGATGTAGTAAGCACTTGATTAACAACTATGTTGGTTGAATTGATTTTGATGAAGGTATTAGGTTTATAAAACTTGTTTAAAAGACTAGAAACATCACTTTTATCACTAGTCACATTGGCCATTGGAGAAGAGCTCTCGAGTTGACTAACTTGTAATTGGTAATGATGAAGTGTTGCACAAATATGAGAAAAGGATGTATACTCAGTAAGGAGAATCTTATCTCTAATGTATTTCTATAAATTATAAATAAAGATACATTGAATATCATGATTATGCATAGGATAATATATTTGAGCACACAAGTTTTTAAATCTATAACTAATAAAATAAGTAACTTTATATTTAATAGGTTTTTTACAATGCATCAAATTAGTCAAAGAAACTTGCAGACCAATATCATTCTGAGAGTGTTGAATGAAGCATTAGAAATAGTTTGAAAAGAATTATAGAATAAGGAGGTCAAGAGAAATACCATTACAAGGATCTATCTCTAAAAGTGAGAGGGACCATCATAGCCATAAGGCTATATTTATTAGAAAAATCACTACACATAGTCTCAAAAGTCTTAACATGAATCATGAGATCTCCCTTACCATTATAAGTCTCAAGATGGGGTACCTCAACATGTTGTGGTATAACAGTGTAGAGGATATCTAAGGAAAGGGGATTAGCAATATCATATATAGGAATGTTATACTTAGATTGAGTGAATTGAGCCACTTATTGCAACATAGAAATGGTTTGAACCAAGCCACTGATGGTGGGATCAGAGGATGCAATGGTAGGCATATATATTAGATGTGTTATGCAAATTGAAAGAAGTGGAAAGGAGATGCAAATTTTTCAAAAGAGGATTAGAAGGAATGAGTAAGGGATTAGAATATGTAAAATGAATTACATTACATGAAGGTAAATAAGAAGGTATGGAAAAAAGAGGAAGGCTCATGGGAAGTGAAATATTTGGAAGACCAACACGTAGAGGAGTGGAGACTTATGTAGAAGTCGTCATAAAAGATGGACATATGTAGGAATGCTAGAAAGAGTATTAGAAATAAGAATAGAAGGTTCAACTATTGTAGGAGGAGGACATCCTAACTCTTGAGCACATTCCATCAAAGGCTTAGCATGTGTATTTTTAAGTTGAGATATACCACATAAGATTAAAATTTTATTGTCATCATTATTAACAAGCTTATTAATAACCTCAATAGAAACAACACCATAAGGATTTTGATGATCTTAAGTGAGACAAGTTATTAATTTATTAAATTAAGGAGAGAGATTATTAACTTGCAAAGAGGAAATATTAAGGTTTTATCCTCATCATGGTATGAGTGAGAAGAGTTATGCTCCAATATAGGATTGAGATCTCAAGGAAAGATATTAGTGTCATCACGAGTCGTTGAAGGAAATTCATGACCAAAAGAGCCCATGATTCTACAACTTCTCCTAATTAGAATACTATAGGTTGGAATTAGTGTAATTTAACTCATAAAAATTTAGATCACAAAAGAAAACTCAAATGAGATCTACCCACACAAATGTAAGAAATAACATAAAAAGAGAGATCTAGACACATCTAACTTTGAGATCAATAAGAGAGGAAATGAAAGGGTTGACCCAAAAGAAGGTAAACACCAAAAATAAACAATATAAATCCAAAAAGAAAGGGGGACAAGTTAGTTTGATTAAAATGTTTAATGGTTAAATAGAAGCACTTTAATGGGATGTAAGCCTCCACTTGACACACTAAAGCATTCAAAATGTATGTGTAGGGAAAAGGAGAATCTCCAAATATGATTCCCTTAGAATCCAAATTATTTTAGCAAGACCCAAAAGGAAGGGATGCCAATATTGAATTTGAATTATGAAAAGAAATGCAATATTGGGAAAAACTCTCTTTGTCCCTTGTGTGATAATGAGTATGCAAAATTGAACTAACTGATTAAGTAATGTAGATCTAGATGTCAAGTATATATAATCAACTCAGTTGAGATACATAGTTATGCTAAAATTATGAATGGAAATTAAATATAGAAGATTCATCTTGAAATGCATAGAGGAGTTTGTATTTTAGCTCTAAAAAGTGTAGATGTAGAGTTGTAACTAAAAATCTAATTGTAAATCTTTGAACAGAATGAAAAACCCAAAAATTAATTTTTTGATTGAGTAGACAATAGGTCGACTTGGTAGTAATTGTTTTCAGATTGATATCCACAATTTTTTCACAGTCCCAGGGAATTGTAATAAGGTTGATCGATATTCTTCAAAAATCTCTAAAAAAGTTAGTTGTAGATCTATAATCACAATTTCGCTATCTTGCTCATGCACACATAAAACATAGATTTTGTTTGTTTGGTTGATGAGGGCTTGCCTTGGTCAAGCCCTATATTGAGGAATCAACCTTAAATTGAGAAATGTAAATTTATGTAACTGAAACAAGATAAATATAGGTACTCACCTTGCTTGCAAAAACCCTTGTCAATAAGGATTTTGCTTTGTTGTATGTTGTAGATGTTGAATTCAATATGTAAATGTAGGATATCTCCACAAGTTGTAATGGGTTTACCATATCCACATCACAAACCTATGGATGTAAACATGAATCAATGAAAAAAATTATGAAAGCCTTGACATAGATCTCCTCCCTTGATGGCCAACAATATGTTAGAGCTTGAAGAGGAAATGCTCACAAAGAATTATTCAATGCTTGATAAAAACTCATTTTCTTGAATGTTTGAATGCCTTGAATGATTGAATGTAAAATATAAGTGTATCATGCAAGGATGTGATCCTTCACTTCTAAGAAACTCTTAAGAGAAGGATAAATTTTTCCATAAGTGTAACATCCTAAAAGTAAATCCAAGCCTCATTGACATCCAAGCCTCATTGACATTTCTTCAACTTGCATGCTACACTCTTGGGATAAGGAAAAACATAACTCATAAAGGCCTCATATATATAATAAATGAAAATGAAATACATAGGAAGTGGTTAGTCATTAAGAGTAATAATCTTGTTACCATCCAATTGTATAAAGGTTAATGAGGAAGGGAGTAATCTATGTCCTTATCTAAGATCTCATTCCAAATAGTAGGATTATCCGAGGATTGGAGAAAGAACACATTAGGAGAAAAATGATTATGATTGAAACAAGTTACACGAGGGTGTGAGTAGTCAATATCCCTATCCAAGGGCTCATCCTAAATTATCAAAGTTAGGAACATCAAAGTAACTAAATAGTGATCAACACCATTTTTGAAGAGCCTACAATTTGGAGAAGGATACTTTGAAATAAATATGGGAATAAATTAAAAAAGAAACACTAAAGTGTCATCATATGCAAGCAATGGAATATCTTGAAGTTTGTGAAGAAAACTAAAAAATAAAGATAACAATTTTGTTGAAAATGAAATATTTTTGTGTCTTAATATTGTTTTAAATAAAATACAATGAAACTATGAATTGTGTTTTTTTTTTGTATTTTTTACAATACAAGTATATGAAATTAATAAATGTAATAAATGAAATCTAAGTGCCAAATTACAATAGATCTAAATAGGTAGCAAAATGTAACTCCAAAACCAAAAGGGGCGAATGCATTGGGTTTACCAAAATGTTTAAGAGCAAAATGAAAGTGATAAATTTGTTAATGTAAACTATATGAGATGAGTTCATTTGTTAAACATATTAACCCCGAGTCATTCAATATAAGAGAAAGAGGGGCTTCCAAACATAACTCTCAATATAACTCAAGTTAGATTAGCAAAATCCAAATAAGATGAAGGGATGCTAATGCTAAATAGAAGTTATACCAAGGACGTACACAAGAAAGTCATCTTTTATGAAATGTTCATTAACTTTTAGATCTATAAAGTGACTAAATTGGATTAATTGATTAAGTGTGAGATTGATTAACTCGCCTAGGGTTGACTAATTTAAATGAAAGAAATACATGTAAAATCCTACCTAAGAAAGAAATCATATTTGAGACACAAGGGGGAAGAGAAAGAAATTGGCTAACCTCAAAGAAGGGTAAGAGAAGACATCTTTCTACTAAAAAAAATTGATGATTGGAAACTACAAATTAGAAACTGAGACCAGAGCTAGAATTATAATAGAGAATCTAGAAACCTCTAAAAAATATAGATCTCTAGGTACAGGTTGACCTAGATACAAATATATGTTCCACTAGTCAATGTGTTCTTGGAAGGCAAAAGCAATGTTGACCTCAGATCTCCTAGAAGCTTTCGTATGTAGGTTTATGATTTTGAATTTGTAATTTTGTTAACCTATTCTTACACACAAGAAAACATATTTTTTGTTGGGGAGAAGGGCTTGCCTTAGTCAAGCCCTAGATTGAGGAATCAACTTTGAAATTGAAATGATAATGATAAAGAAAATGCTAAGAAGTAGTAGAATTAAATTTAACAATGAGAAATATAATTGCCCTTGTAGATTTAATCTAACGTGCAATCACGTATTATAATGTAATACACTTGATTGAATGAAAAAACCAAAATGTAACTATGCAATTCAAAACATCATAAATGAGAATGCTTATAACATGACTTGATAAAGAACTTAAGAAATTGAATGAATGAAAGATCTCCTCCTTAGGATTTAAACTCCACTACCACCTTGATGGAAGAAGCTTGATGCAAGAAAGAAATATTTTAATGAATGTTTGATGTATGCCTTGAAAGATATGCTTATATACTTTATTGATAGCTCATGAGTGTGTGTTTATATGGTATATTATGAAAATGAAGTGCCCAATATCCCTCATATACTAGTTTTCAGGGAAAAAAAATGAAAGCAAGTCATCTGGGTCACGAGATAAAACAAATTAAACACTTGAGACAACATAGGACCCAGAACCAAAAATCCTCTAGGTATAGGTTGAACATGTTGACCTATACTCGAGGCTATCTCAAGGTCTCAAGGGAAGTGATAAATGATAAAAGTGCCAAAATATATAGTCAAAAGGTGTTACAATAACACCTATGAGGACCATGTACAAAAATGAGAGATCACCTAGAGAACTGAGAAAGATTCAAAGAAGAGAAAAGGACCATAACCACACTAAAGAGGGCTAAAAGGTCTCAAAATAAGTGCTTCCATTTTAAAATGTTACATATAGTTATCTTCACTATTTTGAAAAAAATATGCTTGATTATAATATCAAATAGATTTGTTAAATTGTGGTCCTCACCACAACTTGTTAGTGGAGATCTAGTTTTCTAGTTACATGCTTGAGTCTTATATGTATTTCTTCTCTTCGCTCAATATCTAGAGTTCTATGTGAAAGTCACATATATGTGAGATGAGACATGACTAATTTCAACACACCAAGAAAAAAATATTAATTATTACTCTTAAATATGCAATTTGATGTTGTATTTAATTACTAGTTGATAACATGGATGACATTAGCCATAATTTTAAGGCAGTAATAACTATTGTAATCTTAACCAATAATGAGAATATTTTAATAGAAACTATCCATGGTTTAAGACCATTTTGTGCATCCAAAAGCTTACATTCAAACATAAATAATACTATCATCATTGTGCTCTTTACATGATATATAACTTGAGGTTACCATATTCATACTTGTTTTTTATAATAGCTATTAATTTAGCATTAAGAAGGAACTTAGTAAAAACCAATACAACTAATTTAAGATTTATAGATGATTTAGAAAGAATATAATTATGATGTAAACATGACTTTATAAGAGTGGTGATAGTTTATAATGAATGAATACATATAAAATGTGTAGATCTGACACACAAATATATGAAGAGAAGGATACAATTTGAAATAATTAAATGCCCATCATGTCAAATAATTCTTATGGAATGGTAAATGTCAATAAGATGTAAAATCCTACATAGACAATAATTCAAATGATGGATCACAAAGTGTTATCCAAAATACTAATGTAAAAATTGTTTAATTTTGAACCAAAATGTAAGAATGCAAAACACATAAACACAATAACAAATGGCACAACAAGTAACAATAATAATCATTAGATATGATAATATATGTAGTAGAGAGCAATGAACATTGTTCTTCAGACTCAAACATGCTTGAATATGCCCAGAAAAACTATTCTCCAAGGAGACCAAGTGACATTGCATGAGATAGACTGAAAAATGAAGGCAAAGAGTCATCACATGAATACCATTTAAACACTCGATGGTAGTTATACTCAAATGACACCTTTTAATATTCCAAAGATGAGCCCTTAATGAGAGATATGACCCCTTCACTTTTATAACTAATGTTAATACAAGAACAATCAATGGTAAATACTCATAGTGCGATCTTGCAGGTTTTAAGAAAGTGTTCTTGCTAGCAAGGGTATCTACGGGATTGAGGGTGAAAAGATAAAACTAGATTTCTGGGCTCAGCTATTTTGGTCAAGCATTCTCAAAGGTTTTACAACAATCCCGCTAGTAAAAAATTGCATTCTCACGAGAGGATTGGTTAGCAGGATTGGTGGGGAGGGTTTTTACTGGCAATTCACATTCCCGTCGGTAAAAGATCACAATTTCGTGGTTGGGATCACATTTTTGTGGCTGCGGGATCACAATTTTGCGACTACAAGATCGCAATTTTGTGGTGTTTGCAAGGTGTTTTAATAGGAATTTGATTGGATGGTTGGGAACACACTTTTTGCTTGGGGATTTTGGTACCTACAAACAATATTAAGAAACCAACTATATACAAAAACAAGCACAATATGTCAATTTGGTTAGTTAACAAGATAAGTGCAAAAATATGATTAGAACGACCCAAATGCAAGGTCCCACCGAGCATGCCAAGATGTATCACCTAATCTAGTAGTGTAATAAAGGAATACTAACTAATAAAAGCATTCACAAAATTAAATAATCTAACACTTATGACAGGACCAAGGTTATCACCAAGAAGGAAAGCAAACCAAGAATGGTAGGCTCCTCACGGTATAACCTACAATGAAGTAGCTATGTCCGTGATGGATAAGGGATGTATGCTCATGGTATGTTCAAGCTTCCAATAGGTGAGGGTTTTTACCAAGTGTGTATATGGGTGAGGGTTTCAACAATGGAGGTGTGGATGTATTTCAGCATGACAATGGTTGTAAAATGGCTATGATGGAGTGGTTAGTAGAGCATTATAAGTTTGCATAAAAGTTTATTGATATTTGTGAGAAGGGAGGATTTTATTTATAGGCTAAGGGGTAGAGAAATGGAGGGTCAGGATGCAAGGATGGAAGAAGGATGAGGGAGGGCTAGGATGCTTTGAAAGGGGAGCACATAGATTGTGCTTGTTTGGAACCAATCAGAGTGGCACTTGTCACAAGGAGGATGAGTGTGAAGGGATTGTATAAGGGTTGGTTAAAGGGAGTAATGAGGGAGGATGAGTGTGTAAGAGGGATGTAAGAGACATAAAGAGGGATGTAAGAGGAATTAATGGCATGTAAGAGCCATTAATGCTCTTGGATAGGGATGGAAGAGGATAAGGGAGACTTGTTGACTTTGGCTTGGGTTGGAAAGTCTTAACCCTTGTTTAAAGTTGTGTATATGTTTGGGAGGGGCATTAGACTTATCCTAGGAAGGGGATTAGGGGGCAAGTGGCTTAGCTTTGATGGGTTGGATTAGTTAGGTGGCTAAGTGAGGTTCGTATGGGTGAATGGGTTGGATTAGGGGTAAAGGTAGGGTTTAGAGATGTTTTAGGGGTTAGCATAATTTATTAGATGATTCATTTAATAAAATTGGGGATGTGGGATTAAATTAAATAGGTTTGAAGTTTTATTTAATTTAATAGAGGAATAGGGATTTAATTGATAAATTGATTTTGGGTTATTATTTGATTTTATCAATTGGGCTATAGTTAATTAAATTAATTAATTAACTTGGGGATGATAACTAATTAATTAATTAATATTTAATCAGTAATGTCCTAAGAGATGACTAAATATGATTACCTAAAGATGTAATCAGATTTAGGTGTCTATAGTTATCAACCAATTTTTGACCTAAATGATAAAAAGGACTGGATTGGAATTTTTTTTTGTTGTATGATTCCGCATTGATAATTGCATGTTGTAAAGCATTTTTTGATTGAATATGTGGTACAATATATATCTTATTGATCATACTTGATCGATGTCCAAAGGATGGCTTATTTTCAATGTTGTTATTTCAAAAATCCTTGATAGTGGATATGAGGAAGTAAGCATATGTTCACTGACATGTGATTTGATTAGAGGCATGTTGATTGCTTGATTAATAGGATAGGTATATATGTCTTTCATGGTGTAAGACTATGGCTTTCAAGATTATCTAACTTAGTTTGCAAGTTTTGCATTTTTTATATGATAATACCAATCTTCTATTGTTGTTGTGTTATGTTAGGGGAACTTTATGAATAGACAAAAGGGTTTATGTCATCATAGTAGTTAAGATCTTATTCCTTTTCATGTGTGAAAAATGGATTGAAGTGCATGTCATCTAGGTTGTTCCTTGTTTGGGATTGCATGAGTGGTCTCTGACCAAAAGGGTATGGAAGAGACATCTTTCTATTGATTTTAAGTGTTTGGAGTGTCATTCAAATTGTTGTCACAATGATTCCAAAATTGAAGTGTGTCTTTGGAATTGAATTCAAATAGAGAAAGACTCATCTTTGTGATTTATATTGTTGATGGTTTGATTTTGATATCTTGGTTCTAAGGTCCTAGGATCCTTGATGGTTAACCTTGAAATTTGATTTGATGGTTGTTTGATGACACTTGCAACAAAAAATTTTTAATTTAACAACAAAGTAAACAAGCACAACACTCACTTAAATCAATAGTCGTGAGAGATAAATGATGTGTATGTTTTGGATCATTTTGACAAGTCTTGTAAGAGAATATATTCCAAAAAATCTACCTAAGGTTAATTTTGGTTAAATATGGCTGCAAAACGGTGGTTTGCTAATCAATTGCATTCTAGTAAGGATAGAATGATTTTTTATCAAAGAGCTTATTTTTACCTCTCTTTCGAGAGCTTCCCACCAATATCGAGGAGGTTTTGCGCAGTTGGTGAGGGCTACTAGAGGAAGGCTATCAAACACTCTTTTTCCTTCACCCCATTAAGTATAAAGTTCTTTCAATTTATATTTAGTCAAAATACCACAAGTAAAGCAAGTGTATCCCACTTTGGACTTTCTCTCTCACTGACCTCATTAAAGAAAATCTTGGGAGGTATTGCCCCTGAGGTTTTTTATGCTACCTACTAAAGGAAATGAAATAAAATGAAACTAAGAGTAGGTGTAGTATTTTGATCATCCAGAAGGATGAGAGCATATCCCTACTACTTTTAGCTTTCAAACACAATAAACATGGTTGTTCTTTCCAAGCCTTATCTATTGGAAAACAAAAGGCTTTAACTTTAGTGTTTGTTCATTTCTTAGATGCAAAAAATGATTGATTGGATTATGAAAGTGAAAATGCCACAAGAAAATGACATATAGAAAAGGTTTGAGGCCTACATGATTCCAAGCTAGGCAAATTTTTGAGATCATTTTATTTCTTATACATACATGGGTGGTTGTTCCAGCTCCTTAGCATCCACAGTAGCTTCCACAAATGCTAGTCCAACATGACCAAAAATAGTGAAGGATGTAAATACAAAACAAAAACCAATAAACTTTAGAAAGGATAAGCACATAGATTGTTTTTTACTCCATATTTAACTTGGATTTTTACCTAGTCAGAAAGATGTAAGTTTTTCATATATTGTTGTGCCCCTCCCCCACAAAAAAAATGGAAAGAAGAAACCCCAATTTTAAATCAATTAGCTTTCCAAAAATGCAAGAATTTTTGCCTCTGTGCCTTGGGGACCCAATTTTCCATAACAGACCAGTTTTCAAAGATCTTTTTATTTTGGCTAATATTTTTCCTCAAAAATAGAATCACAAAGAATAGACCCCCTCTATAATTTTAAGATCTTTCCAGAAATGTAAGAATTTCAGAAAAAAAAAAATCTCTTGAGTGTACCCGAAATTTTTATTTTATGAAAAATTATTAAAAAATATTTAGAAAACAAAAAAAATACAAAAAATTCTAAATTTTTCTTTCTAGTCCCATTATGTCACATAAAAAATAACCCTACAAACAATAGAAATGAAAGAATGATTTCATAAATAATATACAAACAAACGAATGCATGCAAATCAATAAACCCTTCAAGCCTTTGTTGCTTCTCTTTGTTCATATAAAGTGTGCACTCAGTTGTGATTTTGACAACACTTACTCTGAGCTCCAAGAAATGTGATTAAAGATATGATTCGAAATGATAAGAAATGATATAAAAACTATCAAAGGTTTGATAGTTAATTGATTGAAAACCTGTATAAGTTTAGTACATGTGTGTGTGTGTGAGAGAGAGAGAGGGAGAGGGAGAGGGAGAGGGAGAGGAATGGAAGTTTCTAAAATAGAACATTGTTGGTTATAATGGATGATCAGATTAATCAAAGAAAACCAAGATCGATGTACAAGAATAGATAAGACCAAACAAGAAATTCACAATTATCCATTTTTAAACTCTAAGTGTGCGAGAGAGAGAGAGAGAGAGAGAGAGGGGGGGGGGGGGGGGGGGAACAGTTTCTTGAACAGAACATTCCTGGTTAAAATAGATGATCAAGATTAATCAAAGAAAACCAAGATCAACATACAAGAATAGACAAGACTAAAGAAGAAGTTCAAAATTTTCTATTTTTAAATTTTGTGTGTGTGTGTGTGTGTGTGAGAGAGAGAGAGAGAGAGAGAGAGAGATAAGAATGATAGTTTCTTAAATAGAACATTCCTGATTAAAATGGATGATCAAGATTAATCAAAGAAAACTAAGATCGACATACAAGAATAGATAAGACTAAAGAAGAATGATAGTTTCTTAAATAGAACATTCCTGATTAAAATGGATGATCAAGATTAATCAAAGAAAACTAAGATCGACATACAAGAATAGATAAGACTAAAGAAGAAATTCACAATTTTTTGTTTATATATATATATATATATATATATATATATATATATATATATATATATATATATATATAATTTTTTTTTTTAAATGATTTTCTAATTGAAAGGATTTTTTATTTTCTAAATTGATAATTCTTCGTAATTCTATTTTTCAGATTTTAGAAGATTTAATTGAATTAAAAATTATTATTAAATTATAAAGATGGAATCAGATGAAATTAATCAATAATTGAAATTGATGTGAAATTTAGATGAATTTAAATTAAATTTATTTATTTGAGAGGAATAAATTAGTTAATTTAAATAATTAATGATAATTATTTAAAATATAGAATTTTAGAAATTAATTTTAATTAATCAATAAAGACTAATTAATTAAATAACATCAATTATTAATTAATATTACAAGAGTGATTAAATGATTTGAAGATTGGATTATAGAGGAATAAAGATGATTAATTAACAATTGAAGAATTATTAATTAATAGAGGAAATAATTAGCAATTTAATGTTAAGTCACAATCACACCCATTTTTGGGTGTCTACAATTATCTAACGAAATACAAAAAAAAATGATTTAACATAAAACTATTAAGATGTATAAAAAAGTTTACATAAAACATAAAACTAAGACATTTTAAAAAACAAATAATTTATAATTTAAAAAATATATAAAGAAGGGAAGAATATTGTGTACTTGGTATGTGGGATGATCAAACAAGTCGAAGCTGCTAATGAGGTGTTGATGGGAGCTTTGGATGTCATAGGATCTCCTCTAACATCTAGCTCCATTAATTCACTAAACTCGAATGGTGAAAATGAGAGGTGATTGCTATAATTTTTTTAAAAATAGAGTGAAGGAAGGTTTCCTCAACCCCCCACGCCCCCAACCCCCCACCCTCTCTTCCCACAAACCACTTTTGTGGGCTCACCCTTCACTTACACTTCATAATCACCTAATTCAAATCAATCTATTTCATTACAATCAAGGGAAAGTACATTGTTAGCGACTTGTCCTTTGAGTATAGATCTTAATTTGGGAATTTAATTTGCCATTAGCCCCCTTGTTCTCTCTTGGGTTGTGAAGATCTAGTTTGAGCCCCTTTAAAATATTGTGTTTAAAGGCCCTTTAACTTTCCCAATGTGTCATAAGAATTCACACTTAACAAATCAAACCACACATATAATAACCCTATTTGTAATGTTACATTATCATATACAATATTATATGTATAATTTTATATTATGTTTTGAACTTACTTTGATGCCCATCTTTGTTGTTTATAGGTTATTTTAGCCTTTGCCCTAAATATTCCCCATCAAGGAACAACTTTTGTGATCATTTTTATAAAGTTGATGTTTTGGTTAGACAAGAATAAGAATTTTGTATATATGGTTTATGTTGCAAATGTCATGTTTATATTATTTCCTAATATTTGGAGTTTTGTTGAGCCAGATTTGTCTAAAAAGTTATGCAACATAAGCACATTTATGTAACACACTAACATCATATGACAATTCATGATCTTGTAGCTAATTTTGGACATGTAATTTGTTATCACCTTCCTAGTCTACAAGAATAGCTCTAGAGTGAATTCGAATAGCAAGCTTGCACTTATTTCTCCCTCATTCCATCTATCTTTGGATTAATATTGTTCTCTATCAATCTCTTTAACTTTCGTATATACTTCTTCGATCGCTATCAACCTCTTTAACTTTCTTATATACTTCTTCCATCGCTATCAACAATTAAAAGCATGTGTAGACTCCAACATTATATTGAGTACTTGTAATGTTTAGCAACATTCTACACCAATAGCCTTTATATTTTCACCAACTTTTGAAGGTGATTTGTATTTTTATTTTGCTAGTTTCTTATGTTATTCATTTGATCATCTCATACAATTCTAGTTGGGATCTCACTTCTTGCTTTATCAAAATTCTTAGTTGTGACCTCACTTCTTTACTCAAAATTCTTATTTACAAATTAATACATTATATTTGAATTTTTATTGCTTTTTTTTTACTTGAGACAGTTTAGAATGAGAGCACACCCTTTTCATTTTTACATATTGATCGTTCATAGATGTCAAAATTTCCCAAACAACCCCAACTACTTTTTTAAAATCTTGCAATGATAGTTCCTTTGGATGGAATATATCCAACCATACTAGAGTTTTTTATAATAGGTATCTTAGGTTATTGTGTTAAATTTGTTGGTGTAAATAAGTATTGACTATTTACACTTTACTTAAGTTTACTTAGGATAATGCATATTCATATTACTTGTCATATAGGCACCTAGGAGTTTAGATATTCATATGAGTTTTCATGTTGACAATACAGTAATTTGCACTCCAATTGAGCACATGCTATCTACTACATCTCTTTATGGGATACACTTTTGTATTCTTATCCTCTCATTGTTGCATGTACATTCATACACAATGGAGCATAATCCACTCTTGGTGGACGTGCTTAGTTGTTGCTTATCTCTTTACATGACTCCTAGTCATCTTGATTGCCTTTACATACAAGGCACTTCTCTAATGTATTCATCCAATTATTTGATCAATCCATTCTCATTTGATCATCTCTTGTCTCTCTTGTGCTATCTCTTGAGCTTCTAGATCTTGGCATTTCATTCTTCCTTTAGGCAAATTCTTACATGGTATCAGAGCTATACCAAATTCTTACATGGTATCAAAGCCATAGGAGCATTCATTGCATAGCCATTGGGGAGAAGAAAAAAAAAATTGCAGGTCA
This sequence comes from Cupressus sempervirens, assembly GCA_028749045.1. Taxonomy (NCBI): domain Eukaryota; kingdom Viridiplantae; phylum Streptophyta; class Pinopsida; order Cupressales; family Cupressaceae; genus Cupressus; species Cupressus sempervirens. The sequence continues at coordinate 508,574,795 of CM053783.1, read as the reverse complement.
ATATTGGAGCTTGCTAGTGCAAATCAGATGTTGGCATCACATTCAAAAGATCCAAAAAACCCTCAATCGACTCTTGTTTCATCAAAATTGGACATCTAAGGAGAAATCTAGAGTCATTTTTTAGAGGTGCGACGATGACGATTTAGGAAAAATAATTACAGAGGTGATTTTCAAACAATGATATCTCCCTCATATTGACTCCTTTTTTCAAGCATTTTTTTTTTGTTTTGGAGTAGAATTTTGTAATCTACACATTGTTGCAGGTTGTTTGCAATCATTGTTCCTAATTTTTTCTTAAAATTGCAAATCCCAGTTTTTGCAACTTCAAAGGCTTCATTCAAGCTCATATGGACACATATTCATGTGTTATTTTTTTGAAAGTGCATGATTGTTTTGGGGTAGAATTTTGTAATCTACACATTGTTGCAGGTTGTTTGCAATCATTGTTCCTAATTTTTTCTTAAAATTGCAAATCCCAATTTTTGCAACTTCAAAGGCTTCATTCAGGCTCCTATAGACACATATTCATGTGTTATTTTTTTGAAAGTGCATATTTTTTGTCTACTTTCCAGATTTGGTATCAATATGTATTAATTTTTAGTGGACATAGTACTTTCAAATTTTGGTCTTTTTTGGCCTATTTTGACACTTGTAATAAATTAGATCCTCGAGAGGTCTTGTGTCTTATCTTGTTGAGTTAGATATAGCTTCATATTTGTTTTATGTAACCATCAAAATCAAAAGTCCGCTTTGGTTCATTTTGACAAGTGGCAATTGTACACGCACTAAATATAAGGGGGGGGGCGCTGGGGGGGTTCGAGGCGGGTTCTTTGATTAAGTGATTTGGGGGGTGTCTTGAGTGTTTGCACTTCTCTTTCTCTTGTGTTTTTTATTTTGCATCATGGGTTCTCTTAGGTTTCCACTTTTACCTCCACATAATTATGCTACATGGAAAATTAGATCATGGAGTAAAATGATAGAAAAATGTTTAATTGATTATGTTGATGGAACCATGGTTGCACCATCTGATCCTGATAAACTAAATGAATGGAATCATAACAATAAGGTTACTATTGGTACTTTGAGGAAGTATGTACATGAAGATCTTATCTTCCATATTGATAATTGTAAAACAGTAAAGGAAGCATGGGATAAGTTTGCTAGCTAGGGGTTTTGAACTTGATGAAAATCTCATGTCATTAGATCCAAAGGAGTTTGACACAATTCAAGACTATATCACCAAGGCAAGATTGTGGAATTACCATAGAGGATGAAAAATTGATCTATAATTTGATGAGAAAACTTCCTCCAGAGTATGCATCATTTATTTCAAGCTTCAACACTCATAAGTTAACCTTAGGTTCTTCCTACACCATGCCTTCATTTGATTCCTTCACAGAGATGTTGATGGTAGAACAATCAAACTTGATGAGCATGGGGATTCTCAAGTCTTCAAAGTCTAAAGCATTGGTGGCTAGTAAAGGGAATCAAGGAAAAGGGTCTAACAAGAAGCAAAAATCATGGCAACAAAATTCACAACAAGAGAAAGAACACTCAACCTCCTTACCACAAGAAAACTCCAACAATAAGGGTAAATCATCCAAGAAGGATTTTCTTACTTGTGCATATTCCAAGAAGAATGGACATGAAGAACATCATTGTTATAAGACGGGGATAGATGAACTCAAGAATCTTCTTAAGAAGAATCAAATTGGTCTACCATCAAGAATGACCACTTCATTCTCTTCTTTACATTCAAATTATGGTAAAGGAAAGGATCACATGGGAAAAGGTCAAGCCTTAGTTGCTACTTCAAGTCAAGATTTAGGGAGATGGCTTCTAGATTCAGAAGCTTCTCATCATATGGCATCTTTACAATCTATATTTTTATCATTTGGTCCTTGTCATACTCTACCTATTTTGATGGGCAATCATACTTATATGAATGTGATTGGGAAAGGAACTATTGATAAGGGGGAGGGATACTTCGAAGATGTGCTGTGTGTACCTCACCTAAGTCATAATCTTCTTTCCATCTATCAGCTCACTCATGGAGATAGAGGAAGTACTGTGGAATTCACACCTGATTCGATTTTTATTAGAGACTTGGAGACAAGAGAGATCATTACTACAAGGGTGGTTGATCACGCATCTAAGCTATACTACTCAGATTTTTCTCATGATGATGACAGTGATTTCTCAGTAGATTCTTTAACAAATTTTGATCACATTTCCAGTGATGATTCAGACTTTGAGAACTTTGGCTACTTGAACTTAGGTGTTCTCACATATGATCAAGTTCTTGAGCCTTCCATTACTTCTCCTCCTACTGATATTCCATCTACTATTGTTCCTGATGGTAGTTGTATTCACATAGCCATAGATTCAAGTGATTCAGTGCAGCAAGATATTCGTTGTCTTCTAGAATGAGTTCCATGGGATGACTACTTGACACACATTTCCAATTTGTTTGTAGAGTCGTACATTGCAGATTTGGGAGACACTATTGACGGCATTCATCTTCTCTTTGGTGAAGTTGGTCCTTCTTCAATTGTTGCGAGGGATCATGTTGACCCTCATCTTCATTCTCTATTTGATCAGTCTTTCGAGGTTGACATGATGGTAGATCCTTTGATACAACAGTTGGAGGAGGTCACTTTATTTTCAGAGGAGATATCTAAGTCTTTGATACATGTTCTACATTCATCCTTAGTTGAGCCTGATTTTTTTTTTTTTCAGCAGAGTGGCATAGTACACATGATTTGGAGAAGGCACCTCTCAATATAGACATGAGGACACTTGAACAAGTTTTAGAGATTTCATACATTTTGAGATTTCTTCCTATAGATGGGAGAGGCTTCATTACACCTTTGGTTTTGTTTCTTCCTAAGGGGAGGAATGTTGTTCTACACTCATGGAGGAGTTTCTACATTGAGCCTTACACATATACCATAGGTGTAGATTCTACATCGAGGGGGTGTTACTTGGTCTATCTTTCACTTGTTCTCTCTTATGGGGGAGATCTTTTCCTCACATGAGTTCTTCTCTTTCATTTTCTCTTATTGTACTTATCTCTCTTTTTGGAGGGGGGGTTTTACCATGTGGTTTTCCCTCTTTCTCCACTTTATGAGAGATTGCATTGCATCTATCTTTTGCACTTGTATATTGTACATGGGTACCTAACATGGCCTAGTAATTGGGACCCATCTTGCATTATTATCTAGCTTTTGTGAGCTTAAGTACATTTCCCTAAGTTGCACTTGGGGTGAGGTGGTGTTGGTGTAAATAAGTATTTATTATTTACACTTTACTTAAGTTCACTTAGGATAATGCATATTCATATTACTTGTCATATAGGCACCTAGAAGTTTAAATATTCACATGAGTTGTCATGTTGACAACACAATAGTTTGCACTCCAATTGAGCACATGTTGTCTACTACATCTCTTTATGGAATACACCTTTGTATTATTATCCTCTCATTGTTGCACGTACATTCATACACAATGGAGGAATATCCACTCTTGGTGGACATGTGCTTAGTTGTTGCTTATCTCTTTGCATGACTCCTAATCATCTTGATTGCCTTTATATACAAGACACTTCTATGATGTATTCATCCAATTATCTAATCAATCCATTCTTGTTTGATCATATTTTGTCTCTCTTGTGCTATCTCTTGAGCTTCTAGCTCTTGACATTTCATTCTTTCCTTAGGCAAATTCTTACATAGTATCAGAGCTATACCAAATTCTTACAAAATTAGCTTTGACTTAATTATTCTTTCCTTAGGCAAATTCTTACATAGTATCAGAGCTATACCAAATTCTTACAAAATTAGCTTTGGCTTAATTATTATAGAGATTACAAACTATAAGTAGTGTTCAAGAATATATCGTTATTGATCTATTGGTGATATAGATTGAATTATTAGTCCACACCTTGCATAAGGCAAGGTACTAATGTTTTCGATGGTGGTCACCATCAATTTTTTTCTTCAACAGATGCTAATAAATCTCGAAGGTTAAAAAATCTTTATTATTAAATTAATTTTGAATCAAGCATTCTTGTTTTCTCATTAGCTAGCGACAATTATGCTAGGGATAAATATATTTTTTGACACCAAAAATAAGGGAAAAAAGCCTTTGGAAACTTCTTTCGAATTCGTCTCAACCACATAATTAATGGTCACATAGCCTCCATAGCTGAGTTTCTCAATTCTAGATGCGAGACATTTCTCACATAATGTGCATAATGTGCCCACCGCCTTGGAAAATGTTTGACGTCTTTGCAATGGATGGTGTCTAAGATGTCATGTTCTAAAGCCCAACATGGGTGATTGGACAATGGGGAATGAATAAATAGAAATCAGGAGAACCTAGCAATAAGAAATTGATTGTGTGGACTCACATTATGTAATTTGTCCACTTACAGTCCAAGACACATAAATGCTCAAAAGCTTCTTTAATCTTTCTTCCCATACCCACAACAAAATATTCAATGCATCTTTTAATAACTTCAGATTTCCCTCGCATTCCTTGCACACCTAATCTTCATGCGTGGGTTGTTCCCTTCCCATTTACCTCATGCCAATTGTTCTGCTTCCTTAATTCTATTTTCATTTTATTTCAGCCTCTTTTTTACTGCAGTTTACTTTAGATATGAACCTTCATTTAGTGAATACAACAAAATTTAATGTTAAATAAAAATAATTTGATAGAACTGAAAGGACTAGTTCTTTTCATTTTGTACTTCTTTTTTTCCCACTTTTATTGTTGTTTTAATTTTTCTTTTGAAATTTTTAATTAAAATTTTTGAAATAATTATAATCTTTTAAGTCATTATTTTACTAATATTATTTGAATTTAAGAAAGTTCAATTTTCAATTACAATTTTTCTAAAGAATTATTATTAATTTAATTTTTATTTAGTTTTCCTTTACCTTTATTGTTTTCTTATTAAGTTAATTTTCTAATTTCATTTTATATGATATGTTTAATTGCTTAATAAAAAAACTTCTTATAAATATATAGACTATATTATTTGTTATACTATAATTTTAAAACATTATAATTTAACAATCAAACTAAATTCTTTTTCTTGAAAAAGACAAGGACTCTAGCTCTTGCAAAGCTCTTGTTTGCTAAGAAATTAACATCGTATACAATTGAGATTGGAAAAATATTCTATTTATTGCACTTGCTTATTGACGAAATAGACTATGACAAAATAACATCTTACCATACAAGATGGTGCTTAGAAACTAAATGATTATTGACAAAACGGATTGTGGCCATCTTTCATTTAGGTAAAACGTCTTGCCATACCAGATGGTGCTCAGAAACTAATTTACTTGCTTATTAAATAGATTTTCTGTACCAAAAAGGATTAACCGGTGATTCACCTTTGCATTGATTTAATGCAGACCACTAACATTCACATTTTACTTTTAGTGTTTCAAGGCAAAACAAACCTAAAACAAAAAGAATATGTACTTTATAATTGAGTTAAATGGTCAAATTAGAAAGTTCTTAGAAAACAATTTTTTAGACAAATCATCTGTACGAACATCCGTCTGACCTCTCTGGCTCAGTCATAGAGGTTTTACATGGTAGTAGATTTATAATTAAAAAGTTGAAATTCTATTCAAACTACAAATCATATATGGACAGAATTACATTTCAACTACAAATCATATATGGACAGAATTACAATTAAAACTACATACGACGCATAATCTAAGTGAGACTAAAGAATTGAACTGCAATACCTAGATATACAATGCATAACGAGACTAGGAGGAAAATGAATATCAACTGGTACTGTTATTTTGGAGGGCTCGATTTGCATGGAATTGGAGCAAATGTGAAAGTAATCACTCTGAAAAGGCTCTCCACCAATCAGGGGCATGGAGAAGCTAGGAGGAAAATGACTCAGAGAGAGTTGAAGTGGTAAGTAATCCAGATAAGAGTCCTACCAATCCAGCACTGTTGTATGTGGTGGGCTCATTTTGCATGGAATTGGAGCGAAGGTCAGTGAAGGAGTCATTCTGGAAAGGCCCTCCAACCAGGGCTCCCGTGGCCACATTCCGATTTGGAGAAGTGGAATTAAACCACATAAATCCACTCTTGCAATCTGTGGATGCATCGACAGGAATGGATGCACCTCTGTGGTGCACTTGCTCAGGGTACTTTTTCCCATATCCCACCAAATAGCTCATGCTCATTGGATTGTCTCCTAGTATGTAATCAGCCTGTTTGTCATAAGACATTCTTAGTAAAGATCATTCCTTGGAAAACCATGCTTGAAATTTTAGTGTGTGGTTTTAGTGTGTGGGTTTATGGTGCAAACCTGAGAAGATGCAAAAGTGCGTAAATCTTGGAAAGAAAAGCTTTTATCTCCACACTTGAAAGTGTCAATTCCTGCCGTTGACATGTAGTCACTGAATATGACCGCAAGGAAAGCAGAATTTACCCCATGTTGAATTGCATTCCATTCTGTTATCCAAAGAAGCCCTCCTGTATCAACCATTACATATAATTATCTATCCACTTAACCCAAGAGTATTAAAAAGCTTATTAACAACTATATAAGCCTTACCATCCGTTCTATTGGTAGTGGCAGTAGGAGAGGTCGGAAGGAAAGCACACATGATATCTCTTGCTGTCTTTCTGTAATGTTCAAGATTGACATTCGCTTCAGAACTCACTGTCTTTGACCCAAAAAATCGAATCCTTGAAAGAAGAACCTGCAACCATTGAATCAGAGAGTCTTTAACTTAATGTTTCTCAGCAACAACATTGTGAGTAATAAAAAATAAATCGACCACAACAGAATTTTAACAATAACAACATTTTTGTGTTCCAATGGTTAGAACTCAATATATAAAAACTTGAAAGTTATCAGTTTTTACATTCAAGACTAAAAGAAACATTTTAATGTACAGATAATCATTTCAGCCAGTAACAGCACCAAATTCGCAACTCCCATAACTGTTGTTCATGGGCTATTCACATACATCAAGTTAAGATGATAATGATATACTCAACCTAACATAAACACCACTCATGGAAAACAGGTTATACCCCAGCCCACAAAGTTACACCTTGTAAATAAAAAACATCAGTCTGCTATATGTATAAGCTGAAGTTTGGTATCCATTTAATACTAAATTGTAATATAAAATTGTCTAATCAAGTTAGCAGAACTGAAAAGCTCCTCTATAGCATTTTCTTCCAGTGGGTCATTGATTTTTTCAAATTTGACAAGAATTGCCTGATCAATCCAGTGGTTGACTAATTTAAAATTAGAAATGTTTTAGATGCTTGCACCAACCACCCACCTAATACACAAATCTGTCATATCACAACATTCTCTATACATTTAGGATAACATTACTAGTGCAGAATCTACCAGAAAATTGTTCAGAAGCCAGTGCTCTCATTATGTGAACTCCAAACATTTTAAAAGTCCAAACTTAAGCCTATACAAATGATTAAGAAGATAGAGGGGAAATCATAACCATACAAACTTGCAACCATAATTTATTTTAACTATGCTCTCAGTGAAAGCCGGATTTTCATTCTCTATGTTAGACAGACCTCCCCATACAAGTTTAAAACTGACAGACATCACCTAACAGGGAGATGTTAAACATTCAATTTACATATTATAGATAAAGAATGGGAGAGTGAGAGGTTGAAGTCACTTTATATTTGATATGTCGTACCATATTTTGTCTCAGTAACAATTTTTAAAAAGGTGAAACAACAAGACCACTAACTATCATCTCTGCACACATTGATTCCATATCATGAATTTCAAGTAAATTGCTGACCGAATTCTGAAGAATTAAGTGAAAAGAAGGTGCCAGGGGCAGAGATCATGTTCCACTTCAGCAACCCAAATCAAATGAGAAAAGTTTAGTCTGTCAAGAGTTGGCAGTGTTTAAAGCATGCTTTTCATTTTATCATAGCCCATTGCTAAGTATCCCAATAAATGCAGAAAAAGCATTCTGTAGAGCAGGGCTAGCAGTGTTTGGGAGAGCATTCCAATTGCATCATACCCACTGTTACTTCTTCCGTAAGAACTGAAGTGTTTGCAGAAACTAGGGAGGGAGGTTGTCAAACATTCTGAGGGCATTGATCAATCTATTGATGTTAAATTTCAGATCTTGGTCAATAGATTTTGCACATCAGAAAATAGGTGGCTTAAAACACTAAAACTTCAATCAAACAATAACCGCTGAATATGCTCATCTACTAACATAAACTGCTGAAAAAAATAACAGAGGATTCAAGTATTGGGCTCTCAAACCTGGTCTTCTAATTAGAATTTTAAATCGAAAACAGTCCGCAGCACTGGAATGCAATTTTAGAAAAGACTATATGCATCATAGTTATATTAGAATGTGTGCCTTTCAAATAGATATTTCCATTAAAAAAACTCAAAGCAACTAGACAAGGTGTCAAGTAAAGCTCCAAGTTACTCTTACAACAACTGTTGCGTCACTCAATTTGACTGATCAATCAACTAGTCTGACCAATCAATCAGCATAATCTAACAACTAGTAGCTTCTAAACAAAGTAGTTAACTCGATTATGTCCACAAATTGCAAGTGCTTTATCTGAGCACTGGTCTCTCCATGCTAATCTCAGCTACATGGAAACTAAGGTGATCTCTGCCATCACTGTTACTCCATGTTGATCACATGTCTTCAACCCACCTGCACAGAGCATGGCCATCGTTTTGTACACTTCTCTATTTAGGAGAAAATGCAGTCTATTTTTGTACTGCTGAAGGAAGAACTTCACAGCAACAAAAGTAGAACTGTCACACCCTCCTAACGAGGAAGGTGCTCTTCACCAAACCAAAATACTATTAAAGCATCACGATCCTTGCCTCTGCTAGGGGCACTGCTATTGTGTAGAACATCTATGAATGTGAAGAAATATTAACCTTAATGATTTCTCCCTTTCACACTCCAGAAGTTCTTCAGGAACTTGAATGTATAAACCCCTTGTCCAAGGAGAACTTAATCAACAACCTGCCAACATCCTGCATTATTCATGTCAACTTCATAAGTCAAATTCTCGTCACACCACATCATGAGCTGTTCGCGACTTCCGGCAATAATAATTCATCCGTTTACAACTACAAGACAAGTGGATAAAGTCCAAATGATTAAAATGTGCACTAAATTTGTAAACACCCAACATGAGTAAAAACTCACCAATCCTAAAATACAAAAATCATATCACATGCATCAGCCAATATCCTTTAAATCTGATTTCAATTCATGTGTATCTTGCCCAAGCAACTCAAAAGTCAAAACCCCCAGCAACTGAAGCAAAAGCCTCAGTGAGATCAACTCCCTCTTTCAGAGGTAATCTTCACTATCAGCAAAAATTTATGGTGTATCCCTCCATCTTCATAAGAAATTTGTCAGTGTAGCCTTCAATACCCGTCAGTTGCATGTATAGAATCAAGTTATGGAAACTGTCTCCGCAAATTTGGATGGATGTTCCATCATGGTATCCTGTAATGCCTGCTCAATTGGATCAGCAAGTAGCCTATAAAGGCCACCACCTAAAATACTTTTTCAAGGCTAATTTTTTTAATGATCGCTTGCTGATACACTGTATGTCAGTCATGCAAGAAACTGAAGTAAAACTCTTAATTAAACTAGAAACGTAAAGACATCATCAAGCTCAAGAACATCACCCAAAGCCACACAAGTCATGTTGCCTTCAGGAGCATATGTATGCTGATAACCCTTAGCCTATTTTTTCATATTTTTTTCCCAGGAGATGAATAGTTTGTTAAAAAAGGGCAAACATGATTCATTCAACTAAGTTGCCAAAAATTATAAGTTAAAGAACATCTTATATTTAATGATTTATAAAAGTGTTTATAGTGATTAATAGAGTGTTGCTAGACACAAGATACAGAAAGGAGAATTAAAAAACTTTGAAATAATTATTCTCAAAAAGAAAAATTATTTCCTCAAAATAAAGCTATAAAAGGGAGGAATTTCTTCAAAACGGTTCATTTTGAAACAGCTTCATTCTCATAAGTGAACCTGCGTTCTTGTTTCCCTTCTTGAGAAGAAAAGCATATGATTTAGAAGTTTCAAGAACAAAAACCCTCCCAGTTTTCAATGCAGTTCCATATAGCAAATGGCAGTGTGCTTCAACCAACAAGTTTGGCACCCAGTTTGACTCTGGGTTTAATGATTTCCTGATTTTGATGTGAGATTTTCCATTGTAGTTCAGATTATTGCTTGAAGTCTATGGATTATAATTTTCGTTTGAGATAATATTGTATTATTAGTGCTTTAATACTTGTTTGTGAAGAGCTGTTTTACCTTTCCAGGCTGTACTGCTGCCGTATGAAGCTATCATCGCTATGCAGAAGAAATATCTCACGTTTGGTAGGCCGTACATGGTAAAAAGACTGAAGTATTGCTTCTTTAAAAGGCCCTTCATGCATGTTCAAGTTCGAGTGCAGATTTTTCTGGATATTTGTCTTCTAGGCTGTTCCAACCTCTGTCAAACCATACTGTCCAATTCTAGGCATGACTCTGTCTGGGCTGAGCATTGGATTTCTAACATTAATTTAGGCCTACACAAGATAATAAAGCCTCTAAGTATTATATTCAGAACTTACTGGGTTGTTGAAGAGCTGATTCAACAATCCATATATTTCTGATGGCCAGACGTACAAATTGATGAGGATATATTATAATTCCTGTTCCAATTTTATCAGATCATACAGCTCCCTTAGAGGCGATTCATGTTTAACGACATATTATTCATCAACTGCACTTTGCGCTGATAAATCTCGAAGTGACAAAACAGGCATAGCCTTATCCTTCATGGTTTGGTGTTTGAAAGGCCATATTTCCATCTCCTGGCCTGCCGAACTGCTATGGGTTAAATTTATCTCAATTTTGAAGACAACTTACCAAGTCGACTGTTTTGTCCTATTGACTCTATTATACCGTTCTGGGACTCAAATCAACATATTTTAAGGCTACAAGATACTCACTCAGATTATATTGGTTCAAGACAGCTTCATCAAATTGGCAGGTATCACTATTATTCTAAATATTTTCCTGAATGTCAGATATCAATATGCCTAGTTGGGTTCCTCTTAGCTAATTCGTATGCTGATGTAATTATTCCAATCGTTGGGAGTGGTGCTTTAAACTGTGAAATCAATGTAAAACTGGGAAATACCCAGAAAATAGTCTATTTAGTTTCAAAGATCCTGGACCATTTAGTGCTGAATCCTTGCTCTACACCGTAAAAGATCTTGGTCAATTTAGCTGGTGGATCTATTCTTATTTTCCAAAAATATGTATGCCTTTCTAGTCATGTATCCAAATCTAGTCAATTAGTCTGCCATTTGGGCATTGATGCAATTCCACTTGCATACAACTAGTTTGGCTTCCTCAGAATTTGCATTTCACGCCAATTTGGCTTGATCAATTCTATGATTTTTCTTATATTGAAATTTTGGTCAACTAGCTACCAACATCTTTTAGTGCAGTTCCATTGACCTCATTATGATCTCCATACACTCTCAATTGCCCGCATAAAGAACATGGTAATTACAAAGAGCTAGCATTTGAGAGATGGAAAAACAACTATGTTGATTTAAGCTAACACCTTGCAGAGGTTATTACAAGGGATGCAAGTTAATTCAATATTTGTTATTACCCAGCTCCACTTATATGCCATCCTCTTAGTTCTTGTGTTTTTTTAATGTCTTCTCATTGAAGGCAACATTCCTAGATGCTCCACTATCCTCGTACAACCCTACACCAGAAATGATGTCAGTGGATTGTCACAACACCATGGAAAACGTTGACTCCAGTTTGAATATGAACACATGGTTCAACTAAAGTTTCTACTTTTCCCACAAAAACTCCCTCTATTGTTCCTTAGATTTTTCCTCTCCAGACACCAAGCTGCATAGTAGCCCTTAGTGTGGCACTTGAAACACTTCAAATGTCTCAAATCTTTCTTCACCTGGTCCAAAGAACATTTAATTCTTGCTCCTTGCCCTTTTAAACCTTCCTAATTCCATTTTTCTTACCACGTCTTTTCGTCTTCCCAATGAAAGTATATTCTTATCGTCTTCCACTTTGGCTGGAACAATTTAGTCTCCTCAATGAAATCAAACCAAAGCTTCTGCCAAGCACAGACACCCTGAACAAACAGGTCCCAGCATAGAAAGAACTTATTTATAACCATAGGCACCAACTCATTATTCTCCACCTTCACCTTGAAGTCCTAGCCTCATTGGAAGGCCACCACGCTCCACATTCAATGTACCAAATATCACAAACTACAGTGAGCTCCAACAAACTCTCACCATTGTTCTAAGTGCCATCAAGGATTGGTAAAGGATGAAGATTAGCATTAAACTCCAATCATAACTAGATGGGGTACATTTGCTTATCTGAAAATGCTGATTGACCTCTCCAAAAAGAAAGAATGTCAACTGGTCTCTCAAATACAGGAGCAACCCCGTCATCTACTTGAATAATCTAATTATTTTTCCCATGAATAAATAAGATCATTCTATGCATTTCGATAAGGTCTTTGAGCTTGAGAAATGTAGGGAATTTAAGATCTTCTTGAAACTAAAGAAATGCATCTTCGTAAATTTCTTGGTAGATTGGTGTCCAAAGAAAGTGTTGCTTGTGATCTAAGCAAAATTGCAGCAATATTGGAACTCTCTTCTTCAGGCCCTTCAATCCTTCCTTATAGATCAGATCAACTTCATTAGGAAGTTTCTTATCTAATTTTGTAAGATATCTCAAACCTATAAGACTCATAATTCATACTAAAGAAGGATACAAATTCAAGCACACAATAGATGGAAAAGATGTTTATTTGCAAAATAGGGCCATTGTAGATGCACCTATGGTAGTAAATCATGGTAGCAAGAAAAACCATCATACACACAGCTCATACCCCAATAGCCCTTGGCATGCCACTATTAAGTTAGGAGCCATTGTCAAGACATTTATGATAGATCAAAAAGATCTATCTCTAAACTTCACAAACTCATATAACAGAACATAAGAACCTTCCATGATCAATTTCCCTCTGCCAGTCATACTCCTTCCAAAAGGTCCAACCTCATTTGCTTTAACACTAAAACCAAGATGTTTCAGCACCCCCACAAAAATATCACTTCCAAACCGCATTTTAAATGATTGCTAAAAACAATAAGAACTTCCAACAAATCTAACAACAATCACCCAGATACTAATACCACTCCCATGCTCTGAATAAAACTGATTGAAAAACAACAAGGGCAAGGACAGCCATCAGGTCTGACAGCAGTTGCCCAGTACAAAAAAGTGAACACACCCAAATTGACACAGTCAACGCTAAGAGTATCAGCTGCCCATACCCAGAGATTTGGATCTGTCAAACATGAAAATAAGATGTCACCACAGAACAACTAAATGTCTTGAAACTGCTGCTGATATAAGGCAGGTTAGGGATGCTGCTGCCAGCTGTTCATGATGAAGAAGACTAAATCCACCACATGATGGTGAAGCTGTAACAGGCAATAATCTACAACCAGCTCTTACAAAAGGACGACCTACAATTAATCTGGAATGGGTCCTGCATCACTGTATTTAACATATATAGAATAATAACTAAGGCAATAATTTTTTATTTTTCATTTTTCCGATCACCAAATATTGCTTAAATATTTGTTTGCATTCTAAATAACAACCAAAGCGAGATTGTATTAGTTCCAATGGAGGGTGAATCTTGAATGGGCAGCATAGCTAATTTATTTAACCCAAAAAGGGCCAGCAGGAAAGATGGGAGAAAGGTGGAAACCAACCTGGCACACTGGGACTGGGGTCCACAAAACCCTTATCAAGTTCACCGTGATCGTTAGATTATCTGAAATGAATTTAAGAGAACCGACTAAAGAATTAAAATTCAGCTAATACATTTTGATCATGAAGATTTTGAATAGTACCTGCACGCCAGCATGTTTGTCATCCCAACTGAACCAAGTTGGAGCTGCTCCCCACCGGGCAAAAGCTTGCCCATTCTCTGATGAAACATAGCTCAAATATGATTCTTTGTGACTTGCATGATATAGCCAAGCTGCGGCCCACAGAAGATCATCCTTATATCCAGTTGAATTATAGAAGGTCTGGACAGAAGGGATGCTATGGCTATATAATCCTCTAGAAGAATCAGCAAACTGAAACAATTGTTCCGCATGCTCTATCAGTTTATCAGCGTATGCAGAATCAGTCTTGCGGAACACCAATGAAGCCGATGCCATTGCAGCAGCTGTCTCTGCTGCAATATCTGACCCAGGACTGGAGGTGTCCACCTTAAGTGTCGGCCTTTCTTCCTTCATTGTTTCAGGCCTTTCCCAACACTGATGATCAGCAGTTGCATTGCCCACCTGAAATAACAAAAGTGCTTAATTTTCTTCTTCCAAAATAAGTGGATCTCTCAGCCACTGGAAAACCAAAAAGAAAAACATGAATTCCTATAAATGATATTGAAATCTTGCTATTGAAAAATGTATTATACATATCAGAGTGAAGATTAACTACTCGTCACTACACATTCAGAAACGAAGAGAACACAGCAAGTGTTGGAAATAAATGTTTGTCCTTGACTACTTGCATATAAAGCGTAGTGTTTGATCTGACTAAAATATCAATATCAAAAGCAAATGTAATTTGTAACGAAAGAGCAGTTGCATGGGGGCATTTTGTTCCCAGGCAGAAGTTCAGACTAATAAGAGGGCGCACGTTTTCTATACGATGTTGAGCAGATAAAAAATTTAAGAGTTGCAATAAAGCGACCTGATCTAAATGTGCCCTTGTGACAAACTTGGCAGTGGCAGACAACGTTAACATAAATTAAACAAAAAAGACATATTTATGTAACCAATTCCACCAGATCTAACTTAGCTTGGCAGTGGTGGAAGATGTTAAAACAAATTAAACAAAAGAAATGTATTATGCCTGTGACCAAAGCCACCAGATCTAAACTTGCCCTTGTGACAAACTAGCATTCAAGTGCAATGGACTAAAATTTGGCGAGAAAACCCTGAACTCAACTTCTGTGATTACAACGGACCACATTGTTGTAGGAAATATGTTCTAAGACTTTTAATCTCAATCCTCGTCTTTAGTTCAAACTCCAGAAAGGCTTAACAGGACAAAATTTAACAGCATTCAAATTCCATAGTCCATCTTAGAGAACTTTTAGGTGTTTTTTAAAGGAAAGTGTGTAGGTGGAATTTAAATTAGCGGCACATTGAGAGAAACAAACCTGAACATACAAAACATTGGGTGAAGGATGGGCATTGATTAAATAATCTGTGATCCATTTGATAGCATCCTCAGCGTCGGCCTTGGTACCAGCATTGGCCGCCTCCATGCGATCTCCATACTCCAAGACAGCCCAGGACAAAACCGTGGCTGTAAAAGCCATTGGCAGCCCAAACTTAATGTGATCCCCTGCATCGTACATTCCTTTGGATAGATCTGCACCCACGTCCTGCCCATCCTTAAGTGCGGAGTCCCCTCTCCAGGAGATAGGATTAGCAGCAGGGAGCTTCCCAGCTGGATGCACCGAATCATGCAATGCAACAGCATTAAAGAGACTGGGATCTACAACGACAAGCATGAAAGCAAGCATTTTTAAAGAAACAAACCTTTCTGAATGTCGAAGAAGGTAAATGCGACCTTCAAGGCCTGGGCATATTGATGGGAAATGGCACCGGGGGGACTGGATTGGCCGTGTGAATGCTTCTTGGAGTGCTTGATAGTGAGAACTGCTGCCATTACCACAAATGCTGCAATGACTACTGCCACCGCCCACCATATCCATCCTCTCGATTTCTCGTCCGAATGCTTAGCCATCGCGCTTCCTTTCTACTCTAAACTTTGCTTGTGCGTCTGCAACGAGCTTGCAATGGATTGAGAATGCAGATTCAGCGCTACCCAATTACCAGAAGAGATTAGAGGGAAGCATGGGTTTAATTGCCAATTTATGTACTTTGAGTCATTAATGACCTCATCAATGGCCAAACTCTGAAAGTAACACTAGTAGGTAGATCCGAAGAAAATGTGACGTACGTGCACCGACACGAGATCTAGAAGCGATCAAAGGCCACGCTGAAGCTGGGCGTGTACGAACGATTGAATTTTCACTTCCCTCATGGCGATCATATTTATGTTCTTCGTTGTTTTTCTTTTTAACTGTATACCAAATTAAAATTTTCTATGGTTTACAATTTTTCGTCTTGTAACTAGCAGTCCCTGTTCCTCCAATTGATTTGGGCTTTTTAAATCGAGTATATTAAAAGTTAAAAAGAGCATAATTTGTTGACTGAGAAAGTATTTGTGGGGAATAATTTAAAGCAGATGTTCTTTATTATACGCAGGAAACTAATGTTCCCAGTGGTGGTCATTATTTTTGCCATTCAGATCAATAGGTTTCTAAAGCTTAGAAATTTAAATTATTGGTCAGAAGTAATTTTAGCGGGATAAAATTAATTTTTTTAACAAAATAGAAAAAAATTAAATATAGAATGTTCTACAACGGGAAGCTTCTTTGTTTGCCAAACGTACCCCAGCAGATGCTTTTCATCAGTCTGCCCTCTTTCCAAATGTACAGACCTGCAAACCCTATTCAATTTGATCATTCATCTTCAGAAAAAACATGGCGCATTGGGACGAAAGACACAAATTAAATGCATTGCATTTACTGACGTAAACGACACTAACCAGATGGCAAATCTGACACTTCAATCTATGATTTGTGATATGAGTAAAGTTTTATTTCCGCCTTTAAAAGCGTAGATTTTGGTTGTTTGAACATTTAGATTAGAAAATAATATAATAATAAAATTGATAAGTAATAATATAAATAGTAGTACAATTAAAATGAATATCTAATATATTATATTAGAAATAATAGTATACTCATAAATTTAATTAGATATGTTGGTTATATAGTTTTTAGTGTAAAATGTGGAAAAGAATTTATATTAAATATAATTATGTTCAAAACATCTACAATGTTTTACCAATAAGATGAACATACATAATTCACATACAATTTGACTCTATTTTTTACACTGTACAAATACAAAGTATTATATTTTTTAAACTTTTATTTTTTTTTAAACATAATTATATTCGTAATTTTATATTAATGATCAATCTTGTTAGTGATGGTATAGAATTCATCTTTTAAAATATTTTTACTTTCGATTATTGTAAAAATGATCAAATATAAATTCTTCATATAGTTAAATTTTAAAGTATCATACCTTAATTTTACACAGAGTTCATCTTCAAATATCAATATTTTCTTTGCCTCTTTTACTTTCTTACATTTTCATTTTTTATATTAACTTTCTCTTTTCTTCCTACAACCAACAATCAGACTTTAGGTTTAGGCTTTATAATGAATTACTTGTAAAATAAACTTAGCAACTTAGTGCCCATAGTTCTACTTAACAATTTTTAAAAATTCCTCATCCGGTGTCATCGAAAGTCATAGTTTAACACTACACTATATCCAGAAAAATAAAAATAAGCCTTCTCTTCTTTGCAAAAGGCAAGGACTCAAGCTCTTTCAGAACTCCTTTTTTTTAAAATAATTTAGATATGAACCAAATTGATTTGGGCTTTTTAAATTGATTATATTAAAAGTTAAAAAAGCATATTTTGTTGAATGAGAAAGTATTTGTGGGAAATAATTTAAAGTAGATGTTCTTTTTTTTTTAAAGTAATTGAGATATGAATCAAATAAATCAAAAAAAATTTAGGAAGCCCACTTGTGCTTGAAACCTCTTCGGCTTAGAGGCAAGGATTGAGGGGCACCCACACCGTCAAAATCACCTAGGGCACAATCCTAGCCTCATCCCTTATGATGTCAGAGCCTTGCACTCAGCAAAATTTGATCTCTAGTGGGGGCTCTTTGTAAGCCATTCAACTTCACCAGTAAACTAAGGGTCCATTGACATTTTTAATATTTTTTAAAACAGTTCATTTAAATATATATAATTATTTTGTAATAAATTTTGTTAATGATGATTAAATTAAATATTATTTAACTATTTGATGTAATGTTATATTTGATTAAATATTTAATAATATTTAATCATCTTAATATTTATTCTACATTTAAATTAGCTTTGTCTAATGTCCACATCTAATTAAATATTTTGTATTACTCTATTACCTTGATTTTCACATCACATTAATTAACTAATAGTATTTTAATTTCTAATTCACATAGATAATTAAATTGAATCATTATTTATTTAATTAAATTTACATATATTCTTGGCAACTTATTCTCTCTCTCGATTTTGGATGTAATGGATTATTTATATTTTACATACATTATCTAGCACCAATCTTCCAAACCGAATCTATGTTGTTCATCCTCTTTGTCAATTATTTCATAGATGAGTCAATCCTCTTTAAAATATATAATTGCATTCATTTTATCAATGGAGTCCATTGTTAATTTTGCTTTGTTTTATAATTTTAATATTTATATGATCATGAGCTTTGCATGTGTTTTAGAATAGGAAGTTGATAGTGCAATATCATTCTTAATTGTTAATTTTTTTGATTATATGTTTGTGCCAAACCACTAGATTGTGATCCCCCACCCCATCATTTCTTATTTTGGTTTTGCCTCAATGGCTAATTCTTCCATGGAAAATGTTTTCAATAGAAATGTTCTTTTGTAAGAATACACGTTAAATAATATTGACCTTATATAATTTATTCTTTTAGGATAGTTAAGAGATTTCCGAAGTATTAGATGTTTAGCTTCATGGTGAACAACTTATGACTATAACAATATTATAGAAATCTATCTAGACTACTTGAAGAAATAATACTTCATAGTGTTACAAGAACCTTGATAGTTCTAATCTACCCTTTATTGTTTGGTCTTAATATTCATTACGTGGCTTACATAGATAGGGAAGATCCAATTTAATATTTATGATTAATATGAACCTAGATGTGCTTAGACAATTTTATTAGTCTAGCATTTTTTTCCCAAAAACTTTCAAAGTTAACTAAGCAATAAGTATGGTTTATTTGTAGAGTATTTGTGAAGGTTGAAGATTTTATAGCAATTTAATTTCTTGAAGGCGCACTTTTTGTAAAGAACAGAATAACAACTAGAGCATTTGGCAATGTAACATGAATATTGGTGTGAGTAATCGAGAAAATGTGGTCATGATCTCTCATCTTATCAATCAACTAATCAACCAATGAATTGGTATTCATAAGGAAGCACTTAATGATGGTCAAAGATTCATAGAAGTTTCTAAGTGTATTAATCTTGTAGTCCCCCCATACCACTATTGAAATAGAACAAATTAACATTGTGCATGCATATTAAGTATGTAGATACTCAACTAGCAATTGAACCTTCATTTGAGGGTTTCAACTATACAACATGATCTACAAAAAATGCACTATTATGACTAACAAATCCTTTTGTGCATGCTTCATAGAATGATTCAAACAATGTATGACTTTGGAATATGTTAGCTTAATATACAAGAAATAACTTTATAATTTATGTTGGAAACACAATCTTTTGATATAGCAATTAAAATTATATATTAGAGAAAAGTTATAATGTAGTTTTTTCGAGCCACCACAAAAGAATCGATTGTTAGCTCTTATCTCGATCCCAACAGATAATCGAGGACTTCAGAAGGGACCATTTGATGTCTTCATTGTGATTGTAGATCATGGTGCTCCTTGTCGAATCGATTCCAATGAGGTCATGTTGACAATATTCTAAGGTCATCTGCTCATTCATTTTAATGTTCAAAGTTGTGATTATTTATGGACCTAATAATGTATTTTAAAATTAATATTGGCATGGACCTTGGCATTTAAACACTACTAAATTTGGGCCTACATTGCAATGGCAGATCATCGCAATTATGATAGCCACTAGTTAGTCGAGTGACAGTAACAAAAATTGGCCCCGTCAAATGGGCATCGAACTTTTGTTGTCATAAATTGTGACGACAAGAGCATCTATTGTAATGGTGAAGGACAAAGCTGTCACAATTTGGGAAAACATAGGCAAAGGCCCCTCTTTACATCTCCATATATTCAACGGTTTACCGTTGCAACTATGACAACCTACATTTTTATATAGTCATTGTAGTTCTGAATGCATTGTCGGAGGCCCAATGGGCATCCGTCGAAAGGTATGTCACAATAGTGATGACATCTAACGACAACACCATTGGAGCAATAACCATCCATAAGTAGTTTCTATTGTAATGACGATGACATGCGATGGCAATGTCATTCGAACAACGGCTGTGAACAATGACTACCCATCAAACAAGTTGTCACAATTTTGATAGCTTGCTACATTGTTAAAAAACATTTAAGATGGTCCTATATGTTAAAGTAAATTTCAATAAGGTGGGGGCCCTAGCTTGGTTAGCTAAATCTTCCCTATTGCAGGGGGTTGGTCACGAGTTCTAGTCTCCCCCGTTCCCGTGGTACCGGTGGCCGTATCGTGCCAGCACTACTGGTCACGTTAAAAAGTTTACTCGGTGCACTGCAGTTTATGGGGGGGGCGTGCTGCACCTGATTCCTGCAGTCTAATAAAAAAAATAAAAAATAAAAAGTAAATTTCAATAGACAAATAGGGTATGAATGTGTATATTAAGGGGATAAAGTAGGAACTAGAAGTAATAAAATGAGATATTATATAAGTAACTATCTGAAACCTAAGATAACTTTCATATGTCTAGGATAGTAGTAGGCATTATAACCATGAAGTCATTAGGGAATGAATTTGACAAGAATAAAGTGAACTTATGGGAGACAAAGAAAATTAGAAATTTAACTCAATAAGGGAAAAAAAAATTTGTAATGAGATTGAATAAGAAATGCAACCAATAACATACTTATGGAATATCATGGCTCTAAAATCTAAATTAAATCTGGATAACTTTTCAGTGGAAACATTACAATATATCAGATAAAACCTCATATTATTGTGCCAAGATTATACATCCATATCTAAGATGACAACTATGATGAAACAAGATGCTAAGTAACATAGTTAACAAAACAAATGAATTGTATAAGGGAGTTTGCAAATTTGTAAATATCTATAACCAACAATTGCACCATACAAATTACAAAGCACATGATACAGGACAAAATATAAAGAGATCCCAAAGGGGGACATTACAATCATATAAAAGTAGGAAGAGATACTCCATTATATCCAATTGATGAAATTCATGATTGTTGATTTGAATATCAATTATCAGTCTTACATAGGTAATATCATCAATATTAGTCATGCAAGCTCCAAATTTGTGATCTAAGTAAAGTATTAGTTAGCAAGAAGTCTCCTTCATTCAACAATAAGAAATGTTGTTAGTGTTATATTGCAACAAGGATAGGTACATGGTTGCATCTAATTAGAGTTGCTTCCATGTTTGAGGGCACTAGAAAGACCTTCATTCGACAATGGGAATTGTTGTTAGTGTTATAGTCCAACAAGGATAGGTACATGGTTGGTTGAAATTGTTGCAGGCATTAGTTCAATGCTTTGATAGCAATGATTTCAATCTAATGGAAGGTGCTCTTGATACATTATTAAGGTCAATTAAGACATACAAGAGGGGCTGGATGCTAGTGTACTAGGCTTTCAGGAGTGACCTATTGATATTTTTTGGCCTAGATTATTTTAGTTTTTTTAGTCACCATATGTTTCTCTCAAGAAACTAACACTTAGCTCTATGAACTAGTATATTGAGCTTATACATAAAATATTTCTATTATCTACAGATAAGTATCTCTAGGGCCTATTTATTCTTTCTCATGATCTGGCTATTGAAGTAAGGAAATTGGTATGTGTTGCATTGGTTTAGCTCCTTAAGGCTAGGTCTAATTTCCTATAGCCCCATATGAGAAATGTAATTTGTATATATGTTGCAAGCAAATTAGGATGTTGATGAAGAAGTGGCTCTCAAGTCATGTGAATTCTAGTATGCATTTTGTGAAGCTCATCTTCATCCACAAATATTGAGGGAGTTTCTACCACACTTGATTGTGGTTCTATTGTCAAACATGGTGTATGCAAATAATGATGAGGCACCTATTGATGCAGAGGCCAATGAAAATGCTTTTGACAGGGATCAAGATTTGAAACCTAAATTTTTTTATTTACAAGCACAAGGGGCATATGGAACTTATGGTAGAGAAGAGGAAGAAGATATCATCTGTTGGATACAATTGTTAATTGTGTATTGTCTTTGATGTTACACAAATGTCATATCAGCCATCAAGACAGAGTCTACCGAGCTCAGATGGTTAGCAAAGCAATTTATAGTGATTACCGAGCATTCTTGAACATTACACAGGAAAGTTAGCTTTTACCGAGCTCACTCGGTAAGCAAAGGCAAGTTAGCTTTTACCGAGCTCACTCGGTAAGCAAAGGCAAGTTAGCTTTTACCGAGCTACTCGATAAGCGAAGAAATGTTATCTTTTACCAAGCTCACTCGGTAAACAAAGGAAGGTTAGTATATACCAAATTAACTCGATCTTTGAAGGAAGTTGCAAGGTTTGCAGTGTTTACCGAGCTTCACTTGGTTAACATGGGGAAACCATTTTGAAGTAGTGGTCACCGAGCTGGCTCGAGTAGCAAAGAATTTTATGATTCCAAAGAATTAAGTTTAATTGTTTTGTGCAGCCGACTGATTTTATTTTGTGTTTTTGTAAACTTGTAATTGAGTCGACTTGACAATCTATAAGGTATATATGAAAGGTCAAGTTGTGAATTCAAAAGTAAGGATGTGTATGGATGCATAAAAGTGTGAATGTATGAATAAGAAAATACATGAGCGAATGTTGAGGAAGAATTTGTCATCCCTATGAAGCTGCAAAGTTGCATTCGATCAGTAAGGATTTAATGAAGCATAACAGAGATCTGTATTCAACAAAGATAAGTTGCATATATCTCAGATCACTTCATTGTTGATTTCTAATCATTGTAACAGTGATTCAAAATCTCTTAACAAAGTTGGTTTGACAGCCATTTTGTAAATCCTCTAACAAGGTGACAATTCAGTTGAATTGTTTTAAAGACGTCTCACAAGGCCACTTCTAACATGGTGATCAAATCCTCTAACAGGGTCACACCTAACAGTGTGTTTTGCAACCTTTAACAGGGTTGGCTCCTAACAGGTCTCACTTCAGAAGAGTGAAAATTGGTAACTGGTTACTTGGTGGTTTTTCCCAAAACTGGGTTTCCACGTTAAATCTGGTGTCTCTTGTGTTCATGTTATTTCTTTATGCATGCATGTTAATCACTTTAAGTGCTTAATAAAGTTAATAGAACATCTATCCAGTTTTAGCATTTATTTGTGTGGTTACCTAGTATCAGCACCAGCTGTATTTTAAGACATCTAAGGATCTGTAAGAAAATTTTTGTGGTAACTAATTCACCCCTCCCCTCTCAGTTACTCCATCTCTATTTCCAACAATTGGTATCAGAGCTTTTGGTGCTTGCAGGACAAGATTTCAAGGATCTAAGCCAAAGATCAGGATGTCTTACAAAAGGGAAATCCCAAGACTTAACAGAAATAACTTCTCAACATGACAAGGACTGATGAGACTTCACCTAGCATCCATTGGTGATACAGGACTGAAGTACCTTGATGAAAAATATGCAAAACCAGCTGGTACACTATCTGTCAATGATATTGTTGAAAAGAAGACTCGCAACATTATGATGATAGATATAGCATCTGCTCTGAGTTATGAAGAATTTGATGATATCAAGGACTACAAATCTGCCTTTGAAATGTGGGAAAAGCTGAAAGAGATATATGGAGGAGATGATAATGTTAGAAGAGCCAAAGCAGAAAGTCTGAGAGGACAATTTGATCAAATGAGGATGAGAGAGGATGAAAACATTGCAAAATATGTTGAAAGAGTTAAAGCATGTGTCAGTCCAATCAAAGCTTCTGGAGGAGATATCAGTGAAGAGATAGTTATAAGCAAAGTTCTCAAAACTCTACTTCCCATTTATGCAATCAGAGTCTCTACAATTCAGGAAAGAAGATGTGAAGCAAATCATAAGATAAATCTAGAGGCTATAATTGGAAGATTGACTGCATTCGAACTGGACAACTTTGATAACTATATTCCAGCTTCCAAAAACATTGAATCAGCATTTGAAGCCAAACTTTCACTCAAGGAGAAAGGCAAAAATAAATCTCAGTCAAAAATGAAGATGAATCAAACCAAAGTTCAGACAGTGATCTTGAAGTAATTGGAGCCCTTCTAGCAAGGAAATATTCTAGAGGCAGAGGAAAATACAAAGGTAAAGTACCCCTAATCTATTTTTCATGTGAAGAAGTTGGTCATATTGTTGCTAGATGTCCAAACAAGCAGAATAAAGACGAAAAGAAAGATAAAAAATGGAATGGCAAGAAAGATTTCAAATCATTCAAGGACAAAGGTAAGAAAGCATGTTTTATGGCTAAAGATTCTAATGACTCTAATGATGAAGAAGAAGATGAGATTGTCTATATTGCTGTAAAAGATGAATCTGATAATGATGAAGAAATGGCACTCATTTCTCATATGAGCAAAAATGATACATGGATCATAGATAGTGGTTGTTCTCATCACATGACTGGCGACAAAACTAAGTTTGAATACTTTGAAGACTATGATGGTGGCAGTGTAAGATTTGGTAACAATGAACCTTGTTGTATAAAAGGAAGAGGAAGAATTCTCCTAACCAAAGAACTTATATGTGATAATGCCTATTGGGTAGAAGGACTAAAGCATAATCTGTTAAGTGTGGCACAACTACTCAATAATGGAATCAAAGTAGAATTCATGCATGGTAAAATAAGACTGCTGATGCAAAGAAAAGCTGATTGGATCAGGCACTCAAACTAAAGGTAACTTTTTCTATCTTGAACTAGGTGAATGTTCATGTTTCATTGCTCAAGTTGAAGAAAGTTGGTTATGGAATAAAAGGTTGTGTCATGTAAACTTTGATAATCTGGTAAAGATAAGCAAATTTAGAAAAGTAAAAGGCATTCCCAACATAAAGAAACCTGAGGTCGGTCTATGCAAAAATTGTCAAATTGGAAAGATGGGAAAGACTAGTTTTAAAAGTAAAAACTATTAGTCTGAAGATATATTAGAAATTGTGCATACTGATTTATGTGGACCCATTGGAATTGAAAGCTATACTGGAGAAAAGTTCTTCATTCTTTTTGTTGATGATTACTCAAGAATGATGACAGTCATGTATCTAAGAAATAAATCAAAAGCATTTGAAAAGTTCAAATGGTATTTGGCCAGAGTAGAAAAGGAAACAGGAAAAAGATTAAAATGCTTAAGGTCAAACAGAGGTGGAGAATTCATTTCACATGAATTCAATAACTTTTGCATTGAAAGAGGAATCAAAAGACAGGTATCAACACCTGGAACACCCCAGCAGAATGGAATAGCTGAAAGAAGAAATAGATCCATCATGGATTGTGCAAGAACATTAATGATTGAAAAGAGCATTGCTATCAAATACTGGAAGGAAGCAATCGGCATTGTAGTTTATACCTTGAATCGAGTACATCTGAAGAAAGACTCATTCAAAACCCCCTATGAGTTATGGTATGGCTATAAACCTAATGTAAGTTATCTTAAAGTATTTGGAAGTAAATGTTACATTTTGAAAGAATCTAGAAAAGGCAAATTTGATTTAAAAGGTGATGAAGGTATATTCCTTGGATACTCATGCACAAGTAAGGCATATAGATGTTTGAACTTGTCTACTCACAAAGTCATAGAAAGTGCACATGTGAAAGTTGACGAGTTTGCAGAAAGGACTGAAGAAGAAAGCAAAAGGGAACCAGAAGATTATAAAAGGTTTGTCTTCAGTGAACTTGATACAGTACCAGTTACATCAGAGAATCGAGAAACTTCTACTCCCGAGTCATCTGTAACCAAGTTACAAGAAGTTCAAATTGAGCCACAACAAACTGAGTTAAATTTAGTATTTACCAAGCAAACATCTAGAGAGCAAATATCTACCAAGCCAAAACAGAAAGAGCCTGAAATTGAAATGCAAAAAGATAATAATGAAATCCATTCAAAAGGAAAGGAACCTGTATTAGCTAAGTATGTTAGGAGACATCATTCAGTAGATCAGACCATTGGAGATAAATCTGAAGGAACCATGACAAGAAATAAGCTGAAAGGTACTTGTTTACTTGCTGATTTTGAACCTAGAAATGTCAAAGATGCATTGGATAATGATAGTTGGATTGAGGCTATGAATGAAGAAATAGAGCAAATAGAGAAAAACAAGACATGGACTCTTGTACCCAGACCTAAAGACAAAAATGTGATTGGAACTAAGTGGGTATTCAGAAACAAGTTGGATGAAGATGGTAAGGTATCAAGAAACAAAGCTAGACTAGTATGCAAAGGATATGCTCAAGAAGAAGGAATAGACTATGGAGAAACTTTTGCTCCTGTTGCAAGATTGGAAGGAGTCAGAACCTTACTAGCATATGCTGCTCACAAGGGATTCAAAGTTTATCAGATGGATGTCAAATCAGCATTCCTCAACGATATACTAGATGAAGAAGTCTACATTGAACAACCTGAAGGTTTTGTTAATCCAGATAAGAAGAACATGGTCTGCAAATTACACAAGGCATTGTACGGTCTGAAACAAGCCCCTAGAGCATGGTATGAAAGATTGCATAAATATCTTATTCAGATTGGTTTTCAAAGAACTAATGATAACAGTAGCTTGTATATTAAAGAAGGACCAGATAATAAGATTGTCTTGGCAAAAATATTTGTAGATGATACTGTTTTCACAGGGAATGATGATCTGTGCAAAGAATTCTTAGAACAAATGAACAAAGAATTTGAAATGTCTATGTTTGGTGAGATCAAATTCTTTCTTGGTCTTCAAATTCAACAGAATACAAATGGTATCTACATTACTCAATCAAAGTACATCAAAGAGATATTGAAAAAGTTTGGAATGGAAGATTGTAAACCAGTTGGGACTCCTATGTGTACCAGATTAAAACTTACCAAGGAAGATGAATCAAAGGAAGTAGATCAAACATTGTATAGATCTATGATTGGAAAATTGCAGTATGTAGTTCATACTAGACTAGATATTGCCCTTGCAGTTGGTATTGTAGCAAGATTTTCAGCAAAACCAAGAGAAAACCACTTGATGGCAATCAAAAGAATAATAAGATATTTGAAAGGAACTAAAGAGTATGGTTTATGGTATAAGTCTGGAGAAAATTTGGATTTGAAAGTATTTATTGATGCTGATTGGGCAGGAAACCTTGATGACAGAAAAAGTATAAGTGGAGGTGCATTCTTTCTTGGAAAATGGTTGGTTTCTTGGACAAGCAAAAAGCAAAATTGTACATCTCAATCAACAACAGAGGTAGAGTATGTTGCCGCAGCAGTAAACTGTTCTAACATTGTTTGGTTTAAACAGTTGTTGGAAGGCATGAAGATGGAAATCAAAGAACCAGTTGTTATGTTCTGTGATAATACAAGTGCAATCAACATATCTAAGAATCCAGTGATGCATTCCAAAACAAAGCATATTGGAATAAAATATCATTTTGTCAGATAATTGGTGCAAGATAAGGAGATTAGATTGGAATACATTCATACAAAGGACCAAATTGCTGACATATTCACAAAACCATTACCTAAGGATGCATTCTTGTATCTAAGAGGTAAGTTAGGGGTCACTCCCCTATCTGGAGTTCACTAAAATAAAGTTTTAGTGATGCATCAACTCATACCAGATTGAAGATCTATCAGTTGATGCAGCATAATCAGGAAACATTGCATATGAATCAATACTAAAGGTACACTGAAATTCATTTGAGTTTGAGTTGTCTTTGGCATGTGTTGTCAAAGAGGGAGAGTTTACTACTGTCATATCTCTCTGAAATTTGTTCAAAAGAGTTTTCTATCTTAAAGGGAGAATTGTTATATTGACATGTTGTGTTGCCATACAAGTGAAAGACTTGTTTTCAAATTTCATTTCTGCTATGACATGTTGTGTTGCCATCAATGCCAAAGAGGGAGATTGCTGGATACAATTGTTAATTGTGTATTGTCTTTGATGTTACACAAATGTCATATCAGCCATCAAGACAGAGTCTACCGAGCTCAGATGGTTAGCAAAGCAATTTATAGTGATTACCGAGCATTCTTGAACATTACACAGGAAAGTTAGCTTTTATCGAGCTCACTCGGTAGGCAAAGGCAAGTTAGCTTTTACCGAGCTCACTCGGTAAGCAAAGGCAAGTTAGCTTTTACCGAGCTCACTCGGTAAGCGAAGAAATGTTATCTTTTACCGAGCTCACTCGGTAAACAAAGGAAGGTTAGTATTTACCGAATTAACTCGGTCTCCGAAGGAAGTTGCAAGGTTTGCAGTGTTTACCGAGCTTCACTTGGTTAACACGGAGAAACCATTTTGAAGTAGTGGTCACCGAGCTGGGTCGGGCAACAAAGAATTTTATGATTCCAAAGAATTAAGCTTAATTATTTTGTGCAGCCGACTGATTTTATTTTGTGTTGTTATAAACTTGTAATTGAGCCGACTTGACAATTTGTAAGGTATATATGAAAGGTCAAGTTGTGAATTCAAAAGTAAGGATGTGTATGGATGCATAAAAGTGCGAATGTATGAATAAGCAAATACATGAGCGAATGTTGAGGAAGAATTTTTCATCCCTATGAAGCTGCAAAGTTGCATTCGATCAGTCAGGATTTAATGAAGCAGAACAGAGATCTGTATTCAGCAAAGATAAGTTGCATATATCTCAGATCACTTCATTGTTACTTTCTAATCATTGTAACAGTGATTCAAAATCTCTTAACAGAGTTGGTTTGACAGCCATTTTGTAAATCCTCTAACAAGGTGACAATTCAGTTGAATTGTTTTAAAGACCTCTCACAAGGCCACTTCTAACAAGGTGATCAAATCCTCTAACAGGGTCATGTAATCACCTAAAAATGGTCATCTAGACTATTAGCCCTCTTCTCAGCATTTTGGCTAAATTAAATTAATCATTTATCTAGACCAAATTGCTAATAATCAATTTATTTGATTATAACCTATAGTTTGACTATGCTATCCTAAGTTCATTATTTGATTAAAAGAACATGTCCCCTTTTAATTAAATAAAATACCCCATTCTTCTAACCCACTTAAAGTGCACACATAAAGTCTTTTTTCTATTTTGCAATTAAAAGAGAAGGCTTTGTGACTTTTGTCTTATATGACAAGTCAACTTATATTCTATTGGTTGACTTGTGTGTGCACATGGATCACTCCTCTTTTCAAATTCCATTATTGATCATCCACCATCTTCATCTTGATCTCTACCGTCCATACGACTTTAAAAGGGAGAGAGCTTTCCCCCTCGATCCATCCATCTTTTGAATATTGTTATGCTGCAGGTTTTTCTAATAGGTTTCTTTGGAGCTTTGTGGAGAACTTCTCATTTCTTGTCTCATTCTCTCATTCCATCATATTAGCATAAGATCATATGGCATTCTTAGCATAGTTGTATGTTAATTTAGCTTTGATTTCTTGCAATAATCTCACATAGTTTAAATAATGGTATTGTAACACTCTCATACATGCTTAACATAGCTGCATTTTGCATTATCATCTTAGCTTAGTTTCCATACTTGCATTGCATTCTTGAGGAATTCCTTGAAGATATTTGCACTCTTGCTCTTGTCTCAAAGAACCTCTCGTTGCATGGTTTATTAGCAAGAAGTACATTTCTAAAGCTTGGCTGAGAGCCTTCATGCTTGAATACTAACTTCTTGCACTCCGTGGATAGGGAGCTCTAAGCCGGCATCCAAGCATTCCAAACTCATGGGATTATTTGGATAGAATGGTTTAGAGTGTGACACAAATCAAGTGTACATTTTTGGCACCCACCGTGGGGTTGGATTGTACGTTTCACCCTGCATGTTTCTATTTTCGCTTGCATTTCCCTTACTGCTTTGCATTTTTTCTTTTTTTACAGTCGCAGTCTTGGGCGACATTTTTCTAGTATCGCGCGACAATTCATAGTACTGTCATGCGACACTTTTTTTGAAAATAGTGTCGCACTTTACCCCTGCATTCTGTCACCCTTTATCCAAAAATCTGTCACACGGCTGAAGGAAATGTATCGCCTGAACAAAAAATTGTCGTCCCGCTATACCGTGAAGTATCGCGCGACATTTGTTCAACAAAAAGTATCGCCTAACATTTTCTTTGCTCGTTCCTTGAGGGTTTTGATCAAATTTCTTCTTAGCTAGCTGACTATTGTTTTTAAGCAGAGTTCTAGGCTGTTTGACAGAGGTTTAATTCACAGTTTTTGTGATTATTTCGTGCTAACTTGTGGGCTAACGAGTTGTGATTGCAGGTTACCCTCTTTGTGAAGAAAAAAAGTTGAAACCTTGCATACAAAAGAACGCATGTCAAAGCTTCAAATGTGCAAGGGCTACTAACATTGTTTGCAGGGTTGCCCAAAGCATAAAAACCCAAACTTGCTTGTTTTTTGTTTTCATGTGCGGCATTGAATAATTGTTCATTTTTATAGGCACATAAAACTTGTGATTGGAGTCTTTTGGTAATAGGAGAGTATGCTCTTCACCCTCGTGGTGAATCATAAATCTTGACTTGCCATTTGGTTTCAAAAGCAAGGGGTAACTGAATCTTCTTGGCGTGTTTGGGAGAAAACTATTGGAATAGGAGAGTATGCTCTTCACCCTTGTAGTGAATCAGAAATCTTGACTTTCGAAAGTTGATCCACTTTGTGTAGTTAGAATCCTTTAGAGAGCCTACTCTCGGACAACCTGAGAGGAACGACCCAAGTGGGGACAAGCCGATTACCTGGCTCTTCTAACCCACTATAAACTCAAGGCTACCAAGGACACAAAACTTTGGTAGACATAGTGTTTGTCTTCACCTAGTGTGATCGCTTATGGGATTTCGACCATAGGGAGATTATTAGGCAAGAATGCTTAAGGTACTCTTGTGATCGTGAGATCGGTTACTCATCGCAAGGTGAGGTGTCCCATAATTGGGAGAAAGAGGAACACTATGAACGGAAGCCCGATCTAAAAACCCTAAGTTAGTAACTACCCTTTTTAGCCACTCAACTTCTTGGTGCAAGGATCGATCCTAATGGACTACCCGAATCACCCCAAGATTTACACTCACCATATGTGTTCCCTTGGTTATGCTTATGGCACTTCCATGACAAAGCCAATATCTCTTATGGGAAACCACTTGGTGTGAGGCAAAGGAGCATCAAGCGTGGGCCAAGTTGTTGAGTAATGAACCGTGACTCTAAGGTAGATTTCTTGGCTATTGTTTTCGATGTTTTGACCAGTGTTAACATTCTTGCAACATAAACATTCCAATAAGAAAGTTGTTAGGAAGGTTGTTCTGATATCCCAAATGCGTATTGACAAGGTTGTTTTTACCCTTGATCAATTGTTTTGAGACATGTTACAACACTTACTGTTTGCAAACCTTACTGTTTACTGATATGAATTGAAACGAAACGTTGTCTGATTGAAATGACTGTCTGATTGACAAATTGAAACGAACTTCAAACCAAAAATTGACTTTTTTTTGTACAAAACTGACACTCTGTCGCACGCTTTCAGGAGAAATATCGTGCGACATTTTTTTCAAAAAATTATGTCGCATGTCAGTAGTAAATTCTATCGCACTGTATGCAAGATTATATCGCACTCAGTTCAAATATCTGTCGCCTGAACAAAATGTGTCGCACCGTTCCTGAAATTCTGTCGTGCAACACTGTTTGTTGAACTTATGTCGCCCTCCTTTTGAGAAAGTATCGCCTAGAGTCATTTTGGGTCAAAAAATAGAGTTTGCAGTTGGATTTATTTGGTCTAAGGAGCGTCACGTTGGTCACCGTTGATCCTGGATGCGTATCAATGTGTGAAGAATTCATCCTAGGTTGAAAAGATGGGTTTAGTCCGTCAAATGTAAGTCTTGAAACGTCTTGATGAATCGCTTGTCAAAATTCAGTTATTATTTTATTCTAGCTATCCGCTATTGAGCTTCTCGCTCGTCCACTCAGCTCGAGTCACCCGTGCTGTAAGATCTTGAGCACTGTTTGACAAGCCATCTATCACATTTTGACAAGTGACTAGTCCTGATCGTAAAAGCTTCAAATTCGGCTCGCTTTTCTTGTCCTACTAAACAAAGACAACTCTTTACATGCCGATCATAACTAGATATCAAGTTGGTAATGGTAGCCACACGCCTTTCATTTTCAAGGAATTGGAAACACCACCCAAACGTCCTTGCAAACAACCTTGTGATAAGAATCTTGAATTTGCTCAAACATAAACAGCTAACGTTCGGCACAACCCACTTTATAGTTTTGAAAATCCATTTGGTACACCCTTTGAGACACCCGAGGATACGAGTGGTATAGTTACTATGGTGCACCCTGATGAAATTAAACGTCGCTTAGAAGAACAAGCATGTGAAACCCAAAAGACTTTGGAGGCTATATACACTATGGAGAGAGAAAATCAACAAGCTAAAACTGACAATCAGGCACACTATGAAGGATATAAAGGAACTTGTCCTCGAAATCCTTTTGAGAACAATGATGGTAATCACACGCCTCCAAGGACTCCTAGAGTTTCCGCTAGCGCATGTCCTTCACCTAAACCATCTCATCATGATAGTGATGAAGAAGTAACTAGCGAAGATGTGATCAAATTTCAACAAGATGGCTTTGCCCAAAAACTAATGCTCAGAGCTTTAGAGGAAAATGGAGACCAATACTTCCGATACATGACAGCTAGGGGGATGGAAACTCCCTCAAGGTTTTAATGTCGAACATATTATTCCAAAATGAGAGCCCACTGAGGCTGAAATCTTAAGGGAAGAAATACAGGAACTAAGGAAATAATTTGCACAACTGCAAACTTCAAAAGAGCCACCTAAGACATCATTTGTTGAATCAATTTGCGCTCTTCCATTCGATAGGAGTCTATACATGCTTCCATTTCCTAAGGATATAGAGGTTCCTAAGTGTGACAAATACGATGGAAATAGTGACCCTCACGACCATGTGAGACATTTCTATGCTATTAGCATGGACTTTATGCATGAAGACACCTTTCTTATGCATTTGTTTCCTAGAAGTCTAAGAGGACAAGCTATGGAATGGTTCACAAAATTGAGTCCTCCTCTTAAAACATTTGACGAACTTGCGCAACGCTTCATCCAGCAATATTCATACAACATTCAACATCTAGTGACTGTGCTAGACTTATGCAACATCAAACAAAAACCAGGAGAATCTTTTGCAATATACCTCCAACGATGGAGATCTCTATACTCTCGGTATCCTCGGCAAGTGCCTGAGGCTGAAAAAATTGACATTTTTGTCAATACGCTTGTACCCAAATTATACTTTGATCTAAGAAAATAGTTATTCACATCCTTCAATGCATGGTAGAAAGTGCATATCGCATTGAGGATGTTGCTATCAAAAGAGGTGATATTGCCATAAACAAGGATAGAGTTAACAATGGAAATGGTAAAGACAAAGGCAAACCTTGGAACAAAAACAAGTATGTTGTCAATGACGAAGTAGTGGACACTCCTAAGACTAAGGAACCTGCATTTAACCTTTCCAATGCCATCTATGCAGCAAAGCAACAAGAAGGTTCAAAACCACAAACCTTTGATAAAGGCTCTAAATTTGCAAAGAAGCGACGTGTTTACACACCTATGGTCAAACCTTATAAAGTGGTTTTAAAAACCTTAATTGCAAACAAATTGGTTACCTTGCCAGACAACTCACGTCCTTATGATCCACCCGTTAGACCTCCATGGTGGAGAGAAGATCATACTTGCAGCTATCACCGAAGTAAAGGACATAACACAGAGAATTGCTTCAAACTCCAAGATGTAATTCAAGACCTCATCGAAGCTAGCAAAGTTGTTACAGATGGCCTTGTTAAGAATACTGATCATAAGGCTTTCCAAAAACCATTACCTGAATACAAAAAGGGTGAGACCTCAAGGGTAGCTGCCAAAAAGAATCATGACGCCAAAATTAGTTATGCTTATGCTAACACTGATAATGTTATAAGCATGCTTGAGCCTGTTGAATACATATGTATGGCAAGCTCCAACAATGACAACTGGCCAAATTATGATGTTGAAGATGAATGACCAAGAGTGGTCTTAAGGACACGATCCACTCCTCAAGATCATACTGATACTAGACCCAAGGTGGTACTCTGAGTGGCTAAGTCTTCATCTTCTCAGGGTGAACCACTTAATACTGTCACTAGGGGGCAATCTAAGGTTGTCCTAAAAGTTGCTAATGATCCTAAAAATGCTTCATCATCTAAGCAACCAATTACTTCCAAGATCTCCAACTATGATCTTGTTAGCCAACTGCAACGCACACAAGCACAAATCTCCATTTTCAAATTACTAGAGTTATCTCCTTTGCACAGGGATATCCTTGAGAAAGCTTTACATTCTGCCAATGTTCCCACTGATATTGATGCAGCACAATTCCAAGCTATGGTGAACCACATCTCCTCACCTCACTATCTCACCTTTTCTGAAGAAGATGACCAAGCTCTCAGTCATCCCCATAACCTTGCTCTTCATGTCGAAGTTCAAATCTTTCGTACCCACATCCGTCGAGTCTTGATAGACAATGGTGCAAGGTTAAATATCATTTCGTTCAATGTAATCCAACAATTGGGCATGTCTGAATTTGCCATCGATCCTAAGCGCAAGATCACTATAAAGGCCTATGATGAGGTTGAAAGGCCTTCTAAAGGTCTAATTGTACTTCCAATCAGAGTTGGTCCAGTTGAGAAGAATGTCGTTTTCCAAGTCTTAGACATACCACTTGCATACAACTTATTGTTGGGATGGCCATGGATTCACGATATGCAAGCAGTACCCTCTACATACCATCAGTGCATTAAGTTTCCTTTTAATGGTACTGAAGTAGTTGTCCCTGGCGACAACTCCATGTCTATCAACACATTATTTGCTGCTGAAACGCTAGTCCCGCACAATCGCTCTTCTCATGAGCTAACACCATCTTTCATAGAATGTGAACAAAAACTGAAAATGATCAGCCTTGGTATGGGCGAGTACACTTTGGACTCTATTACTGCCTTACCAATTTCCCCTCGGTTCTATGGGAAACCAACTATTGCAAAGAAGTCTTCTGCTTCTGCTATGACACTTTTTGGCACTTTTGTGCAATCTTCCATACCACTAGAAGCAAAGAAGGAAGAACAGGCCATTAGGGACTGGATCTACAGAGAAGAGGAAGACAAGGAGGTTACAGTGACTACTCCTATTTCTCCTAAAAAATATGGAAAAGGCTATAAATTTTTGACAAAAATGGGCTACCAGGGCCACGGGTCCTTAACTAGTTGTAAGAACGCTCTAGTTGAACCTTTAAGTCACATTCAAGGTTGTGATGTTTGAGACACCGCTGGTCTAGGCTTTGGGCTAAACAATAATATACCAACCTGTGATCGAAGATTGCTCATGTCTAGTGAATCGGAGGATGATGACTCTCTCGTAATTGCTACTACTGCACAAGACGAAGACTTTGTTCCTCTCACTTCCCTCCTTTGGGGAGAAGAAATAGTCACTGCTAATAATGAAGAAACTTCTACCTCCCAACAACAAGAACAAGAAGGGTCTACTTCTGAGGACATAAATAGAGGGCGAATTAGGCAG
The DNA here is from genome assembly GCA_028749045.1 of Cupressus sempervirens. Lineage (NCBI taxonomy): Eukaryota > Viridiplantae > Streptophyta > Pinopsida > Cupressales > Cupressaceae > Cupressus > Cupressus sempervirens. Next base: position 508,538,885 of record CM053783.1, on the reverse strand, counting down.
AATATTGCTCATCTCATAGCTAGGGGTCAAAGTACAGATTCTCATGAGTATGAGTGGGAAAGCCTCTCTAATGCATCTTGCGAGCTAGGGGTGGATGTCATTCATGCCTATGCAACCCAACCCGATGTAGTCGAACAGTCTAGTATAGGGTCGGATGAGTTTGACTCACAACATGTCTCAATGGATCACGCTAGTTCCTCTAGGACTATTCCTGAGCTGGACTCCTTTGCGACATTTTCTATATGCTCAACTTCACAGGTCACCAGAGATGACTCCTTCCATATCAATCACATTGAAACTTCTCCCTCACTCTCGCTAATTCACCCAGATCTTATAGATTGGTCTATCCAAAATTAAAGACCTGAAATACGGTCTTTCCAAAATGACTATTAGATCGCTTGTTATTTAAACGCAATTGACCTTGTCAGTTCTTCCACCAGCGAACCCGCGGTTAACATGACAGAATCAGATATCAAGTACCTCAATCAAAAAATTAAAAGGAAAAATAAGCAATCAGATGGCGAAAACCACATTGTAGCGGTGTCTGATCCTCAAAAAAGTAAAAATAAAGGCGTATCTAATGGTGAAAACGTCTCTAAGGCACTTGCGGATGAGGTACTTGGTAGTCTGCCAAGCTATTTGCAGGATAGATCTTCAGTTCTAGTTGAACCTACACAACCTATCAACTTGGGAACAGAAGAATGTCCTCAGATTATCCATGTAGCTCAATCTTTGTCAAATGAAGAAAAGACACAATTTGCTCAATTCTTTCAAGACAAGAAGGTCAACTTCACATGGACATACTTTGACATGCCAGGGCTTGATACAGATCTCATCATGCATCACTTATCAATCTCACCAGATGTCAAGCCTGTCAAACAGAAGTTGAGAAAAATGCATCCACATGTGACCCTACTGGTCAAGACAGAGTTAGAAAAACTATTGAATGCAAACTTCATTAGGGCCATTGATTATGTCGAGTGGATTTCCAACATTGTACCTGTCTCCAAGCATGACAAATCCATACGAGTTTGTACTAATTTTAGAGATCTCAATAAAGCGTGCCCCAAGGATGATTTTCCACTACCAAACATCGATATGATAGTGGACATGACTGCGGCATATGAGATGTACTCGCTCATGGATGGATTTTCTAGGTACAACCAAATAAAGATAGCTCCAGCAGACCAAGAAAAGACAACTTTTACATGTGCATGGGGTACCTTTTGCTGGAATGTCATGCCTTTTGGGCTCAAAAATGTTGGCACTACATATCAAAGAGCAATGACAACCATCTTTCATGATATGATGCATAAAAACATGGAAGACTATGTTGATGACACATTGGCAAAATCAAAGAAATGAGACACACATCTCAAAGACCTTAGTTTGATATTGGACCGTATGGAACAATTCCAACTTAGGCTGAATCCAAAAAAATGTGCCTTTGGTGTCACTTCTAGAAAATTGCTAGGTTATATCATTTCAGCAAAAGGCATTGAGGTTGACCCTGAAAAGGTCCAAGCTATCATGGATATGCCTCCACCAAAGACTATCAGTTAGCTTAGAGGTCTGCAAGGACGGCTACAATCCATAAGAAGATTTATCTCTCAATTAGCTGATAAGGCTCAACCTTTCAATAAATTTTTTTATAAAGGATCTACCCATATTTGGAATAGTGACTGTCAACAAAGCTTAAATCAAATCAAAGGCTACTTGGCAAAATCGCCAATTTTGATGCCACTCGTTTTGGGAAAACCTTTGATCTTGTACATTTCAGCTACAGATTCTTCTCTGGGAGCACTCTTAGCCCAAAGTGATGAGATGGGTAAAGAAAGAGCCATATACTATATCAATCGAACTTTGGTAGCTTATGAACTAAACTATACAAGTATAGAGAAGGCATGCCTTGCTGTAGTTTTTGCCTCCCAAAAACTCTAGCATTATATGTTGACCCATACAGTTCACTTGATTGCCAAGATAGACCCTTTGAAATATCTATTAAGTAAAGCTGCACTTACTGGTCGCCTTGCTAAATGGATGATGATTCTTTCCGAATTTGACATTCAGTATGTTGAATGTAAGGCAATCAAAGGATAGGCAATAGCTGAACAGTTGGCTGACTTCCCACTTGAAGATGTAACACCTATGCAAATTGAGTTTCCAGATACCTTGATCATGTACATTACTGACAGAACATGGAAGATGTTTTTTGATGGATCCTACACATAGAATGGAGCTGGAGCAGGGATTTTGTTTGTTTCCCCTCATGGTTATACAATTCCAAAGTCCTACAAACTATTGTTCCCATGTACAAACAACATTACAGAGTATGAAGCATTAACAAATGGAATCAAAAAGGCCCTTGAATGGCAAATAACTGAGCTACACATTTATGGAGATTCTCAATTGGTTGTGAACCAAGTGAATAATGAATATCAAACAAAGGATGACAAGTTAATCCCTTATAAAAAGTTGATAGATGCTCTAAGGAATTATTTCACCTTTGTAACATTCCAACAGATTCCTAGAGCAGAAAACAAGGCTGCTGATGTTATGGCCACCTTAGCATCTATCCTCCAATTACAAGAACATGAATCATGATTTGAGTTCCTGGTGGAAGAATTGCGTCATCCAACCTATGATTCCTCAGATAACCAGGTGATCTACACTGTTGTGGGTCATGATTCCTCTCGCTATGCGGCTATTTTCTCCTACCTACATGATCAAGTTATTCCCAAAACCCTCACGCACAACAAAAAATGCCAACTCCTTCATAATGCCTCACACTACACTTTGGTCTCTGGTGACTTGTATAGGAAAGGTCTAGACGGAACATTGCTTAGATGTTTAGAGCTAGAAGAGTTCGAGAAGGCACTTACTGAAGTCCACGATGGCATTTTTGGGGCACATTCTAATGGCCTTGCACTTGCCCAAAAATTTCTTAGGACGGGTTATTACTGGCCCACCATGCAAGTTGATGTTGTGCGCTATGCAAAGTCCTGTCAGAAATGTCAGCTCCATGGCAACTTGATACATGCTCCCGGGCGAGAGTTAATCCCTTCTGTGACATATTGGCCATTTCAGCAATGGGCCTTTGACTTGGTAGGAAAGATTCATCCAAGCTCATCCAGCGGTCATAAATTCATCATCACAGCAACAGAGTATTTCACTAAATGGGTTAAAGTTGTACCATTATCTACTGCTACAGGCAAACATGTTGCCCTGTTTATAATAAATCACATCATTTGCCGATATGGTATCCCATCCTCTATTGTTACGGATAATGGAGGGCAGTTCAAGAATAAGGACTTAAAACAGCTGTGCAAAAATTTTTGAATTAAGCAACACTGGTCCTCCATTTACTATCCCCAAGGGAATGGCCAAGCTGAGGCCTCTAATAAGACATTGCTGAAAATCCTACACCGCACAGTTCACAAATCTGGGAAAGATTGGCACTTGCAAATAAATTCAGCACTCTGGGCCTATAGAACCTCTATTTGTACTCCTACAAGGGCTACACCCTTTTCTCTAGTCTATGGCTCTAGGGTTGTTCTCCCATTAGAAGTCGAGATACTTTCCTTGCGCGTCTCTTTACATGGGTTAATAGCCGATGAGGACCATAGAGCTATGCGAATACAGGAATTAGAGACTCTGGATGAACGTCGCAAGGCTGTTTTTGATCACACGAGAGCTTATCAGAAGCGCATGTCTACACAATATAACAAGAAGGTTCACCCCCGTGAGTTCCAAGTTGGTGAACTCGTGCTTAGAGAGAATCCCAAAAATCAGCAAAATCGGGAACAGAAAGGGAAATTTGAACCTAACTGGTTGGGTCCTTACAATATCACAGCAACATTTGGGTCTGGTGCTTACCAGTTGTCTACTTCAGAGGGAGAAGAACTTGCGGAGCCTATCAACATCCTACACTTGAAGAAGTTCTATACTTAGAGGCTTGTTGCTCAGCTATCTTGTATATATCTATGATCCTGAAAAAATCCAAAAAATCATATATGATACTGAAAAAATACTAAAAAGTCAAAAAAAGTCCTAAAAAAAAGATCATCTTGGGTGAAAACCTAGCAATAGGCAGTTTGATGTATCACCAAAAAAAAAAAAAAAAAACCTATGTCTATCAGTCTCAATCATCCACTTCGCTACACATTTCCTAGCTTGGAATTGTTTCTTGTCCTCGTCTTGCAGGCACAACTGCTTAGCCTATTGAGGTATTCTTGTGCATTAGGGTTTCTTGGACAACTCACAAATTAGTATTTCTCAACACTTCCCCCACCTTGACATCAAGTGTTTTTCAACACTTTTTTAGATAGTTTACCTACGGTCTCCGATGTCGTGATATTTCTCACTATCAGAATCAAGTCTTGAAGAAATGGCCAAGTGACTTACACACACACACTTTAACACTTAAATGACTGAGCTATGCTGATCTTTATCTACTTTGTGTGCTATCTATGATGATTTCTTTACTATATGTTCCATCCCTAATAGTCTTTCAAGGATGTCATTGACTAGAAGACTGGGGGCATGGGGCATGTTTTCTTGATTTCTGCTTGTGGGTATACTTTGTTTGTCTATAGTGTTGTAAGCATTCATGCTTGTCCTATTCAACACTTTGACTTATAAATGTATCATCTTTGACTGTTTCACAATATCGCACTTGGAGTTTATCTTGGCGCTTATGCCTTGATACAGGTGTAATCTTGCTAAATTAAACTTAGGGAATCTAATCACATAGTTATCTTGACTTACATGTCTCTGATGCTTAGATTGGATTTCCACATACCTATCTAATATCGATCATATTCATATCCCCATAGTTATACTAGTGATGGTTGTATGATCTCATGATGTCCCTAATAAATGCTCAATGATGAAATTAAGAGTCTAAATGCTATACACTTCTTGTTGGTAAACCACTTTTCATATTAGCTTGCATTTTAGGTTCATTTTCTAGCTTAGTCTTGCATTCTTGCATATGGGGAGAGCTCTCTCTTCATCTTTTTGTGGACATATCAGCTAACTCCTTTCATATATTTCTTTATTTTCTTCTTGTTCATGTCTTTTCACCTTCTTAATCTTTCACTTCATCTCTTTTCTATCTTATCATCACATTATATAAAATTTTGACCTCTTAAGTAATTTCAACGTCCTAGATTCATTTTCGGGATCGAAATCCAAATTTGAGTTCATCTTGATGGTCAAAATTGTCTTTTAAAATTCTACTTTCTTCTGAGCAGTTAGCTGATCTTTTGAGGTCTAATCTCTAAATCATCACTGGGGCATCTTCATTTCTTCATGTCTTCATCATTTCCATACTTCATATCTACTTCAATTCACCTTTTCATGTCTAAAATCATCTTTCTACTAGATTTGACCTAATTTTACACTGTGTCCTTCATGGTCAACTCTAGTCAAACTAGGGGCATTTTATCACTTTCTTATAGTCATTCTTGGGCTCTAATCATTTATCTATCATATCATACATTGCTATATCTCGACTTTCTCATGTCTATCTAGTTCCTGCATTCTCTTACCTCATTTCGATTTCGATCCCGAGGGGGCAAAAATACTCTATTGCTGATTGTTACAACTATCTATTTCTTAGGAGCATTTGTTTGACCTTATCACTTGCTCTCGATCTATTCACTTTGCTAGGTGTTAGAATTCTTTTCGGATCCTAACATCATCTTCCTAGTGTTCAGTACTACCGCTATTAGGCTGTGCATTCAGGACATGCTATCTATTTATGCATTTCATTCTTTGGAATCAGACATCTATATCTACCACTGCCTACTTGGCTTCAATTTTCTTTGACATAATGTGTTCCCAAATCGATCACGCATTAGTCAAAGAGGGGCAAATTTAATCACCTAAAATTGGTCATCTAGACTATTAGCCCCCTTCTCAACATTTTGGCTAAATTAAATTAATAATTTATCTAGACCAAATTGCTAATAATCAATTTATTTGATTATAACCTATAGTTTGACTATGCTATCCTAAGTTCATTATTTGATTAAAAGAACATGTCCCCTTTTAATTAAATAAAAGACCCCATTCTTCTAACCCACTTAAAGTGCACACATAAAGTCTTTTTTCTATTTTTCAATTAAAAGAAAAGGCTTTGTGACTTTTGTCTTATATGACAAGTCAACTTATATTCTATTGGTTGACTTGTGTGTGCACATGGATCACTCCTCTTTTCAAATTCCACCATTGATCATCCACCATCTTCATCTTGATCTCTACTGTCCATATGACTTTAAAAGGGACAGAGCTTTCCCCCTCAATCCATCCATCTTTTGAATATTGTTATGCTGTAGATTTTTCTAACAGGTTTCTTTGGAGCTTTGTGGAGAACTTCTCATTTCTTGTCTCATTCTCTCATTCCATCATATTAGCATAAGATCATATGGCATTCTTAGCATAGTTGCATGTTAATTTAGCTTTGATTTCTTACAATAATCTCACATAGTTTAAATAATGGTATTGTAACACTCTCATACATGCTTAACATAGCTGCATTTTGCATTATCATCTTAGCTTAGTTTCCATACTTGCATTGCATTCTTGAGGAATTCCTTGAAGATATTTGCACTCTTGCTTTTGTCTCAAAGAACCTCCCGTTGCATGGTTTACTAGCAAGAAGTACATTTCTAAGGCTTGGCTAAGAGCCTTCATGCTTGAATACTAACTTCTTGCACTCTGTGGATAAGGAGCTCTAAGCCGGCATCCAAGCATTCCAAACTCATGGGATTATTTGGATAGAATGGTTTAGAGTGTGACACAAATCAAGTGTACAGGTCACACCTAACAGTGTGTTTTGTAACCTTTAACAGGGTTGGCTCCTAACAAGGCTCACTTCAGAAGAGTGAAAATTGGTAACTAGTTACTTGGTGGTTTTTCCAAAAACTGGGTTTCCACGTTAAATTTGGTGTCTCTTGTGTTCATGTTATTTCTTTATGCATGTATGTTAATCACTTTAAATGCTTAATAAAGTTAACAGAACATCTATCCAGTTTCAACATTTATTTGTGTGGTTACCTAGTATCAGCACCAGCTATATTTTAAGACATCTAAGGATCTGTAAGAAAATTTTTGTGGTAACTGATTCACCCCTCCCCTCTCAGTTACTCCATCTCTATTTCCAACATCATCAATTCATGGAATTTGAGAAAATGTAATGCTACAAAACTTGGTGGTTTCTTTTCTTGTGCCTCTCCTTGATGACAAGTATCCTTTGGACTGAAGCATCACATGTTGGACTATTTCTTAGTATAATAAATAGATTATTCAAGTCACAAGTAATCTAGAAGGACATGAATAGTTTTTTAAGGTACTTATTGGTCTTATTAGATGAATTTGAGACAACAACAAGAGAGTTTAGGAGTTTTCTTGCTCTTCATTTTCTACCCTTGAAGAGGAGGTAGCAAGAGAGTTAGCACCACATCTGGAGCTTATTTTACAACACCTTTTGTGTACCTTTGCTAAATACCAAAGGCCAAATCTTTGTATGATTTATGATGTGATTGGTACACTTGAAGATGTTGTGGGCAGAGGGGGCGAATCAACTAAGAAAAATATCTTGATATTTTGATACCTCACTAATTGCCAAATGGCAACAACACTCAAATTCAAATAGGGATCTTTTTCCTTTGCTTGAATTCACAACAATAGCATAGGCATTGGGTCTTGGGTTTACTCATTATGTTGAACATGTATTTGTGAGATCTATCAATCTAATATGAATAAAAAAATTGTAAAGGTTGATCCTATAAAGGTAGGTGATCCATATGATAAGGAGTTTATTTTTTTCTCACTAGACTTGCTCTCTAAGCTTGTTGAAGGCCTTGGAAGTTGAATTGAAAGTCTGGTTACAAGGAGTGATTTTAGAAATCTTCTTTTACAATGCTGTGGAGATGAGGCTACTGATTTTTTTCAAAGTGTCATTGCACTACTTGCTAACTTTGCAAAAGTTTGTGCAGTGCATTTGCAACCAAATCTAGTTGATTTCCTAAATGCTGCCACAAAACTGCAGTTGGCAGAAGTGAAGAAAATTGTTTATGTTGCAAATAATTCTTGTTGGGATATTGGGAAAATTATTGTAAAGCTTAAACATGAGCTATCACCCATTTCAATGAGTTATATCATGTCTTATTCTAATCCTCTCTAATCTTGAGGAGTTGAATAAATCACTTCTAGAAAATAGTACTATAACTCTAGAAAATTGCCCTTGGATTGTGGAACTCTTACCTTTACCTTATGTAGCTCGTTGACAGTGGACAAACTATAATTTATTTATCTAGGGTCTATCTTATATGTAGGTTTGATTCTTATGCCCTATATTTCAATACCATATTAGAACTATTGACTATGTCATGTTATATTTGCAATCATAAGATGTGGACTTCGTCTATGACTTTGTCTTAATATTTTTTGTTGTTGCATTTCTCATTAGATTAGACCTCGTGTTTGTTCATTTGTTATATTTCTCTAGGGATTGCTCTTGAATCACATGACAACCCTTTACCATTTTTTGTTTATTTTGAAATTGCGTACATAACAATGGCACAAGGATTGTTTGACAGAAATAATGTGTGATACATTTGCAACAGTAAAAGCACTAAAGCAGTTAAATCTTACTTGAATCTTACAATGTAAAAGTTGCGATGCTCGTCGTTGCAACAAAAGTTCAACAATTCATTCGATTTTAACCAAATAACTAGCTGTGTATCCAATACCAAAGCTAGGACCTTGTGAATACCAAATAAGTCACTAAATGAGTCATAATTTTTTATAAATCAATCAAAGGAAAACTGCAACTAAATTGGTGTAAATAGTAGGTAAATTGACAAGGTGAGAGAAATTAGTTCTAGCTACATGTAAACTGCATGGATCTTGAAGCAATTCAATCTATTCTATATATCCTAGACTGGAAGGGCCATATACAATGTAAACAAGAACATTCTATATCATAATTTTTGTTTGAGCATTTTGAAATATATTATGTGAGTTTTTCCTTTTGGGAAGATTTGAATCAAATTCTATAATTCATTGTCATCATGAGTTATGGAATGAAATTCTATGATTTGATGTCATGATGAGCTATTCAATAAAGAAATGAATTTAGGATCAAACACTATGATTCAATGCCATAATAAGCTATCTAGTAGCCACTTATAGATAGTTAAAAATATGATACAAAATTTTGATAAAAGAAAAAATCACATAATATAATTTAAACATATTCAAACTTAAAAATAATGTACAAGAACAAAAATTTACTAAACATCAAAGTTTAGAAAACAAATAAAAAACTAGTAGTTTTTTTTTTCACGTTAATCACATTTCATTCTTATTGTTGTTTCATCTCATGGAGCATGTCATATAGTGTTTTTCAAAGCTACTTCAAACAAGAACATGAACCTTCTGACAACAAGAAGATTGTCAATTACCTTGTAATGGAAAGAAAATCAATAGTGTAAGAATAAATTTGTTTTATCTTGAGGCATTTGGCCACTCTGCCTACCTTAAGTAGGAAAGCTCTCGACCATGAGAGCCCTCCACGTAGCAATAACATCTAATCTGGCCCTTTTTTGTACTATGATCTATGCCCCCACATATGCATTTGCAAATATACATTTTAACCTCCACAAATCACATTCAAAATCAGACCTTCATTCATTAATCATAATTTCATCATAATATATGACCGGGACAAATCAAAATCAAAATCAGGCCTTGCACTCATGATAAACTATATTTTCATTAGTAAGTACAATCTCAACAATAGAATACATTTGAGAGGAATAATTTGAGGCAATCTCATAGAACAACATTATTTTGAATACTTCATACAATACAACTAAATTTCATAAATCAATGAGTTTGACTATGGTGTCCTTCTTCATTGCCTAAAACTAAGAGATTCACCCAGTTAGTTGTCATGCAATTATAGGTTAATGTTGAGCTTCACTTGGTTTCAAGAATAGTTTAATATTATCTACCAATTAGGGCCAACCATTGTGCAAGCTCATTTGACCCCCCCCCCCCCCCCCCCCCAACATCTAAATTCCCCATTAACATCTAAAATTCATTCATTCTATTAATAAATTGCTAACATTCATGAATTATCACACGATAACATTCATTAACACATAAGTTTCATTAGAACATTCACATTAACATTAGAACATTAGATTCAATAGAACATTCAAATGAACATTCAATAAAACATAAGTAAAACTTCTAGACATAAACATCAATCATTATCAAATAAGTTACACAAGTTCACATGAATCATTTCTTTTTTATTTTTTATTTTTATTTTTCCTTCCCTATATTGTTGCAGAGGCATATCCATGTCATCATCAATATTTCCTCTCACCTGTGGATGTGCACTCATGGTCATTGCAAAGGAAAGTCCTCTACAATGACAAATAAAAGGGTTAAATTTTAAAAAGTTGAGACTTTAAAGATTTTAAAGAACATTGTAGCGCTCTTACCTTTTTAGCTAATCAAACACCCCCAGTCATTGATATTATTCTTCATCCATCTCATCATCAAGATCATCATTATTGTTGACATCGTCACCACCACTATCTTGTTTGTCCTCCCCATCATCTACATCATCACCATCATCATCACCATCATCATCCTCCTCATCATTATCATCATCATTGTGATCAATAGAAGCATCATCATCATGATCAGTAGCAGCATCAAGAGCATTAGGAGCATCATCAACTAACTCTAGATCATGATCCACTTCTTCCTCTTCCTTGGTATCTTCTTCCATCACAGTATACTTTATTGACCTTCCCCTTGGATCATGTCTAATAGAAAATGACCAACCTGATTTATGTGGAACCTCTGAGTAAAATACCTGCTCACATTGGCTTGGAAGAGCATAGGGCTCATCCCCAACTAGCTCAAACAACCTTGTATTAATCACTGGAAATCTATTCTCGTGCTCAATAACAGTTCTATCAGGATCATTTTGATTGAGTCGTAGTCTATACCATTTGACAATGAAGAGAAGTAATTTGAAGGAATTGAAGTCACAACCAAGTATATCAATCAAAATGCCATAGTATCGATTTTGAGATTCTCGAGGATGTAAGTCATTTCTAGATGAAATATTGGTCACCTGGAAGACTACACTTATCCCATAATCACAAGTTCTCTTCATGTCATCTAAATCTTTGATATAAAATTTATAACCATTGCATAACATATACTTGTGGTGTTTCACCTACAATAATGTCAAACATGTATAAATTATTGCATCACGAGTTCAAAAACATATGGTTGATTAACAAACTTATAAGTACCTTGAGATCCTCTTAAACCATATGCTAAATATATTTCCTTTTGTGTAACATTGGGATCTCCATTATAATGATCTTGTTTAACCAATGAAGACACAGATTCCCATTTTAATCTATGACTAGAATGTTGACATCATTCAATCCATACCATCATCTAATCTTTGATTGTTTGTAATAAACAAACGAATTGCATCCCACTATTTAGCAATTGCATAAAAGTAAATAGATGACTTACAATAGATTTATTTTGAAGATTGAGAATTAATTAACTACATTAACATCTCATAATTTATTACCTTTCACTTTCCTAAATTTATCGTTCCCCACCAAGTACTCCCCTTCAAATTTTTTAATGGAGTCTGTTGGTGTTTCAAATCTATCATGTAAATAAAGTGCCTACTACAAGGATGTAGAAGATGATAACACACCTAAAGGTTAGCTACTTCATAAAAGATAATAACACACCTAAAGGTTAGCTACTTCGTAGAAGATGATAACACACCTAAAGGTTAGCTACTTCCTATATTCAACATGAATTTCTTTAGATCCAAACCAACTTCAATAGAATCTCAAGGATTCTCTACTCTTTTGGCTTTGCAGGACCAAGGCGGGTGCACCTTAGGGATAAAATGGCTACGACACTTGATACTTACTTCACACTTCAATCATTCACTAATATTATTTCTTCTTATTTCTCCCCTATAGCAAATAATGGCCATAATTCTTCTTAGTTTTACAAATAATTCCTGGTTACAATAGCTAACTATAACATACAGAGATTAATTGCAAACAAGCACTGACCAACAATTAAATTCTTCATACATCAAGGTAAAAATTGATTTGATTTTAAAGTTTTCTTTCATGCAACTCCATTTTTCTTCAACATGTAACTGAATAAATGATTAGTGCCTTATCCATTGGCATTCAGAGTCTACCCAAAAAAATTGATCTAATTAATTGCCTTACAATCAATTATATCAACAATTAACTCTAAACCCCATTCTTATGAATATACTTCTTATATAATTGGAAATCCTATCAATTTAGTGAAGCATTTACTTAATTCCTTGAATTAGAAGCAACATCAAATTGATATACAACCTATCCTAGTTGAATTAAATTGCATAAACTTTGCTCATACAATCTCAACATTACCAACACATAACAATGGAGACAAAATTCAGAGATAACAGATATGGTAAAACATTCCCTTTGTATTAATTTTCCTCAAAAATTATACAACACTAATGTAAACTTAGAAATACTTCAAGGTATAACAACTTTTCATTAAATATGCTCCTGTATTCTTAGATTTATAGAGGAATACATCACAAAATTGTACCTAAAGACTTACTAGACCGAATTTAAGACTAGCATAATACTAAAAATTAAATAAAATTCAAAACTCAACTCCACATCTTGTAAATCCTTTTATAGAAGGATTGTAACAAGCTTTACATGGGAGGACGCTTGTAAAAAAACTATTGGAAAATAAATATAAAGATATTTTCAAAATAGTTACGTTGCAACATTCTTTGTATTTGGCCAAAAAATTTGATGCAATTGTAGAAATTGGTAGGTGGAATTTGTCAACATATATCTCTTTAGCAAACCAATTTGTCTTTAGCTCCTGTCACCATCCATGCCTTTTATTTGTTCTTTATATCTTTAACTGCAATCCTAACTACACTAGTCATTGTCACCAGATGGAAAGGCTTTGATATTTGCAATCAGTCCCCATATGGTAATATACGTATCTACATCTATCCAAGTGGCATCCTTGACTGCCTCCAACTCATCCAAGCATTTAGTCCACTTGGCATCTATTATGGCTTTAACCTCAACAGTTATTTTGGACATTTTTGCCTCAATCTTACAAAGCATATCGACCATATCATAAACTGCAGTAGGACTTGCTTCATTATTGCAAAAGGACAAAAATCTAGGATGATCAAGAATATTTTCAAAAGAGGATGACCACTCTACCCAACCCTTGAACTTGTCTTCACTATCCAATATTGTAGGTACAAAATTAGGTGTGCCTGCAACATTTGTCTTTATCTTGTTTTGGATTAGCTGCATCTTGCCACCAAAGAGACCATTCAAGTCTTTCACCTTATGGATAACTTTTCTAGTAGTCACAGTGGTTATCTTTGGCAAGTCTTTTTTCTAAGGCAACAAGAGAACTAGACTATCAAAAAATTGTGTGTAAGAGCCCCATGTACTAAATAGTGGAGATAAAATAGCAAGAGCCTCTGAACACCTATATTCTGCTCCTTCTAATGCAAGGTAGCCACTATGTACATTCTAAGAAATTGTTTTCAATGCATTGATCTTGTGAATTAGCAAGTTCTTCATGGTTTTGATTTCTGCATCCTTGCTTGCTTTTAAATTTCCTTTTAAATTTCCTTCACCAATCTCCATTGCATGGCCTGATGTTTCCCCTATTTTAAATGCTTAGCCCTCTGTCTGCACACCTTTGTCATGGACCTCAATTGTGTTTCCAATAGTTTTCCTCAAGGCTGCTACATCCATTTCTAGCTTGATGGTCTTCTACTCCAAAACATACATTTTCTTCATCTCCTCCTCATAGCTTCTTCTTGTCTTGAGGTATCTCTCATACGTTTCTTCTAGTTGAGATTGAAGAGTATCCATCTTATTTTTTCTCATAAGTACTACTGTAGTGTGCATTCCATACAACTGATCATTGGAGGTAGATTGTACATGCCAAAAAATAACATTCCCCCTAGGGGATTCCTTGATTTCCATAAGAGTAGGTTTATCATGCTCTGGAGCTAAACTCCAAATCACCATTGTTTGAGCATCTACGTTGAAACCTAAGCCTCTCAAGTCTCCATATTGATTTTCATCTTCAAATGAAATTTTTCTTTCTTGTCTTCTCATTTGATCTAGCAGAAAAGATGATCTAAGATCTCATCCTAGGAAACAATCATGCCACTTCTTGTTACCAAGTCTTTGGTCTCTTCAACAGTGAGGGTTTCACTTGTAGGATCACATTCTTGTAGTTTTTTCACAAGTCCAACAACTACTTCATTTGAATCACCTAGCTTCATTTGTAGAGCAAGTTCATTCTGCTTTATCTTGAATTAAAAACTCTTAAATCCTCAGATTTTATAAAACTATCATCACTCATGAGCTTTAACAATCCTTTCATTTGTCATCTGAGCCGCTAGCTGTAATTTCTTTGTTCTCTGCTCATCCTTTGATGCTTGAGATATCAAATAGTTTCTTCAAGTATATCATCAAAATACTTGTTTCCCCTTGGTAAAATTTGGAGGGCTTTTTGCTGGACTTTCTTTGGAAATTCAACCATCTTTTGCCTTTTATTTCTCTATTCTGCCTATTTAGAACACTCAGGAATATCTTCCTCATCTTGAGCTTCCTCTGGCTGGTCCTCATCATCAGAGACCTCAATAATGATCTCATCATCTAAAAATTCAAGGTCAATATTTTTCTTGATTTCCTCTAGAACTTGGGATGCTAATTGATCAAAATTTTCTACACATTTCTCCAATTTGGACTAGTAGTCTTCGTTAGGATAAAATCCTTTGAATGATGAATCTACATTTCTCATTTCATACTCAAAACTGACAATGTCTTTGTATTTCACCATTCTTTCTCTACAAACATCTTCATTCAACTTGTCAACAATAACATCTTCTACCCACATAGGTTTTGTGGGAGGCAAATTATATCCCCTCATGTTTATTAGGGCATGTCTAACTACATTATATGGATCATAGGTTCCAGCTAGCCCAATTGGCAATTTGAATTTTCTCAAAAATTAATTAGTCTCCTCAATGGCATTTTTGCCTATCTCATAATCCCCCACCTTAATACATCTACACAGAAAGGTTCCCTTCTTAACATGTTTGCCTAGATATTCTCTATTCAAAGAAATCAACTACAAAAATACCTCTACAAACCCTAGTCTCTCAGGGACATATTTGGGCAAGATATGGGGTGGCTTAGGGCATCCAAAAACCCTTATAACAGTATTCTTCAAACAAGAAAACACTTCCCCAATCATGTGTTAATCGCTTTCTGGCTTTAAAGCACGTCTTAGGTTTAACAACCTTTCTAATACTCCTAGGGATTCTTTCAATTAACAACCCTATCATTTTCAAAATTGGATTATCAAAATCATTATAAAAAGAAATGATATTAGAGTATGGGTAGACCATCTTCCATACCTGTGTCCATCTTTGTACTGGTAATCTTTCACCCCATTCTTATGTCAATTCAGAGAAGCTCTGATCAAATATGCCTACATTCTTGAATAGAATCAAATGCATGAGTAGGGAATAGTGTCAAAATTTGAAATCCTTCAATTCTCCTTGCTGAGCAGCATTGATCTCTTTATGGATACTATCAATGATATATTCCACAAAATCATATCCAACATTATGATTTGGGTCTTGGATATTCAAAGCCATGATATAATGTGCTCCAGAGACATTCATGGTTCTGTCTGAACCTGGGGCTTTATTAATTCCAAATAGAGTATTATGAAAGTATCTTTGGAAGAATTCCAAGGGCATAACCTTTTCAACATCTTTCCACTTTGGAATATCACCCACATTCTTCTTTGTCAATGGAATATGTTTGGTCATAATCTTGCCCATGTTGAAGCTCTCATGATTCTTGTAATTTTCATTTAATTTGTCTATGTCAATTGGTAGTGACATAGGTCCTCCCAAGTCAAAAACTTCTATGAATGTTACTTTGTCCAAGGATAGGAAAATACTTCTATCCTTTTTGCAAAATGATTTGTTAACAAGATTATAACACTTAATTAATGCTTTCACTAGGTCCATGCTTATAAGGACTTCTCGCATAATAAACTTACCCAAGTTCCTTACCCAAGGGTTACATACTAGAACTTTTTCTGCTTTATTTTTGTAGAAAAACTAGAACAACTTGTATCCATTTCTATCTAGGACCTCTACATCTCTGCATAATTCATATGGGTCTTTGAAAGCAAGGTCATTCACATTTTGAGCATTAGATGAACCAAGCAAAATATGAATCCATTCTTCTAAAAATATGTTGGGAAACTTTAGTTGTGCAACTGGTTCTTTGATTACTACTTGTGCAATTAGTTCTTCTTCTCTTTGAGCCATTTCTGCAAACAATTATGTTAATTATGTATACTGAATGTTGAAAGATCACTAGGAATTACTCTGCAACTCAAAATTTGCTCAAAAAACTTAGGCAATTATGAAAATGGAAATGAAAATCTTATGCCCTTTAGACTTTATTTGTTCTATAATGGGAGTGTGGCTTTAATGGTATTTAATATTAGTAACTTAAAAACCTATCAATTCTCAAAAAGCTGGCCAAATCTACGCTTTTTTAGATCTTCATAAATCCAACTCATCATACTTTTTATCCAACTCAGACCTAGTCATTGAAAATGATTTTATGTCTTTAAAACTAACAGGTATGATGACACAAATAGTATTATTTCATTGCTTCACCCTAGATCCTTTTCCTTTCTTATTTTTTATCATGATCCTGTGATTAGGGCTTCCCTTCTTAGTATTTTTCAACGTCACATATATGTCTTTTGACTGTTGAATATGTCTTGTGATGTTGTGATGTATGTTATGCGCTTCTTCACAACTTTATTTTACTTTAACTTCATAACCATCATGATCTGGTGATGAACCTTTTATATAACACTATGCACTTTCGCAACTATTAAGCAAGATATTCATGTTAACCATGTGATGTTGCACCAAGCACTTTTCCTTAACATTTTCTTTATCTTGCAACATTGCAACTTACTATCTTAAATGCCTAAGGAACTGTGCGAGGGTGCGATATATACTTTTTAACTACAAAAATTCCTTAATTTGTAGATTCACAACATTATTTCTTTATGTTTATTATTGACATGCAAAGATGCACTCACTATTTTACTTAACCGTCATTTCTTCATTGCAGCTTTGCCACTTGAATCTTAATTGTTATGTGAACCCTTGCAATCTTGTGCTAGTATTTAATCTTAGCCATTCTAAACTTATCATCCCATGTTTGTAACATCAATTTGGCAACTGTAGTTAACCCTTGCGAAAACACGATCCATAGCATTCACCAATTCACAACCTCTATCCTAAGTTATTCATTAACTCTAGTGATGGTGCAATATTATAAAATCTTAATTGCAATGATCAATGAATTGCTTTTTCATAACTTAACGTATTACCTTGCATTAAAAGTTTATGATATATCAATAAGCACTTCTTCTAACAATTGGGCATCCTTCGTGGCTTCGCAACTTAGAAACCATCATTTCTATTTTATCATGCGATCATATGCACATCTTCAAATATTTATGCCATGTGTCACATATTAATTTACATGTCTCCAACTTGGCTTCAACACCTGGATGCATTAGGGCACGTGTCCATCCATTGTTGCCTTGCAACTTAAAAATTTCCAACTAGATTTTGGGTATGATCATGTGATTAGCCTTTATGTTGATTGTTTTCTTTGCTTTGCACTGTCACCACTCAAAATCTTAACTGGACATGTAACCCCAAAAAGATGCGACTAAAAACTTTTGCTGCTTCGCTCCACTAATCGAGGTTATCTTAACTCAGCTGCGAGGATGCACTTTTATATATTTCTTTCTTATTCGCATGGTCACCACTTGAATTAGCCTAAGTAAAAAAAAAACTATGATCATGCGCTCATTCCCTTTTTCTCTGATTCACACATTAGAAGTAGATATTGTTGTTCACCACTACGAAGTTGCGCTAAGCTTAGAATAGACTGTTTCGTGCTTTTGCCACCTAGAAATGGTCAGTAAGAAAAGCAGAGTGATGGTGCAATTATTAGGGCTTTGTAACATCGTGACTTAAACGATAAAAGATCATGAAAAAAAAACAAAAAAACATTAGCTTAAAACCTAGGATATAAAGGTATAACAAGGTTTTTCACATATCTCTTTTCAAAAGGCAAATGTATTTCGAATGAACTCCAACAAAATAACAAGACAAATACTTCTAACCTAGGATTTTTTCATGAGGGTTGACATGAAATTTTAGAAACCCTAAGCTTTTCTCATAATTGCTCTTGATATTTGCAAATTTTAACAACACTGTAAGCAAGTGAAAAATCAAGCCAACAGAGTCGAGATCCCAAATGAAATCTATATGGGTCTTTGTTGCAAGATTAGGAAGATATCGAGTAACGTACACCATCATTTGGTACACCAAATATCCCTCAATCATAGAACCCCTTAAGATGTGCTCTTTGTCAAATCAAACCCTTCAAAAATTTCAAGTGTCTCTCAACCATCCACATTGACCTAGGTTGTATAGGTCTACACAATTCAATCTTATAAACAAGGTGTATGGGTAGTGTTGTTGTGCATTGAAAAAAGTTGAAGGTAAACAGTTTTGCATTTTACACACTAGATGATGAATTCTTTTCTTCCAATAATTTATATCTTCTTTATAAATTTCTTTAGATGACAACCACCTAAAAGGGATTCAAGACACAAAAACATATAAATATGATACTTTACAATATATTACTTGTTTGATATATTGAACAAATATCACTGCTTACCTCATGTATTTTCCAAGATCATATATCACTTGTTTGATATTATTGTCGAAGTTGTTTGGGAGCAATAGGGGCAACACATACTGCAACAATTGTCAACTGATCATTTCATTCTTTTCTAATGTAATGCAATGAAAATTAAATGAAGTTTCATTAATATATTATAAATACAAAAGACCATGACTTACCTTGATGCAGGTATATCAATCATGCACTTTCAGCCCTGGGCCAAATTCACTTTTCTTTGATATGAGATTGCTTATATTCACACTAAATCCTGTAAGAAATCAAATTTTTTGTCTAACTTATTTTATGACATTACTTTGCTGCTCCGTTAATAACCAAGGAAGGGAACTTGCATTAATTCGGTCTCTATTGCTATTTGATTCACTACTATTTTTCATTACATGATTGGAATCATGAATGTCACTACAAATTTTTGCAAGTTTTTCTTTGTCATGCCTTCCATCCAATATTTTTCATAGTGTTTCTATTACATTATTTCGGTGGTCAGTATTGATGCCTTAACGACCTTGAATTTTATTATATTTCAACTGTTGTAGGTGAGGTGTCATTCTCCATGGCTTTGATACAATCTCTTCTTTCCAATTGAAGAGATGTTTTTCGACACTTTGATACTTATGATTTATGGGGAGGAAGTGCCTATTCTCATCAAACACCTAATTTCTTAAACTTTTGGAATGACGAGATTTCATCTTTGGACCACACATTGGACATGAAAATTTTCCCTTTTTTTGAAGACACTATAAGATAATGATACAATTATATTAAATATGTTCATTTTTTGGAATTTGTATTATTGCATAAAACTAAATTTCAACATAACATTGTTAGAAATGCTTTAGAATAACTAAGATAGGGGGGGGGTGTGAATCAGTTATTCAAGGTCCAAATGTCCTATTCAAAATTTTTCACTAAATATAGTGAGCCCATTCAACCACTCATTCATCAAGCATTAACTTTTCTGATCAACAAGTTACTGTAAATCAACATGCAAGCATAACACATAAGGGATCAACACATAACATAGTGATTTATGTGGAAATCCAATTTGGGAAAAACCACTAGTAACATGCTACTCAATTCTCACTCTTCTAAAGTGATCCCCTATGAAAGGCATGTCCTGCTAAAGGCTTACAACACACTGTTAAATGTGACCTTATTAGAGGATTTAAGCACCTTGTTAGAAGTGGGCCTTGTTAGAGGACTTTAGAACATTCACTTGGAATGCCACCCTGTTAAAGAATTTACAAATGGTTGTTAGGCCAACTTAAGTCCATAGGATTTTTTTTCTTCTATCCTAACTGATACAATTGCTAGAGAGTAACAATTAGGGATTTTGACCTAATTGCAGGATACAACTTAACTTGCAAATCTCATATCATTTCTTAGCTTATACCATTTCCTGGCTTTCAATCTATACAACTCTGACAGCTTGCCCCCCTTTCAATCTTAGTCTCCTTGAGTTTCCATACTCAATTTACCAGTGCAATCATCTCTTCATGGCCACTTGTAGAATGAGAGCCTCTATGCTCTTCCTTCTCCTAGATGTCTTCTCCTTGACACCCTTCCAACCACTTCACAATTTGGCTCTTTTGCAACAACATCAACAACATTTGCTTCTTGGTCTATCACTCCTTAAATAGAAGTCTTGGAGTTCCTTTTCCTACTCGATTCTTCCATTCTTTAATTTCAATTTGTATGGATTAGGTAGGATTCATTACATCTAACCCATATGTTGTTTCCTCTAGAAACTTCTTGAATAATCCTTTTGAATTCACCCAAAAATGGTTTACATAGAATTTTGTACCACCAACTTATCATCCTTATCCTACATCTGGTTCACAAAATTCAAGGTAACCACTTTGTTAGCTCAGATTTGGCGAATCTTTGTCAAAAAATAAAAAATAATAATGCAACAGCTTAACACTATTGAGATATTTGTGCTCAACACATACCATGTTTTTCCTGATGATCGACACCTAAAGATTACTCGACGCACACTAGAATTTCCTATTACTTGGCTCCAACTGAGAATTTTCTCAGCTTCAACTAGCTTGCTCGGCACCCATTGATGAACTTAGTTTAAGCTTTGCAGTCAACCTTGTTACAACTTATTCCTCCAATGTCTCTAAGTGTGACCAACCTCTGTATCTTTGAATATGTTATCAATACATCATTTAACCAATGTCTTAACTAATCCTTACACTTCATTATAGAATCATAACTCAACCTTTCCCTTAGGTACTTCTTGTTACATCTTGTTTATCAAATCCTCTTCATCAATCAACTAAGTGATAGTACTTGGATCTTATAAGAAAATGTCATTCCTACAAATAATAGGTTTGACATCAATGACAAAGCAATGATTGAAAACAAAAATCTTTCTTCTTTGCAATAATCTCCCTCTTTGATCTTCATCAATGAGCTTTTCAATCAAATTTCCAATAATCTCCCTCTTTGGCATTGATGGCAAACCAAATTGATCAACCATCAGACTAAACTATTCAACCAAATGCTAACTAGGATAGAACAGTAAGTCAAATGCCAAAAAGTAATTGTATTACCATCAATTTTCACATCTTCCTCTACTATCCTGATTTCTTCATTTTTGCTTCTCCTTCTTAGCTGTTGTATCCTTGTTCTATGTTTCTTTTCCCTCTGTATTGCTCATCTTTTGTTGTTCTGATCAACTTTTGATTATTTCTGTCAACTTCTTCCTCTCTCTTCATTTGATCAGTATCTCTCTCATACTTTTGATCACATGATGTTGATCAGTTTCTCAACTTCTCCCTCTTTGACAACAATGCCAAAGACATATTAGCATCTTAATATGCAAGTGTAGCTTTTACAAGTTCATTCAATTTCTCCCTCTATCACCTTGCTTGTGACTAATTTGGAACTTCAACACTTCAACTAATTTAGGCATGCATCCTAAAGTAAACATCCTCTACATCAATGTGTAAAATCTTCAACAATTAGCTCATTTGATGTAGGGTAGTCTTGCTTTTACCTCAAGTAGCCTTGGCTACAAGTATCACCCCTAACTTACCTCTAAGATACTCAACCACATCTTTAGGTAGTGCTTTTTTGAAGATGTCAGCAATTTGTTCCTTTGAGCTAACATATACCATCTTCACTTGTTTCTCTTCCACCAACTCTCTTACATAGTGATACTTGATTGCAATATGCTTGGTTTCAGCATGCATTACAGGGTTCTTTGATATGTTGATAACACTTGTATTGTCACAATAAAGTATCACAGGCTCAGTTACCTCTTCCTTCATACCTTGCAACAAATGTTTGATCCATACAATATTGGTGCAATTTATAGCAGCTACAACATATTCAGCTTCTGCAGTGGACTGTGAGGTACAACTTTCCCTTTTGTTGGTCCATGTAATCAATATTTTTCCTAAGAAAAGTGCTCCTCCACTAGTGCTTTTTCCGTCATCAATGTTACCTCCCCAATTTGCATCAGTGTAGGCCCTCAGTTCAAACTTTTGACTCCTCTTGAAGTCTAGACCAAAGTCATCAGTTCCTTTTAGATATTTCAGTATTCTCTTTACTTGCATTAAATGATTTTCTCTTGGATTTACAGAAAATCTTGCCACTATTCCAATAGCCAATGTAATGTCTAGTCTACTATGTACAACATATTGCAGCTTTCCAATCATTGATCTATACAATGTCTAATTCACTTTAGCAAACTCATTAGTCTTGGATAGCTTATGTCTTGTTGCCATTGGTGTGCTAATTGGTTTTGAATCTTTTAATCCAAATGTCTTGAGTATCTCCTTAATGTATTTGGATTGGGTCACAAATATGTCATTCTTTTAATTGATATACTTGCAAACCAACAAAGAATTTGATTTCTCCAAACATTGACATCTCAAACTCATGCTTCATTTGATCAGCAATATCTTTGCATAGAACATCTTTTCCTCCAAATATTATATCATCAACAAAGATTTCTAATATCAAAATGTCTTTACCTTTTCTAGCTTTGATATACAAGTTTTTGTTGTCATCTGTTCTCTCAAATCCTATTTTCACAAGATATTTGTGCAACCTCTCATACCATGCTCTAGGTGCTTGCTTCAAGCCATAAAGTGCTTTGTGTAGTTTGCAAACTATGTCCTTGTTCTTGTCATTAAAAAATCCCTCAAGTTGTTCTATGTAGACTTCTTCTTCTAGTATACCATTTAGAAAAACAGACTTAACATCCATTTGGTAGACTTTGAAACCTTTGTATGCAACATATGCAAGTAGTATTCTTACTCCTTACATTCTTGCAATAGGGGCTCATAATCCAGTCCTTCTTCTTGTGCATAACCTTTGCAAACTAATCTAGCTTTATTTCTTGTTATCTCACCATTCTCATCAAGTTTGTTTCTAAACATCGATTTGGTACCAATTACATTCTTATTAGCTAGTCTAGGAACTAGGGTCCAGGTTTTGTTCTTTTTAATATGATCTATCTCCTCTTTCATAGCTTTATACTAGTCATCATCTTATAGTGCATCCTTTACTATTTTGGGTTCAACCTTGCTCAGTAGACATGATTCATTCCTGAGCCTATTCCTTGTCATTGGTCTTGCATCCTTATCACCAATGATTTGATTAGCAAGGTGGTGTCTTTTTACATATTTGGCTAACCTTGGCTCAATCCTTCTTTCCATGTTTGATCCTTTAGCTTCAGAGTTATTTTGTTCTTCTTCACCTGGTACTTCATCATTTCTTTCACGTGCACTATTTTTAGAATTAGAATGTGCATTTTCTACATTTTGTAGCTCGGCATTCTCTAGTTGTGACTCAACTAATATTAAATTTTTTTGTTGATTCTCATCTTGATTTGCAACATTTTCTTTGACAGTCATTCCTTCATAGAAGTATACAAAGGATCTATAGTCCTCTGATTGCTTGGACTCATCAACTTGGATTTTTGCATGCTCATCAAAATTTACATTTGCACTCTCCACAATCTTGTTAGTGTTAGTATTCAAACACTTATATGCTTTACTTCTAGTGGAGTATCCAAAGAATATGCCTTCATCACTCTTTGCATCAAACTTTCCATTTCTAGAATCTTTAAGAATATAGAATTTACAACCAAATACTTTAAAATGTTTTACATTGGGGGAGTGACCATACCATAGTTCAAAAGGTGTTGTATTTGTACCTTTCTTAACTTGGACTCTATTCAATGTGTAGACTACAGTACTTACAGCTTCTCTCCAGTACTTTAGTGCAACATTTTTCTCCATCATCAAGGTTCTAGCACAGTCAATTATTGACCTATTCCTTCTTTTAGCAATACCATTATGTGGTGGAGTTCTTGGTGCTAATGTTTTCTTTTTGATACCTTTGTCATTGCAGAATATCTCAAACTCCTTTGATGTAAACTCACCTCCTCTATCTGACCTTAAGCATTTTAGATTCTTTCCTGTTTCCTTCTCAACTCTGGCCAAATACCACTTAAACATTTGAAATGCATCAAATTTTTTCTTTAAAAACATAGCAATCATCATCCTTGAATAATCATCTACGAATAGCATTATGTATCTGTCTCCTAGGTAGCTTTGCACTTCTATTGGACCACATAAGTCTGTATGGACTAGCTTTGGTACTTCTTTGGAAGTGTATGTTTTGCTTTTGAAACTAGACTTAGTCATCTTCCCTAGTTGACATTGTTTGCACATTGTGTTTTCAAGTTTCTTCAATTTGGGCAACCCTCTGAATTTTTTCTTTTTGTTGATACTAATCATATTGTCAAAATTAACATGACACAACCTTTTATGCCACAACCACACATCATCAAATCTAACAAAAAGATAAGTTGCATCTTCCATATCTAGGTAAAATAGATTACTCTTAGTTTGTTCACATTTTCCTATCAAATTTTCATCAGTGTCATAGATCTTGGTAGTTTTGTTTCCAAACTCTACCTTACAACCTATATTTCCTAACTATGGTACACTCAACAAGTTGTAGTTCAATCCTTCAACATAGTATGCATTGTCAGATTAAATTTTATCTATGAGTTTAATAGAGCCTTTTCCTTTGATTTGACATGGAGCATCATTACCAAATCTAACACTATTCCATCATATTGAGTAAAGGTAATGAACTTACTTTTATCTCATGTCATGTGATGTGAGCATCCATTGTCTATGATCCACTTGTCATTCTTGTTCACACATGTAACCAATGCTATTGCTTCATCTTCATCTTTACCTAATTCATCCTTCATGGCCACATAGACTACTTCATCATCATTCTCATTAGAATCTTCTTCAATAATGTAACATCTTTTGCCTTTTTCTTTGTAGTCTTTGCTATCATCTTCTCTCTTGTTCTTGTACTTGTTTGCTTCTTTGTAGTTCTTCTTCTATGTGCATCTTGTAGCAATATGACCTACTTCATTACAATTGAAACATATGATAGGGAGCTTACCTTTGAATTTACCTTTGTCTCTATGGAATCTCCTATCCAGTAGTGCTTCTAACTGTTCCACATCTTCCTCATCTGTGTTGCTATCACTAGATGCATGTTTTCCTTTTCTTCTCTTCTTGCTTGATGTCTCCTCCTCAGTGTCTTTTATTGTCATCTTGGCCTTGAAAGTAGATTCAATGTTCTAAGGTGCGTAGTTATCAAAATTGGATAGCTCTAATGCAGTAAGTCTTCCCACTATACCTTCAAAGGTTAGTGTGTTTCCTTGTACACACCTTAGCTCTTGGATGGTTGAAACTCTAATAGCATAGATAGGGAGTAGAGTTGTTAAGTATCTGCTGATGATAGTTTCTTCTTCCAATTGACCACCTAGACTTATTATTGCACTTACCACTTTTTTTATTCTAGCAGCATATTGAGCAACATTTTCACCTTCCTCCATTTTCATGTCATCAAACTTTCCTCTTAGCCTTTCTCTCTTTGCTCTCTAGACATTCTAATATCCTCCATATATATCTGTTAAGGCTTTCCACATTTTGAATGCAGTGTCATAATCTTTGATGTCATCATATTCTGGATAGTTGAGTGCACATGCAATTTCTAGCATTGCTTGATTGTGCTCCTTCCTTTTTCTCAAATTATCTGTAGTAAGAGGTCTAGCTAGATTTACATGTTCTATTCCAATTGAGGTTTGTGCATAGTCACCAATTGATCCAAGGTGCAATTTCATCAGACTCTGCCACACAACAAAGTTGTCTTTGTTGAGCTTGGGAACTTCTCTCTTGGACATCTTGATCTTCTTGCTTCTAGTACCTTGAAACTAAATCAGCAGATGACTCTGATACTAATTGTTATAAATGCTTTAGAATAACTGAGAGGGGGGGGGGGGGGGGGGTGTGAATCAGTTATTGAAAGTCTAAATGTTCTATTCAAACTTTTTCACTAAATATAGTGAGCCCATTCAACCACTCATTCATGAAGCATTAAATTTTCTAATCAACAAGTTACTGTAAATCAACATGCAAGCATAACACATAAGGGATCAACACATAACACAATGATTTACATGAAAATTCAATTTGAGAAAAACCACCAGTAACATGCTACTCAATTCTCACTCTTCTGAAGTGATGCCCTATTAAAGGCTTACAACACACTGTTAAATGTGACCTTGTTAGAGGATTTAACCACCTTGTTAGAAGTGGGCCTTGTTAGAGGACTTTAGAACATTCACTTGGAATGCCACCTTGTTAAAGGATTTACAAATGACTGTTAGGCCAACCAAAGTCCATAGGATTTTTCTTCTTCTATCCTAACTGATACAATTGCTAGAGAGTAACAATTAGGGATTTTGACCTGGTTACAGAATATTACTTAACTTGCAAATCTCATATCACTTCTTAGCTCATACCATTGCCTGGCTTTCAGTCTGTACAACTCTGACAGCTTGCCCTCCTTTCAAGCTTAGTCTCCTTGAGTTTCCATACTCAATTTACTAGGGCAATCATCTCTTCATGACCACTTGTAGAAGTAGAGCCTTTGTACTCTTCCTTCTCCTAGATGTCTTCTCCTCGACACCCTTCCAACCACTTCGCAATTTGGCTCTTTTGCAGCAACATTAGCAACATTTTCTTCTTGGTCTATCACTCCTTAAATAGAAGTCTTGGAGTTCCTTTTCCTGCTCGATTCTTCCATTATTTAATTTCAATTCGTATGGATTAGCTAAGATTCATTGCATCTAACCCATATGTTGTTTCCTCTAGAAACTTCTTGAATAATCCATTTGAATTCACCCAAAAATAGTTTACATAGAATTCTGTACCAGTAGCTCATCATCCTTATCCTACATCTAGTTCACAAAATTCAAGGTAACCACTTTGTTGGCTCAGATTTGGCGAATATTCGTCAAAAAAAATAAAAAATATAAATGCAACAGCTCGGCACTATTGAGATACTAGTGCTCAACACATAGTGTGTTTTTCCTGATGCTCGACACCTGAAGATTACTCATCACACACTAGAATTTTTTGTTATTCGGCTCCAATTGAGAATTTTCTTGGCTTCAACTAGCTTGCTCGGCAGCCATTGATGAACTTAATTTAAGCTTTGTAGTCAACCTTGTTACAACTTATTCCTCCAATGTCTCTAAGTGTGACCAACCTCTGTATCTTTGAATATGTTATCAATACATCATTTAACCAATGTCTTAACTGATCCTTGCACTTCATTACAACATCATAACTCAACCTTTCCCTTAGGTACTTCTTGTTACATCTTGTTGATCAAATCCTCTTCATCAATCAACTAAGTGATAGTACTTGGATCTTATAAGCAAATGTCATTCCTACAAAGAGCAGGTTTGACATCAATGACAAAACAATGATTGGAAATAACAATCTTCCTTATTTGTAACAATCTCCCTCTTTGATATTCATCAATGAGCTTTTCAATCATATTTCCAACAAACGTACCATAGAAATGTGTCAACCCTAAGGCATCATGAATTTTCCACACAAGCATTATAATTAATTATAATAAACCATTGTGTTGGAGGCTTAATGGCTTTGTCAGTTGATGACTGAGTTTGGCTTTCCTCTTGATCGTCCCATTGTTTTGTGGTGTGGTAATCAGAGTGTCATCCACATTTCTCGCAACTTGGTGGAACATCAGCGTACCAAGCACATTGAGTTGCATATGCATTTCATCTGTCAGATGATCCAAGATGGTGTTATTGCATTGGAGTACATTCCTACCACCGGTCAGGTTGCAGACATCTTTACTAAGCCTTTTGCATTGCCACACTTTCTTCAGCTACGGTCAATGCTTGGGGTTATGGAAGTTGTCCTTGGGAGGATTGGTTGAGGCCTTCCTTCCTTCACTTCATATTTTTTTCAGCATGTTTTTACCTCTTTTTAGGGGAGAGTTTTTCTCAAGTGGTTTTCTCTCTTTCCCCATTTTACAGAGGTTGCATTTAGTTGCATTGTACTTGGGTACCTAAAATGGTTTCGTTGCCGAGACCCATTTTGCATTTTTCCTTTGTTTTGTGAGCTTAAGGCATTCCCCTAAGTTGCACTTAAGGGGGGTGTTAGAGTAAATAATTAATTAATTGTTAATTATTTATTCTATTACTTAAGCTTACTTAGGTAAATGCATGTAGTTGAGGTTAGTTGTTGACAACATGGGTGTTTGTTCCCTTTAGCATGCTTATCTTTTCGACCTTTTATGGATGTGTGCTTAGTTGTCAACCTTATCTCTTACCTCATTCCAACTTGTTCTACAAGATTTCATAAGGCCTTTATAATCGGTCTCTCACTCATTGTAAATTCATTCCAATTCTATTTTCACATAGCAATTCTAATATCCTATTGTGAAATATTCTTGTGT
The DNA here is from genome assembly GCA_028749045.1 of Cupressus sempervirens. Taxonomy (NCBI): domain Eukaryota; kingdom Viridiplantae; phylum Streptophyta; class Pinopsida; order Cupressales; family Cupressaceae; genus Cupressus; species Cupressus sempervirens. Next base: position 508,510,080 of record CM053783.1, on the reverse strand, counting down.
AGTATTTGCTTCAAGCTCTTTGCTCCCTAGGTTTCTCTTCAGCAAGCTATTTGCATTGCAGGTGATCTTGGCGCATTATCGGAGTCGAATTCTCAACTCCAACATGGTATTAGAGCCTCCCTGCTGCTGCTTTGTTGAAGAATTTTTGAATCCATGATTTGAAGTCACAAACCCTAGTTTGTTTGTGCATTTTTTCTTCAAATGAGGGGGATAGCAATTTTTTGGAGCACATTGGGCCTAAATGGACATTGCCATTGGATTCAAAAGGTTGTTTGTAGTTAGAATTCATATAAAACTTGTTGATTTTAGAGACAAAGCTCTGGGAGGCAAAATTTTTTTAGTTTAGGCCCTACCGTATGGACTGTACGAATGCGCAGAACCGAAAGATTTTAAAAAATTATTTTTTGGGTGTGTAGCCACCAAGCCACCATGGGGCCACCACTACACCACTCGCACGCGGTCTGTAGTGGCGGCAACAGGCTGCTCCGCCCTGAGCTCCGCCCGACCTCCTCTGCAGAAGCATTGCAGGCGATGCCACCCTTTCTCGCGACCACTACTAGTGTCTGCTGCCTTCGCCAGTCTGCAGCACTTGTTCCTGTCACCACTGCCTGGTTTCTTCACCTAGTCTGTCACTCAGCACTGCCTGTGCAGACTCAGCACCGTGTCAGCGTTTGCTACATAGTTGGCAGCTCATGGGGGTGACACGTGGCTTGGGCACCACGTGGCACACTGCCATGTGGACCTACCACGTCACCCTACCACATAAGTAGCCTGCCATGTGGCATTTTTTTTGGCGATGGTCATGTGGCCGTTAAATTTAATGCAAAGTTTTGCTGACATCATCAACATCTTAGCCCTTGCACCTCTCTAGGGTTAGTTTTGGACTACTTGCAATTTCTTGGTCATAACTTGAGGATACAGAGAAAGAAGCACTGAAAAGTTGGTTCCGAGACGAAGACATTGTTGTAGGTATTTTTAGATTTTGACGCATTTTTGTTGCCTATTTTTTTAGTTGAAGTCTGAAGTTTTTCTTTTGACTCCGACATCCATATCTTTTGCGTCCCATGTCAATTTTTTGAAAACTTTATATTTCTGAAAAGCTGGTTCTGTCACCTTTTTAGAAATGTAGTCATTTTTCTTAGTTTTTGGCCCATACTCTTTCTATCATAGTTTTGGCATTTTTGCTATATGGTGGATATCTTGAGTGTTTTAGGCTCGAGGATCATTTTCCTGGCATGGTTTCTTTTGTTTTAGGCTATACTATATTTTGTATCAGTTTGTTTTTAGTTTTGATCATTGTAGCTATCATTTTGAAGCACTTTTTATGTATCACACTGAGATAAAGTGCCACTTTTGCATTCTGGGGGTCATGAACATTGTTTTGAGTCAGTTGTACATGCACTATTTTCATTAAGCACCATGGGGGGATAGTTGTTTGCTATTTTAGGCATTCTCCCTTTTTCAAGTGAGTGTCCCTTCCACGACATTAGCCCCATGTAGAGTCAATTTGACCGTGTCTTTATGGGTGTTTGTACCTCTTTCCCTCTCTCGTCATTCTTGGTTCGTCTGCAGGAGACTTCGGCCCATCTTCTTAGTTTCCTGTCATCACACCCCGTTTGCATTAAGGGGTGGTTATGCTGTTGTTCTAATGCATCATTGGTTCGATGGTTTGATAGTGTGAGCTATGTATTTAGTGGTTGATCCTATGTACAAGGTGATTGCAGTGGCTGGCTACCTATGCATTTCTGTGAGATGGATCATCTACCATATAGAAACACTCAGTTCGTGCCTTTTTCTTCCATGGAGGTTCTTTAGATTAGCAATTTTCTTTCAGATGACAGATTTTGCGGCTTCTACATGCTTCAGTGATGCTTCTTCATGATCACTCCTTGTTCCTATTTTAGGAGACAATCCCCGAGTTGGAGGCTTCTTTAGTTCTTCACTAGGTTCTCACCTTTTTTGGGGGGAGGGTTTTTCCCATGTGTTTTTCTCTCTTTCCCCGTTTTCAAAGGTTGCATTTTTATTGCATTGTACATGGGTACCTAACATGGCCTTGTTGCCGGGACCCATTCTGCATTTCTTAGTTTTGTGAGCTTAAGGCATTTCCCTAAGTTGCACTTAAGGGGGGGTTTTAGAGTAATTAATTAATTTACTAATTATTTATTCTATTTACTTAAGCTTACTTAGGTAAATGCATTTCATTAATTAGTTGTAGTTTAGAAGTTTTCTATAAGTTGTTGACAATACGGGAGTTTGTTCTCTCCTAAGTCATACTTATCCTCTCACATTGTTCGAGGACTTTTCACCTTATGTGGATGTATGATTAGTTGTCACACTTATCTCCTAGCATCTTATAGCTTGTTCTAGGAGATTCCTGGAGCTCTTTATATTCGGGCTTCCTCATTGTATTTCACAACATCACTTCTAATTGTAAATACATTTTTTCTTGTGTTTGCATATTCTCTCTCTCATGTCCATTTAGGGTTTTTCCCTAGCTCCTCGCTCTTCCTTCCCTGGCTTCCCTTTGACAAGTTTTTGCATGCAGGTGATCTTGGGCATCTTCAAAGTTGGATTTCAATTGACAATCCGACTTTGATAATGCACCAAGATCACCTGCAATGCAAATAGCTTGCTGAAGAGAAACCTAGGGAGCAAAGAGCTTGAAGCAAATACCACACAAGAATATTTCACAATAGAAAATTAGAATTGCTATGTGAAAATGGAATTGGAATGTCCTATTGTGAAATATTCTTGTGCGATATTTGCTAGGTTTCTCTTCAGTAATCTATTTACATTGTATGTGATCTTGGTTCATTATCAGAGTCAGATTCTCAACTCCTACATGGTATCAGAGCCTCCTTGCTGCATCTTGTTTGAAAGATTTTTGAAGCCATCATTTGGAGTCACAAACCCTAGTTTGTTTGTGCAATTTTCTTCAAATTGGGGGTAGAGAAAATTTTTGGAGCATTTTCAGCCCAAATGGATGCTGCCATTGGATCTGAAACACCGTTTACAACTAAGATTCATATAAAAATTTTCATTTTTGGCTTCAGGCATTCTTTTGGAAAATTTTTTTGGCCTCCCAAGTAGACGTACAAAATTTCAGATACATGCACGAAATAACCATCCTGGATCAACTAACGGATGAAATGCACATGTAACTCAATGTGCTTGGTACGTTGATGTTCCACTGGGTTGCAAGAAATGTGGATGGCACTCCGATTATCACACCACAAAATAGTGGGACGATTAGGAGGAAACCTAAACTCAGTCATCAACTGACGAAGCCATAAAGCCTCCGACTAGCAAGAACTGTGGCCCTGTACTTAGCCTCTATAGATGAAAGTGCTGGAGCATGCTCCTTCTTGCACGACCATGTGATGAGACCAGAGTCAAGGCAAAACACAAAGCCAGAAGTAGACTTCTGATCATCAACATCACCGGCCCAATCTGAGTTAGTGTAGCCAACAATGTGTGGAATCCCTGTAGTGTAATGAATGCCATACATGAGTGTGCCCTGAATGTAGTGCAGAATATGCCTGGCAGCTTGCCAATGAATCTCATGAGGGTCCTGAGAAAACTGAGAGACTAGGCCAACCGCAAAAGATAGATCAGGGTGAGTGTGTGTTAGGTACAATAGGCTGCCAACCAACTGTCGATACAAAGTAGCATCCACTGTAGGTGAAGAGCAGGAGGTAGACAAAGTAACACCTAACTGAAATGGTGTAGGAACAACTGTACAATCAAGCATGTCAAAGCAAAGAAGCATGTCAAGAGCATACTTCTGCTGATACACAAAAATGCCAGTAGGAGACTGATGAATCTGAAGACCAAGAAAGTAGTGCAGCAAACTAAGATCACTCATCTCAAACTGGTCCATCAATGTACGCTTAACATCCTGGAGCATGGATGATGAACTACTTGTAAGGATAAGATCAACAACATACAAAACAAGAATCAGAATCTCATCACCAAGATGTTGAATGTACACTGTGGGATCAGAATGGTAGCGAGTGAAGCCTGTAGACAACAAAAATGAGTCCATCTTCTCATACCAAGCCCTAGGGGCTTGTTTGAGACCATATAATGAACGTCAAAGCCTGCAAATCAAGGTGGGATCCTGCACAAAACCTAGAGGCTGCTCCATATAAATATCCTCTATGATATCACCATGCAAGAAGGCACTTTTCACATCCATTTGATAAACTGACCATCCCTGTGAAGTTGCGAGGGATAAGACAAGGCGAATAGAATTCATCTTGGTGATATGGGCAAATGTCTCAGAATAATCAACACCCTTGATTTGCAAAAAACCCTTTGCCACAAGATGAGCCTTATGCTTATCAATGAAACCATCAGCAACATACTTAGTGCGATAAATCCACTTACAATGCACTAGCTTTCTCCCCTTAGGAAGAGGACAAAGATCCCACGCGTGGTTCTTCATCAAAGAAGAATATTCCTCCTCCATTGCACTATCCCATTCTAAATGTCCTGTCACCTCCACAAATGTTTGAGGATCAGTACTAATAGCATGATTGAGTAGACTGGAACCTGCAATGTGAGAACAGGTGTGACGGGAAGTGGATGGGTCACTAGCTAGAGATCCTACAACCTCAACAGTAGCTCGAGCCCATTTAGGCATCTGGGGAGGATCCTGTGGTGGAGGTATATCAGGATCACCATGATCATCATCCTCATCATCTATGAAACAAAGTGGAGATGAAGAGGGAGTAGTGGGAGCTGGAGGAGGCACTAAAGGTGAGGAATGAATTGCAGGAGGGCTCTCATCAAACTGGACATCCCGTCGAAATAGGACCTTTCTAGAATCAGGATCAAATAACCTGTAAGCCTTTACATCCTTGCAGTAGCCAACAAAAATCAATGGTCAGCTCTTTGGTTCCATTGCTTTCCTTTGAGCATCAGGTACAAATGTATATGCCGTACTCCCAAAAACTCTGAATGATGACACATCAGGCTTGACATAGGACCAAGCTTCCTTAGGAGTCATATGTCAAAGCGCCTTATGAGGCATCCAATTTTGAATGTAGTTGGCACAATTGACTGCCTCTGCCCAAAAACATGAATCCATGGACCTAGACTGAATCATACAATTTTCCATCTCCCGAAGGGTTCTGTTCTTTCTCTTGGCCACACCATTCTACTAAGGCGTGTAGGGAACTGAAAGCTAATGTTGAAGACCATGCTCAGAACAAAAATCTCTGAAAGCCTGGTTCACATACTCCCCCCCATTATCTATGCGTATGCGCCAAATAGAAAGCCCAGACTGCTTCTCTACAAATGCCTTGAAAACTCAAAATGAGTCAAAGGCATCAGACTTGTACTTAAGAAAGTACACCCATGTGCATCTAGAGAAGTAATCAATGAATGTAAGCAGATATCTAGCACCTGAAAAAGGAGTAGGAAATGACATGAGGTCACTATGAATCAACTCCAAAGGTGCTAAAGCACGAGTGGCTCATCCATGTGTAAAAGAATCCCTATGTTGCTTGCCAAGTGCACATCCCTGACAAACACCATCTGGATAGGAAATCTGGGGAAACCCAAGAACAAGTGCCTGTGTGCTCATCTGCTGAAGATATCTATAATTGACATGCCCAAAATGTTCATGCCAAAGTCTGCTTACTAAATCTACATGTGCAACTAAACATGAACCTGTGTCATCAAAAGACTCAAATCCATCAAATTTGTAGAGGCGTGATGTAGAGTCAACACTCCCAGTAGCCACAATCATCTCTAGATCATGCAAGTCTTGAATAACCACATCATGTGGTGAGAACTCGACTGTCTTGCTAGAGCTAGAGTGGCAAATCTGATAGATAGACAAAAGGTTCATCAAAATATCAGGAACACAAAGAACATCTTGTAGAGAGCCCCTGACCAAAGCAACAGTGCCAAAACCTAAAATTGAAATTTGTGAAGAGTTCCCAACTGCAATCTATGTGGTGGCGCAAGGAGCAAGTGAAGTAAGCAACTTAGGAGTGTTTGTTACGTGGTGAGAAGCCCCAGAATCAAGAATCCATAAAGGTGTTGAAGTTGAAGCTCATGCAGAAAAAGCATGGCCTTTCCCTATAGGTGGAGATGAAGACTGAGGAGCTAAAATGTGATGCTCCTTCATGGCTTCCTCTAAAGCCTCTAATCATTTCCAACACCTAGAAACTGAATGTCCATCTTTTCCACAAAAGCTACAGTTCTCACTCAATTTCTTCTTGGTCTTGGAGGTAGACTCACCTGAGTTCGAAGAATCTTTACCCTTGGAAGGGTTTGTTGGAGGATTAGCTGGAGGCTTAGGATCAGATTTTGATGTGTCTTTCTTCAATTTTCCTTTCTTCTTTGATTTCCCCTTAGAATTTTGAGCAACCAATGCTTGGTTGGAAGAGTTAGAGCCATCAACCTGTTGGATCTTTGCCTGTTCCCTAGTCAACCTGTCACAAAATGTCTCAAATGTAGGTATCCTATGTCTATCTTCAAGGGCATCGATGGTGGAGTAGAAAGTAACAGAAAAGACCTGATATTGCCCCTTCAGCTTTGAGAGTATCAAAAATATGCACTCATTATCTATTTTGTTCTTCCCACATCCCTGTAAAATTGCACATAGGGATTTGAACTTCATCAAAAAGTCCTCAATGGTGGGAAAGTTGCTTGGTGACAAAGAAGTCAATTCTACATCCAACTGAAGTGCTTGGAACTCATTCACCTGTCCAAACAAAGTCTAAAATTTTTGCCAATAAGCCCGTGGAGTAGTCAAACCATCCAGGTGAAATAGCAGACTGTCTGAAATGTTGAGTGCAATCAGTCCCATGGCTTCATCCATTTTGTTCCTATGCTATAAAGCCTCAAAAGGTCATGTAAGAGTAGGTTGATTCTCAAAAGACAAGACCATAGACCTCTTGACATGAGAAGCCTAGTCATTTGTGCCTTCCAGGTGTGGTAGTTGTGTGGTGTGAGACGGGTCATAGATGAATCCGTGATTGAGAGAAAGAAGAAGACAAAAGTAGAAGGGTCTTAACTAAAGTAAATTATAGAAAAGAAAGACACCCCCCCACAAACATACAAGAATATCTCCCAAATACTACAAAAACAACTATGGAAAGAAAAAAACTGGAAAATAACCTGGATTTGTTGATGCAGAATAGGAGGAAACACGAGCCTCTACTTTGATTCCAAAAATGGGAGCTCAAACAAACTTGAAATCTTACAAAACTAGCACCAATGTCTCCATCTCTGAGTCAGCTTTTTGACACTTCTTTCAAATCGAAAAAAGACCTCCGTGTGCTCAAGTTATGGCCAAAAAACTAACTGCTGCTCCAAAAATGCACCTTGCTAAAAAATTATAGACACAGGCTTAAATTTGACACCCGTATGGCCGTTGTCAGAATGATGATGTCAGCCACCAAAATGATGATGTTAGCAATCAAGAAGATTATGTTAGCAAACAGAAAATGATGTCAGCAAAAGTTGTCGAAAAAGTGACGTTAGTTGACAGGAAGGTGACATCAGCGAACGAAAAGGTGATGTCACCTGATAGAAAATGTCATCAACAAGGTGGGCATGTGTCAGCAGGCAGTTGGAGCAGAGTTCAGTGGTGGCAGTGGCACCTGGGAGGAAAACTTGACGGTGCCATTGGTATAGGTGGCTCCCTAGCGGAGTTGCAGTGGAGTGCTGGCGGTATGCTAGCGACTGTGGCACCGAGCGAGTGGAGTGGGCTCCGGGTGGCTGCTGCTGGTGGAGTGCAGCTGAGGGTGGTGCATTGGTGGTGCACAAGTAGCCCTGCAGTGGTGCTTGAGCACTGCGGCAACAACACACTTTTTTAATTTTTTAATTTTTTTTTGCTCCGAAATTTCGTACGGCTACCTAGGAGGCCAAAATTTTTTTCAGAAAAATGCCTGAAGCCAAAAATGAAAAGTTTTATATGAATCTTAGCTGTAAACGGTGTTCCAGATCCAATGGCAGCATCCGTTTGGCTGAAAATGCTCCAAAAATTTGCTTTACCCTTGATTTAAAGAAAATTGCACAAACAAACTAGGATTTGTGACTCCAAATGACGACTTCAAAAATCTTTCGAACAAGAAGTAGCAGCGAGGCTCTGATACCATGTAGGAGTTGAGAATCTGACTCTGATAATGTGCCAAGATCACCTACAATGCAAATAGCTTGCTAAAGAGAAACCTAGGGAGCAAAGAGCTTGAAGCAAATACCACACAAGAATATTTCACAATAGGAAATTAGAATTGCTATGTGAAAATGGAATTGGAATGAATTTACAATGAGTGAGAGACTGCTTATAAAGGTCTCATGGAAGCTTGTAGAATAAGTTGGAATGCGGTAGGAGATAAGGTTGACAACTAAGCACACATACACAAAAGATGGAAAAGATAAGTATGCTAAAGAGAACAAACTCCCGTGTTGTCAACAACTAACCTCAACTACATGCATTAAACTAATTAAGCTTAAGCAATAGAATAAATAATTAATAATTAATTAATTATTTACTCTAACAGACATCAATGACAAAACAATGATTGAAAACAACAATCTTCCTTCTTTGCAACAATCTCCGTCTTTGATCTTCATCAATGAGCTTTTCAATCATATTTCCAAAAAATGTACCATATAAATGTGTCAACCCTAGGGCATCATGAATTGTCCACACAAGCATTGCATGGAATTGAAATTATTTTTGTCCAATTGGTCTAGAGCTATCATACACAGTGAAACCATTCCATAACACCAACAACTCATCAATAAGAGGTGCAATATATACATTCATATCTTTCACTTGGTACTTACCTAGTTGAATGAACAACATTAGCTAATTATTGAGGTCATTTCACTCCAAGACTTATAATTACATGTAGGTAACAATAAAATAATAAAATACCTAGAACAATCATTGTCAACATAATGTGTTCCCTCTTTATTGACATATGGAGGAAGGTTACGGTTGATAACAAAATTATGCCACATCAAGTAAATAGATCTCATCTCTCCAAATGGATTGATACCATCAGTTGCCAAAGAAATCCTGAGATTTTGAGGTTCTTCTTTAAATGTGGCCACTTTTCCTCTATGTCCATAAATGTTGAGCCATATGTAGGCATTCGAATAATGTCATCTTGACTTCTATTGTGTGCATGAGAATCCATAAATTGTGCCAAGCTACTACACAAGAATAATTGTTTAAGATGTGGAATAATGGGGATGTAACTAAAGATGCTCAAAAATGGTTTGCATCTACAATTTGATCACTTTTTTGCACTAACTCATTCCATTTTCTCATTTCACTAATTCTAATCTTTTTGCCAACTTGATTATCTTTCGACCATATTTCAATAATATTTTTCATCATTCATTCCCCTTTCAAATCAATTGCAGATCGCTTCAAAACTAATTCCCATTTTATCCAAACTTTCTAGAATCAACTCAAAATCATCCTAATCAACCCATAATCATTCAAAATCAACTTAGAATCATTCCACATCAACTCAAAATAATTCCTAATCAACCTAGAATCATCTCAAATCAACTTAAAATCATTCCAAATCAACCTGAAATCATTCCTAATCAACCCCAAATCAATCATAATCAACCTGAAACATGTCAGATATCTCAAATCGATCATCATCTATCAAACCCTAGGCATTATTGTATCTCTCAGTGCCTCAGAAACATATCAAATCTTATCAAACCCATCAAATTGACCTTAGTACTATCATGGCTCTTAGTGCTAGGTCAAACTACCATTCTTATCATCTAATCATTGACATTGAGTCCCTCAGTGTCAGATCATGACATTATCAAATCAATTTAATAACATTGACAATGTTTGTTATTGTTATTATGATCAACCTCATCAATCAATTTTGATCCTGTAGAATTTATAATGTCTATTAAATGTTACATGTTCTTCATCCATGTCATGTGTCCTTGACATTTTATCAATCCTAATCAGTCATTCAATCTGATCATGGCTTTGATCTACCCATCATCATCCTAGTCAATCTACATAATCATCACATTTCATCAAAGGGATATTGTCACATTTATGAAATCAAATTGGCCAATCATTTACTAATTTATCCTTTAGGATTAGATAACCCATACTCTAATCCTATGTTAATTTGATCATTTTCATCTTGCATTACTAATCATTCTTTCTAATTAACATTCTTAATTAACTAATATTTATTAATTAATTGATTTGTCTTCACAAACTACGAGAATTCACAATTTCCTAAGTCCTTTTCTTCCATCTCTAATTACCATTTTACTAATTTCTATTTGCTGGATTTTAATTCAAATATTCCACATAATCTTGCCACATGGACATCTTATGTCATAGATTATATACTCACACTTGGCTAAGATATGTCATAGTCCATATATTCTTATTCCTTACATGTGTTTATAATAGGCCATCTTCATCATAGATTCCTGGCTATAAGTGGCTTTGAGGTGTCACATGACACGTCATAGATTCTCCTCCACTTTTAACCATGTTGACTTTCATGTGTCATAAAATCTCATATTTTGCATCTTGTGTCATATGTGTCATGGATATTCTAAGGAATATCATGCCAAGTTGCACATTCCAATCGAAAAGTGTCCATCCTCTCTTTCATTGCTCTCATCTTGCACGTTGGCTATAAATTGAGCCTTCTTGCTCCCATTTCTGGTCCTTAAGCCCTTAAGTTCTTGGTCCTTAATCATTAATCTCTTAGAATCCATTAGGCTTAAAATCACATCTTCTAGTATTCTCAATAACATCATCCAATCATAGGCTTTTGCTTTCAATTGTGTGCAATATATGCAATTGGAGCTACATCATATAGAGAAGAAAGAAGGACATGTGAGCTACAACTAAAGAGGGAGTTTTTACTTTATGTTGCTTTTTAAATTTTAGTTGGCTTTCATGGTAGACTAGATGGTTTTAGTGTATGTTGATTGAGTTTTGTGATTGTTCATAGTATGTTAGATATTAACCCATTTTCTGGTCCTACAGTAACGAAGAACCTTGTGAAGCACCTTTTTTGTCACTTGATCATCTCAATATCTATTTGTATGGCATTCAAGGCATTCTGTTGTATTTTCATGTTCTTTATGATAAATTGCATGATCTTTAGGACAAGCATCTATTGATTGATACTCCATTTCATTATGTTTCATAATGGCACATAGTTCTCAATATGAGCAACAGAGAACATTTGATGGTGGTAACACATATTCACCTATCAATCTACATCAAAAAATTTAAGTCATTAGTATAAACAATCTTAATGGTACATATTTCACCTTTTATATATTATAATTACATATATCACTAACCTTAGCATACGTGACATTGTTATGTTGGACAAACCATTCATAAGCTTCAACTTCACCAACAATAATACAATAGAGAGAAGAGTTCATTGGGATCCTTCATAAAGGGTCGTGTTTTCCTTCTCAAGTAGAGGTGTATCATGGATGGCCTCAATGTCATCCTCATCATAATCATTGCCATCAGCAACAACAACACCAACACAAAATGTGTCATGGATCATTGCATTTGTACCATCATCTTCAAATGTGTTTTCTAGCACACGATCATCATCTTCCATGGGATCATGATCTTCTCCTTCAATACTCACACCTCCATTTTCCTCCATATTCACACCTCCATGTTCCTCTAAGATGTGTTGGTCCATATCACATACTACCATGGGGAGATTGACCTATATAAAAATGATGATAATCAAATCCCTGTTTTGTGGTTCATATGTATATTAATTGCGAAAACAATATAACATAAAACTTAACAAAGGATAATAATATAACCCCCCTTCAATTTGACCATTCTTCGCACAATGTCTCTTAGCTATTTTGATTTTGATTCTTCTTGTCTTTAAGCTATTACAACTCTTGCAAGGACAATAACATTTGTCATCATCTTCTCTTTGAAAGTTAGACAATAATCTAGTGTCTCCCTATTTTGATCAATTCCCTTGTATTATTTGACATGATCCTTCTTCACGGGAATAATTTATTCTTGTACCCTTTATTGAGTAGGTTGTGTATATCTGCAACAATATTGGACACTTGTACTTAATGTTTATATTTGCACATATGGTTTTGCAAGAAAATATTGGTGTATGTAATGTCCCCATTTTAGCAGTTGACCAAGTGTGTGCGCGTTAGCCTTGTTCTACATGGTCCCGAGGGCTAACGAAGGGTTTAATGGGATCTTGGAGTGTTTTGGCCTAGTCATTTCCAGTTTGGGCCAAAACGAAGTTGATTTACTTAGTTTCAGGCATACTTACTATTTTTAGTAAGTCGGTAGGACACAGTGCAGGTCAATTTTGGTGATTGGACTCGATACTCCTCGGTGAGAGCTTTCCGATGAGCTATCACTCGCATTATTCGGAGTCCGATTGCTAATACATTTTAATGCCTGAAGTTTTATTAAAGTAACGTCTAATTTAATTGTAAAATATTAAAGTGTTACTTTAATATATATTTTATGGTGATGTGTACCCAAGGGAGACATAAGGGGTATTTTAATATATGTTTTATATTACACATCTTTTATCCCACATTGCCCATATGAGTTGAGGGGACCCGTGGGAATAGAATAAAAGGAAGCATTTGTGGCTTCATTAGACAGGTTGAATATTAGAAGAAATTGGTGTGTGAGTTGCAGCTTTGTTTACGGCATTTGAGGACGTCTATCCTTTCTTGTAACATTCTAGACGTCATTCCCTTGGGGTTTGGCCTTTGGAATTCTTTCTTATTGGCTTCATTATCAGGCAGTTTAGTTGCATTTTTGGCTACAGGAAGATTTGATATTTTGCTCATATCTTCTTCGCTACTTGTCCGACGCTTATGCCGCTTGGAGGGAATGGTATTATGAAGGTAGTGGACTGATTGGAGGACAAAGTATTGTAGCAGCAAGTTCGTAAGCATGGGCTGGAGTATTATGACAATATTGCTGAAGTAATTAGTGAGTTGATAAATCTGCTATGTATTTGATTTTATGAATTCTGAAAATAACATTTTATTAGCAGCAGTTCATTTCCACTTTGCATATCATTGTAGTTGCTTTCTTGTTTATGTTGTATGATACCAATTCCATGCACGAAACACAACAAACAATAAATGTTTGATTTTTGGAATTATAAGGGGTTTAAAACATTAAACGGAGAAATAAGAAGTTGAATGCAAACTATTTGACATAATTCCTTTCAGCAATTTGGTTTAGTTTTTTGGGACATCCAGGGGTGCCCATTACAGTGTAATTGATGTGTATATTTGCAAAAATATTGGACATGTTGTACTTAATGTTTATATCTGCACATATGATTTTGAAAGAAAAGTTTGGTGTAATTAATGTGTATACCTACAAAAATATTAGACATGTTGCACTTAATATTTATATTTTCACATATAGTTTTGAAAGAAAAAATTGGTGTAATTAATGTGTATATCTAAAAAAATATTGGACATTGTACTTAATGTTTATATCTGCACATATGGTTTTGAAAGGAAAATTTGGTGTAATTAATGTGTATATTTGCAAAAATATTGGACATGTTGTACTTAATTGTTTATATGTGCATAGATTGTTTTGAAAGAAAAATTTGGTGTATTTATGCCTCTTCATTTTGATTTTGTTCAAGGGAAGCCCATCAATGGTAATAGAAAACAAGAATGCATTTTCTAAGAGTTTACAACTATTCAACAAAATTAATGTTTTACAAGAAAATGAGGCTCGTGATTTGTGTTGCAACTTCTTCTTGGATTACATTTTTGTTTTCTTTAAATTCTTTTTAGGTATTTTTTAACTTTTTATTATCTGATGATGGATTATCAAATATGATTCAGAATTCTTTATTGTCTCTTTTAGCTCTAAATTGTCATGATAATTGATAATGAAGTGTAATGATAGATTGCCATCATCATTAGTGATCTGTTTTTCTTTTCACATTAATTGTAAATCAAAACCTTTTTTCTTTCCTTCAACTATTTATTATTCTATTTAGTATGATCTAATTTTTTTTTCATTTCTTATAACACTCTATTATTCTAATGATAGATCATTCAAGGTTAAAAAGAAAAAAAGAAAAAAGAAAAAACTAGCGCACTAGTAGTTTGTCAATTGCCCAATATAATAATATCAAATATTTACAATGTATAATATTTATCCTTCCTATTTCCTAATTCTTTAAATCAACATTTTTCATTTTTGGAATATTTTGATAATAGAACACCCAATTGTTAATCTCAGATTGGTTTTGACATATGAGTGACAATACACTTAAGTCATTTACTTAGTTCATACCGAACAAATAATGTATGCTGAGCATAAGTTGTTAGATAGAGTATGCCAAGTGAAGATAAATATAGTATATGTTGAATAACTAGTAAGAGCCGAGTCACTCAAGTGCCAAGCAAATAGTAAGTGCCAAATCATTCAGATGTTAAGCAATCAATGGATGCCAAGCCATTTAGAGGCTGAGTTACAACATTGAAGAGTTAGTGGATGTCGAGTATTAGACACTTTAAGTGTTGAGTGAACATTTTGGACATAGTTGTTTTGTAGTTCTAGATGATAAGGATGAATCTATATTTAGGATCCCTATACAGTACATGCATCCAATCAGTTGAAGGGATATTTTAAGTGGCAAGATGCATAAATCATAGTCATTGATTCATACCTAACCCTAAGTCACCTAAGTCTTCTTAAGGAGGACAAACCCTAAACATTGTATGTATGAGAAAAATAGTGTAAGGAGCAAAGAGAGAAGTTTGCATGCATAAACAAAGCATTCATGGTGGCTAAGGACTTGTGAATTGAGATACATTGCAGACCCAGTTAGAGAAGAATAGAGGAAAGGGATTAGAGGATAGAATTGATATATTTGATCAAAGAGGATCAAGTACACATCAAGAAAGAGGTAATTTTTTTAATCTAGCAGTAGAGTGCTAATCAAAGGATCATTGTTGAGACATTCTAATAGGTCAATTAGTTAAATATCTTAATAGAGTAGTCCTAATAGGTTGTTGTAAATCCTTTAACAAGGTGCTTATTTCATTGTAAGTTAAAGTCCTTTAAACCAAATACACTTCTAACAGGGTGTTGAAATCCTTTAACATGGTAAGATCTAACAATCTTGTAAGCCTTTAACAGGGCATATCTTTCAAAGGGTAGATCATAATTTATGATCAGACATTGTAGCCTTCATTAGATACACTTTATTAATGTAGGGGTGGAGATTTGTGGTGTCATCCCCACTACAATTTTACCTTCTCATTGGAGGGTTTCTAGGTAACCAAATATCTTGTGTCATACATGTGTTCAATGTTATCTACTTTCATGCTCTGGATGAATATGTTTAGCTAGCTATTTCAGTTTACATGCAAATTGTGAGATAGATGTGTGGTGAATCATTTTAAGGGTTAAAGTTTTGAAGGACTGATTCACCCCCCCACCCTACCCCCCTCAGAGTTTACTTTCCCTATTGTATTTCCAACAATTGGTATTAGAGTATTGGTTCTGTAGAAAGGAAATTTTTGCAGCTTTGAAGAAATATCTTGAAGATGGAAGTTTACAAGTTGGGAAAGACTATTGAGAATCAAAAAGATTGAAATCTAGCTTGCCGTACATTAGCTGAATGAAGCAAGAGATGAGTTGAAGCACTCATTACAAAGAAGGAAATAGATATCTATTGAAGAGAACGACATGCAATACCAAGAGATTGACATTACCGAATTGTTTGCAGATGGAAATACAAGTAAATTTGATGCAGCAATTATAGATCTAATGGAAAAGAATGGTGCCCTAATTGAAGAGGTCATAAATCTTAATATAGAACAAGAAGTCCAAGTAGTATTGCTATGTGAGGTGATCGAGTAGAAAAAGAAAGTTGAAGAAGACAAAGTTATGATGAAGATGACAAAAGGATATTGATCAACAGATTGTAAGAGAAGACATGAGAGGTGAATATGATTTCTCACATGCAATTGGAAACATTGAATCAAATGATGATTTCCAATCATGAATTGAAAGGAAAGGATATTGAGATCACAACATTGAAGTTGTAGAATGGACAACTGAGAAATAATCTGAAAAGAGGAAAATAATTTGTTGAAATTTTCAACAGATCTACTGAAGCCATCAAGTATATTGATAAATTGATGAGATCTCCTATATCTAATAGTGATACTACTGGATTGGGTTACATTAGTACTAAAAAGGAGAATCACCCAAAAGTGGTGAACAAAGGAACAACAAAGGTAAGAACTACAAACCTACTTATCGTATGGAAAGCTAGGTCATACAAAAAATGTTTACAGGAGAAACAATGCAAATTAGAACCCTAAGAACAAATTCATGGGTAATTACCATAAGTGCAACCAATAAGGACATCAGGCACATGAATGCAAGAGTAATACATCAAGCACACAAAGATTTGAGGGTTACTGCTATTAGTGTAAGAAGTATGGACATAGAGCATATGAGTGCAAATCAAAGCCTAACTAGTCATCAAACAAGCAAGCTAAGGTAAACCATATTGGTAGATCCTACAATTGGGATTACAATACAAGGTATACTTGTCACTGTTGTTAAGAGTATGGAAATGTTGATGAAAATTTCATTAGAACACATTTTAGAAGTGATTACAAAAGATGGTTGAGTCAAACTATATGTTTTAGTTGTTTGAAGACTAGTCACATAACCAAGAAATTGTCCAACAAGGTTAAAAGCACCTAGCAGTGAATTCAATAAAGGAAAAGGAAAGATTGATTTTGAAGAAGTTAGATTGCAAATGAACAAGACATGGAAGAAGAAGGAAGATTGTAGCACATCAAGTTTAGATGGGTTCACTTCATCCAATGGATCGGGGAACCACACCACCCCCAAGTAGGTAATTAAGAGGTATGTATGGGACTAATATTTCAAAGAGTCCCAAGGATTTAGTTCTAAAAAGATCATATATGCATGAAGTAAGATGCAAAATATTGGTTAGAACCTGGAAGAAATTATAAGTTTTGTTAGTTTTCATGTTACTATCGAGCATGAAAAGTTTCATTGTGGTTGCTAAGTGAAAAGTTAGTTGTTGCCGAGCTATTGAAGGTGATAGTGTTGATCAAGCTCACTATGGTTGCTGAGCATAGAAGGAATTACATGGAAGTTGAGTGAGTCAAAATTGCTATTGGAGCTGAGCTTACAACTATGTAAGCACAGAGCATTAATTGTGAAGTTTTAAGGGCTATATGGTTTATTTTTGACTCATTTGAAATTATTCATGATTGAAAAGAGCACAGAGAGCTTAAAGTGAATTAGAGAAATTGATTCAAGCATTTTCAACTAAATTCAATTGCCACTCGACACCAGCCATAAGATCTTTCAAGGTATTTATTGTGTGTCAAGCTATGTTGTTTGAATTCACGCAAACCCTAGTTAGTTGGCATGGTGTCTATCTCTTTTGCCGCTGCAGTTAAGGAAGGAATCAAAGTTTTAAATTTTCAATTGATAAGCAATGAGATCAAACAACTAGTTTTTAGAGCTATTCCTAATATTGCTTATAAAGGAGACTCATCTAGTGCATTATCTATGATACCACCACAAGTTTAATGATACAAGATGTAAGGTGTTGGTACACTTATAAGATAGGAAGCATTGAAGACATGGAAATAGGAGAGTTATATGGAAAGATGTATGAGAACATAGTATTGAAAGAGGAATACAAGGTTGTAGAGAGAAAAGGGTTAAACCGTGCCCTAGATTTTCCAAATGTATTCAAGACAGAATGGATTAAGATTGTTCTTAGTATAATTCATGACAATTCTGTAAGGTTGGAGGATGGTTCTATCAAAATCACTAAGATGATTATTCATAGAGTGAAAACCTGGTATTTAACCCTAGACAGACCTAAGTTTGTGAAGAGTGATGAAAAAGAGGCAATTAAGAAGAATACAGGGGCACTATGGAACATGAGAGGGATACCATATACACAATTATAGATCCCCTAATTGCATTTATAGTGATAGTTATTGCACATAAATTCTTTCAATCCAATAGGTTAAACAATGTAGCTTGTATGACTATGGATTTGGGTTACACACTAGTGAAGAAAGACCATTCTTATGACCTTGCCAAGTTTTAGATTATGGTAAAAGTAGGTTTTGAAGGGACCCCAAAACCCTTTAACAAAAAGTAGAAAGATAAAGCATTACAGCCCAACCAAGAAAAAGAAACCTACAACAAACTATAGAACAATATCAAAATCAGGTTTTACAGGGACCTGAAATCACTAGAAAAGTCCAAAAATAAACTAACCTAGGTTTTACAGGGACCTAGAACAACAAACAGTCAAAATGATAAAAACTAAAAACCAGGACCAGAAACCAAAAACCAGTAATCAGACCAGACAGAAACTAAATCAAGGAACCCAACCCAGAGCCACTATTGCAGCTTCAAGATTATTTTAGCAGCTTCCTTACCAATTGTTGCAGTCTCTTGAATGGTATCAGTAGCTGAAGCAGCAACAAATTTCATTGCACTCTTCCTCACGCTCTACCTTGTTCTTTTGCTTGGAGCCTCAGCTGAAGTAATATCTTCATTAGCCCTTTTGCCCAGGCTTGCAGTAGCCGCACATATACTCGAGGTGACCTGTTCCATCTTAGTGCCACTCTCCTTGATTAGCATTCTGAGGTTCTGCTCATAGTTGTTAAGTTTTTTAGGGATGTCTCCCATCTTCCCTTCTAGTTGGCTAAGTTTGACATTGATAGTATCCAGGTTATGTTGGAGAATTTCCACCTTTTTCTTCAAACCCATCATTTCATTGTAGATCCAGGAATCTACTTTGAGCATGGTGTTAGCTTTATCCTTTGCAAAATGCAGGAAGGTGAGCATGGCATCCCTCTGCATTGAATCACTATCATCTTCAGCAGTCCCATTTGGGGGGGAGCGGATATTGTCATTATTTTCCTCCATTTTCATTTGATCCTCCTTTTGAACCTTGGAAGAGTCCTCTATGTGAGCAGAGTCCTTCCTTTTTTCTTCCTCTATCCCCTTGACAGGAGAAGCAGTCTTAGCCATATGGTCCTCCTTATTCTTCTCAATAGGGTTCCCAACAGTGTTATCTTCGGCTTTATCACCCCACTAGAAATAGCCTGGTTACCCTCATTAACAGATTTACTCTGTTCAGAATTACCTTCACTATTGGCTTCCTCTTTCCCTTTTTCATTAATACCTTTAGTCTCTGGGTATCCATCCAAATTAGAGCTTAAATCCCCAGCTTCAGTATCTTCCTCATCCTCAGGGTTAATATTCTCACGGCTTTCCAATTTCTCGGTCTCAGACTCCTCATCCTCATGTTTTTGAGAAGCCGAGGGTTTCAAATTCAAGGCTTTATCTTTACCTTTAATAGAGTCACCCTTCTTACTCTTAATGGATTCCTTCTTCTTGTCCTTAGAGGGAGTAGAGGCAATGTGTTTATTTTAACAGTACCTCTCAATAAGAAGAATTAGCCCTTCATGTAGAATGGGTCTGGACTCCTTCTTATGAGCTTCTAAACTATGAAGTAAAGAAAACCACAAAAAGAAGGGGAAAGATATTCTATCTTTGTGTCTGAAGTGATTTAAAAAACAAAGTGGCATTTATGAACTCTTTTACTTCTTCCATCAAGTATGAAATACTCACAGATACAGCTAAGAACATCCCTCCAGATCTCCTTTATCTGATGCACATCAAAGAAATCACCACTCTTTTCCAGTTGCTTCTCCTCGTCTTCTATTTTCAAAAAATTTTTGTAGGCTGCATTTGAAATATTGGTTTGCTTGGTGAATTTTGTGCTTGCCATGGGGAGCCCCGTGATCTCTGCAATAAAATCCTTTGTAAGTTTCACAGTAACACCATGGAGAGTGACTTTGTCATTGGACTAGTTCTTAAGGAAAGCTGTAGTGATGTGTGGCTTAAAACCATTGAGTCACTCCAGATAAAAAGTCACATTTCCTTTTTGAAAAATTTTCCAAACATCCTCATGAGCCTTCCAGGCATCATAATCTTTTGGTTCCTGCTTGCGCGGTTCGCTCCCCATCTGTAGAGAATAGAGAATGCACTCAAACTAGAGTAACCAGATGCAAAGAGTGAAAGGGTTAAAATGAAAAATGTTTTTCATCCCATCAAAAGAGACTCCCTTTTTTGAAGATACGTGCAAAAACCACATCTCATTCATTTGAGTGTACTTCCTTGGGGAAGAAAATCTAGCAATAATATGATCACTCCACGAAATCATTAACTTTCTAATCTTTACAAATCTTTCCCACTTGCGCATGGATGGCTTCATAACGAATAATTTATTTGAGATCAACTTGGTTAGTTAATTCATCAGTCCACCTCACCATTTGCCCCATTAGGATAGCATAGTTGGCAATCCAATCAGCAACACCGTTGGCCTCCTGAAAGGTATGGGATATGACAAATTTTTCAAATTTTTGAATAAGGTATTTGATCTCCTTGATTGTGGCATCTATCGACCATGAGATAGAGCTTTTATTATTTAGGATATTAACAATATTTAGAGAGTCACCTTCCAACCATAAATTTGGACATCCTAAATCCACGGCAATTTTCATAGTATAAAGGGTAGTCGTTGCTTCAGCAATGTGACTATTAGTCCTGCCTATAGGGATTGCTATAACATCTTTAACATTTACCATATGATCTCTCAACACACCTCCACAACCCGCACTTCCTGGGTTGCCCTTAGTAGCACCATCAAAGTTACCTTTAATCCAACCATAAGGGGGAGAACTCCAAGTGATGGTCAATCTTGGGTTATCAGTTTGAAGTTTAGGATTTTCAGAAAGCATTGGATTATCAATAGGAAAGGTTTGATCAGGGTTCTTCAGAGATTTGAAATTCTCCTTAAAAGCTCTAATAATATTTTGACCAAGCACCCATCCTGGAACCTCTCTGTTTCTAAAAATTCTATTATTTATTTCTTTCCAAATACCCCACCAGAGATGAGGAAGAGTAATTTTCCATAGGAATTGAACATCTGAATTCTTAGAAGGGCATTGCCAGCTTTTAAAAGAAGATTCCACATTGTTTTGATGAACCCGGGTCAAGTTCCAATACATAAGGATCTCAGTCCAGACTTGTTGGGTATAAGAGCAGTTCAGAAATAGGTGGTCTCTATCTTCAAATCCATTCTTTCATAAAATACACCTATTCACCAAATTTATACCTCTTTTCTGCAAGTTATCAAGGGTCAGAATTTTATTTTGAAGCAAGACCCAAAAGAAGATGTTAATTCTAGGAATGAGACCCTTAGTCCAAGCCTGAGACCAAAAGGGAAGATTTTCCTTCTCCTTAGAAACAAAGAAAGAAGAAACTTTGAATTACCCACTAGGATCAGCATACCAAATAATCTCATCCTCAAAAGAAGGATGGAGAGAAACAACATTGAGAGATAATTGGATGTGATTGAAGCTTTGATCAATGTCCTTCAAGTTCTCCCAAGAGTCATTCTACCAGTAATGACTAACAAGAGTGCCATATCTCTGCTTGCATAAGTCAACTTGTGTCATATCTTGAACATCTTCAATCAGGGGGTGATCCTTAAGCTAGACATCTTCCCAAAATCTCACCCTAATCCCATTACCAATTTTCCAAGAGCACCCTTCTCCAAGAATTTTCTTTGTTCCCTACACAGCTCCCCAAATGGAGGAAGGATGAATAACATCAGAAGAAGAGAAGAAATCAAAAGAGAAATAGAATTAAGAAGGCACTTGTGTTTCCAAATGGTACTCCACTCTTTGTTTTCATGGAAAACACGCCATCCTTGTTTAGCTACAAGAGCTTTATTCATGCTTTTGATTTTTCGGATGCCCAGTCCACCTTCCCTGACTGGTTTACAGACTTGGTCCCAAGAAATTAAAGGCATTCTCTTTTTTTCCTCTAAACCAGTCCATAAAAAATTCCTTTGAATTTTGTCAATAGCCTCAACAAATTTAGTGGGGATTTTAAAAAGACTTAAAGCATAAGTTGGTATACTTTCGAGAGAAGCTTTAAGAAGAATTAATTTACCAGCCTAGCTTAAAAGGTTCCCTTTCCAACCAGCCAACTTCTTACTAAATTTGTTAATAAGGTCTTCCCAGAAGGAATTTGGAGCCTTCAAACCTAAAGGAAGACCCAGATAGGAAGAAGGGAAAGAACCTATATAACAACCAAGGATTTTGGCAATTTTATGTTGTCTAAGAAAAGGGGTATTGAGAAAAAACACAACACTTTAATTCCAGTTAACCAGTTGGCCTGAGGTAGAAGAATAAAGATTAATTGCATGCTTCAAATTTCTGGCTTCCCTGACTTCAGATTTCCCCATAAAGATGGTATCATCAACAAATTGGCCATGAGAACATATAAGAGGATGGGAAGAGGGTTGCAAACCCTTAATAACTCCTTTATGCACCAGATCCCTAATGTACCTCCCCAAACAATCAGCCATAATAACAAAGAGGATGGGGGATAAAGGGTCCCCTTTTCTCAATCCCCGAGAGGGATTAAAAAAATGAGAAGAGGTACCATTAACCAGGACAACAATAGAAGAAGTAGAGATCAACTGATGAATCAATCCAACAACCTTGTTGTCAAAGCCAAAGGCAATCAAAATGTTTGAGAGAAAAGACCAATCAACTCTATCATAAGCCTTAGCAATGTCCACTTTCATTATAAATCCTTGATTGTTAGAACAAGATAAGGAATGAGTATTCTCATGAGCAGAAATAATAGAATTAAGGATTTGTCTACTTGGAGTGAAGCCATTTTGTTGGTCAGCAATGATCAAAGGGGTCACCAGAAGCAATCTAGAAGTAAGAACTTTGGAGATAATTTTATAGAAAGAATTACAAAGGCTGATCGGCCTAAACTGATCAGGTGAATCAGCTCCAATTTTCTTAGGAATCAGGCACAGGAAGGTGGAATTGACTTCCTTCAGCATTTTTTTTGCCCCAAAGAATTCCTTCACCGCATCACAAACATCTTTTCCAACAAGTTTCCAAAGTTTCTAAAAGAAAAACATGGGAAAGCCATCAGTTTCAGGAGCTTTCTCTCCTCTAAGAGAACAAACAGATTTGATAATTTCATCGTTCTTAGGAATTGAGCTTAACAATTTATTCTGATCCTTTGAAACCAGAGTGGGGATCACTCTGAGGAATTTAGCCTAGTGTTCCATATTGATGTTGGGGTCAGCTGTTATAAGACCAGAGAAAAATGTCACCATTTCATCCATGATGTCCTTATCCTCCTCAATCTTCAAATCTCCCTTAATAAGATGTGAAATGTGAGATTTGGCTCTATGCTTTAGAGTGGATGGATGGAAAAATTTGGTATTTTTATCTCCTTCAGTCAGCCATATCAATCTTGATCTTTGCCTCCAATAGATCTCTTCTTTAGTAATGATGTCATGGTATTGAGTTAGCTTTTCATTTTCTTCTAAAAGAAGGTCTGGGGTATATCCCTCCTTCTGAATTATATCCTGGATTTTTTGGATATCCTCTTTTAATATAGATTTATCCTCAAAAATGTTCCCAAATTAGTTTTTGTTCCAAATTTTGACTTTTTTTTTGACATTTTTAAGTTTAGAAGTCACTCTGAACAGAGCAGTACCATCAATTTTGATGTTCCACCATTCTTCCATTTTTCTTTCAAACTAAGGGTGCTGCATCCACATCTTCTCAAATCTAAAAGGAAAATTCATCTTAGGACTAAGCTTATTAGCAGTGAAAATAAGAGGGAAATGATTAGAACCAAATTTCTGGTGGGCTTCCAACTTGCAGATGAAATCTTTTGTCCAATCAAGAGAGCTAAGAGCACGGTCAAGCCTTGCCTAAATACAATCATTGCCAACTCTCTTATTACTCCAAGTAAACTGAATGCCTTGAAGATTCATATCCATTAAGCCCTCTTTGTTTATAAACTCCCTAAGGTCCATTCTTCCTTCAAGCTGGGTAGCATTACCTCCCATTTTTTCATGGTCATAAATAGGGACATTGAAGTCTCCCATGATTATCCACCATCCAGAGTAATCCATACTTTTAAAATTGGATATAGAGTCCCAAACCTTCTTCCTTTGGCTTTTTATGTTGGGCGTATACATATTCACAATATACCAGTCCTCTTTTTGATCATCACTAGTAATTTTAGCAATCATAAAGTATTTACTAGCACTCAAAATAGTCCTAGCAAAGCATTTTTTTTTTCCATAGCATCAGGGTTCCCCCTGAAGCACCTTCTAAACTACTAGCATTTAAAGAGTAATTTTTAAAAGCTTTTATCTGCTCTGCTTTCTCTTTGTTCATCTTAGTTTCCTTTAGTAGAAGAAAATCAGGTTTCTATTCTCTAACAAAATTCCTAACAACATCTAGTTTATGGTAACTGTTCAACCCCCTAATATTCCAGGTAATAATTTTCATTTCCATACTTTAGGGGTATAATCCAGAATAGTTGCTTGACAACCATCAGTAATATTCTACAAGCTTTCTAACTCCCTGGTTTTCTTAGAAGATTTCCTTCCATGTCCATCTGGAGACCCAACATCTGGTTTCACCTTGGACTGCTGGTCTATTTTTTCCCAAGTTTTATTGGGGTCAAAGCTTTGGGATTCACTTTAGTATGCAATTCTAATTTACTGCTTCGAGTCTCGACCCCCTTTATGTTATTCTTTTTTTCAGCCATTTTCCTTGAATTTGGTTTAAGCTTTGAGATTACTCCATCTTCTTTGACAACTTCTAGGATAGGAGGGTCCTTAATAAGGGTATCCTGGGAAAATAAAGGGACAAAAACCTGCATCTCCCTGGGCTGAGTTTCATCATCCTCACTATGAGCTCTAGATTCAGCCAAGAATTCTCCTTCCTCAAACTCTATCATCTCATCAAGATCACCCCATTTATCCTCCATCTTTTGATAAAGAATAGTTTGCTTTGATAAATTCGGCAGGTCATCTATACCTTGTTTAGGCAAGATGGGATCTAGTTGTAAGCCATTCACTTCTTTTTCAAAGTTCATGTTCTCTGTCTTAGGCACGAGCCTAGCCCCATCCTCAAGAAGAAGCTCAGAGACAATATCCACAACTATTGGTGGAGCTATTGAGTTCTCATTCTCTTTCTTCTCTTTGAGATGAACGTCTTTAGGTTTCCAAACCTTCTTTTGCTGAACCTTAGTCTTTTTCACTTCCTTCTCACTACTCAAGTGGATTTTACTCTTAGAGGGGCAGTTTTTAACCAAATGACCCTGTTTCTTACAAGCATAACAAGCATTAGGAAGATCTTCAAAAATGATTACTTGGGTTTTCCTACCAAGCTTAGAAATTAAATCCACCTTTTTTGGGAGATGATTCAGATCCGCCACCTTCACATGCAGTCTAGCACTCTGGAGTTTGGATCTGGTCGTAGTAGCATTATCCAGAGCCACCAGTTCACCAAAAGAACTAGCAATACCCTTAAAAATGTCCTCATGCTAGAATTTAAGAGGGAGTCTAGGAAGTCTGGCCCAAATCGGGGTAGTTAGGAAAAAGGAATCTGATAAAACCATATTAGGCTCCCATTTTTTGATTGTAAGAGAACTTTTTCCAAAAGACCAGGGACCTCCACAGAGAACTAGATTCATATCTTTCTTACAGTTAAAAATAAATAGAAAGAAACCATTCAGCATGGGAGCTATGTCCACCTCCCCGCAAATAGCCCATTTCCTCTTAACCATTTTCCTTAGAGAATCTAGATCTAGTCTTGCCCCAATAAATTTTCCCACCAGCGTGATATCCATGGAGGAAATAGAGAAATCCACTAAGGGATCAGGGATAAAGACTTGGAACTCACCTTTCTCCCAACTAGTCTTAGAAGTCAACGGCGGGAAAGAAGATTTGCCAGTTGGTTTCCTGTCGAAAAGTGAAGACCAGGTCTTCTATTTTGAGAACCCTACCTTCTCTCCAATAGAGGAATTAACTTTATTAGATTCCACATTATCTTTCTTTTCCTCTTTTTCCTGACCTGACACACGAGAAGCAAAGGCAAAATCCAAGGGCGGGTCACGGACCCCACAAAAAGTGTCTGAAACATGTCCAGACTTACCATCATCCCCAACAGCCACGAAACTCGACCCAACATTCTTCTAAGGTCCCCCCATAGTTCCTCCAGGGTCTGTACCTCCTGCTAGGTTCTCCCCAACCAGTTTCCCACCTGAATGTGAGCCTGCTATTAGAGCACCCATTTCGACTATTAGGCAAGGTGCATTTGTTGTCTTATGACCTTGCCAACTTACAACTCCAGTAGTTATCTGAAAACTTGGGATCCATAAGGAAAGCAAAAAGTGTGCAATGCAAATTTGGTTCAATTATTTTTTGCATATTTTTCTATGTCTTAAACACTTTTCCCACATTTAAGAAAGTAGCTTGGAAGACTAACAGATCAGTTGAAGTATAGATTAGAGAATACATAGAGCAACTTGGAGACGATTTTGAGTCTGTGATGATTAGCTATTTTGAAGACTTAAAGAAGTCAATGAAACAAAGACATAGGTTTCCAATATCACTAGTAAAGAAGAATTTCAATGATGTTTGATTTCTAGTTGATGTTGATTTCACTTATGTATAAGCTATTTTCCAAGGGTGAGATGGCTCAAGCCATTGCCTTATGAGATTAATGTAGATGAGGCATTTGCAGCCATCACTGCTTTATTGGTAGAGGAAGTAGATAAGAATGCTACTGCTTTTGGAAATTATGATGTAGTCAAAGATCACAATGGACTTAAAGATAACTTCTATGATGAGGAAGAAGAATAATACTATGAAGAAACTCAAGGAAAAATTTGGTGAAGGAGTAGAAGGAGATGAATAGGAAGAAGAAAATGAAGATGCACCTGCCCAAGCACCACTTGCTCTCACACAGGGTCAAGGTGAGGACCAAGGAGAAGAAGAAGTAGAAATTGATGAAGGTGCCAAGGGAGAAGAAGCCAATGAAGCAACTATTGCCATAGAAGAAAAGAAGAGAAAAGAAAAGAAGCTAGTAGCAAGCAAACCTAAAAAGGTTGTGAAACCTTCACAACAAAAGTCTATAGTTCCTATTACTAGGACTAGCACAAGAGCTATTGCCAAAAAGACTCAGGAAGTTCAGAAGCCAAAAAGCAAAAGAGCCATCACAACTACAAAAGAAGATGAACCTAAGAAGAAGCAAAGAAGAAAATATATTGCCCTAGCTGAATCAGATGAGGAGAGGACCAAGTCAAATGACAACAACCAATTAAAAGTCGTAAGTCATAGTCCCTCTTCTAATTTGGACAACTTGTGTGAAAATATCAAGAATAATGTTGATTTAAGTGGACTTACACATATTGAGTTTGATAAAATTGGGAAGTTGTAAACGGATAAAGTAAAAGAGTCTATATATGCCATGATGGCAATATTTAGGAAGATTCCAATTGAGATTTCCAACTCTTTACCAAAGAACCTATATGATAGAGTTGAGCAAAGGTGGAAATATAGTCTCACAATAGAGAGAAACATTAAGGAGACTACACTTGCAAGAGTGATGTCTGACTTGGACAAATCTGAGATGACAAAGGCTATTAACAAATACAAGGGAAGATTTTCTCCAAAGTACTGATCTTTTAATATTTTATAGAACAAAATTGAAGCTATTACTCAATAGAGCATATAAATATGGAAGGTGATCTATGGGCTGACAACACAAAAGGCTATTGAGCAGGCACCTAAGGAAGTAGGTGAAGAAAAAGAAGAAGAAAAGGTAGTTGAAGTAATAAATGAAGAATCTATAATAGAAGTACATGAGGAAGGCACTATAGAGGCAACAAATGAGGAAGACCGCCAGCAAGACCAGAGTGTACCAAAAGTACACATGCCAAGTGCCAGTCCACAAGTAGATATAGTAAAGGTTAAGGATGTGTCTGACACTACCATTCAAAACATCAATCCCCTAATAGAGGAGGATATGCATAAGATATTGACTGATTCCACCACCAAAGCACAACTATGCAGTCATCCTCTGTTGGTGAGTGTGGATGAGATTGAGAAGGCAAAATTGGCATTTGTAGGGGAGAAAACACAAGCATTATCCATTGCCCCCTCTCAATCTACAGAGGTGAAACCTAATGTAATGCCCCACCAAGGGATCCAAAAGAAATAACCTAAAGTTTTACTAAGTTTGGTAGCATTTTTTTTTTGAAACATGAAAGATAAACCATTCACATCATGATACATTCTTCACAAGAATTATCTAGACAATCATCTAACAAACACGAAGAAGATAGGAAAGAAAAGAGTGTATTTAAATTATGCAAAATTCACAAGTGTCTACCTGGACACTGATGCTAATTTTCTATGCCCCAAAAAACTATAGAGAACAATTCCCCTTTCAGAACCTTCTCCTTTTTGAAAACTTCTTCCTTCTCCAAAATTTGTGGTCCATTGAAAATGAACCCCCAAATTGTGATAAGGAGTCCTCTCCCTAAAATTGAGGCACTAATTGTGCGTTCACCCCAGAGAACTCTTTGCTCACAACCTTTTAACTCTTTATTATCTTTTATCTTTTCCATGTACATACATACATTAATTAAATTACTTTATTTAATTTTTACTTGACTTCTTTTAAATTAATTAATTTAATTTAGTCTCATGCACGTATCATGCAATCATGAAACTCTTAATAAATTAATTTCTTTTCCCACTTCTAAATTTATTTTCGAACATTAATTTTGACAACTATTTATTAACTTAAATAATATTATTATTTAACATTTATTTAAAAATGCACTCTAAATATATTATTATTAAATTAACTAAATATTATCATGTTCCAAATTTAAACTTATAAATTTATCCTCAAATTTAATTCTTTACCCAATTGGTTACATAAAATTAAATATTAAAATATCATATTAATTTTTCATTAATTAAATCTTTTAATTAGACTTAATTAACAGAAAATTCACCAAAAACTCCCAAAGTAAAATACGAAAACCCATCATAGTAAAATACATACAAAATCAAACTAAAGGCCTAAAATCATGAATTAACATCATCCAACACATTCAGAGGGTACACGACTCACATACTTGTCCTAATTGTCAATTAGGTCAAATGGCTCAAAGGTTTAAGATGTGGACTTGAGAATTTATCTCCCCTCTCTTACCATTGAGATAATGTGATAGGGTACACTCATCCTAGCAATTCAGGGAAGTCGATACCCGATACCTACAACCTACATAAAATCCACACATGTACATACACAATATATACTAAGCTAAACATGCAATGGTAGGAAGTGGTGCATCATGTAGATCCTGACTAGAAAGTGACTACAACTCCCTTCCTTAACCACATCAGAAATGCCATAAATAAAGAAAATAAACATGCACACCACAGACATGCAGTATGGGGTAAGTATCCATAAGAAAACACATATGATAATCCATCTAGCTAAACATCATCAATAACTTAACAACATTGTAATAATCATCATGCACACATGAAGTATAGAGTACCAAGTAATCCCATCATATATCATCTAAGTCTGAAACAATATCTAATAATCTCAAGATGATGCCACTAATCATCAAACATAAAACTGGCCTAAAAGAGTTTGGCAATGATAGCAAAAGTGTAAACTAGGAAAATGTAGACTAGGGGAAGGTACTACACAGATCCCAACTAGAATTGTATGATGATTAAATGAATAACACAAGACAACAAAATAACAATACAAATCATCTTCCAAACTTGGTAAAAAAATGAAGGAAAAAAGTATTGTTGTAGAGTCTTGCTAAACCTTACAAGTGCTCAATATAATGTTTTAGTCTATACTTGCTTTTAAATGTTGATATCAATGGAAGAAGTATATAAGAAAGTTAAGAGGTTGATAGAGAATAATATTGATCCAAAAATAGATGGAATGGAGGCAGAAATAAGAGCTAGGTAGCTATTCAAATTCACTACAGAGCTATTCTTGTAGACTAGGAAGGTGATAACAAATTACATGTTTGAAATTAACTAGAAGATCATGAATTGCCATATGATGTTAGTGTGTTATACATTACTTCTTGGATAATTCTAGCTTAGCAAAACACCAAAGATTAGGAATAATATAAACATGACATTTGCAATAGTAATGTTATGGGAAAAAAATCTCGATCTTTTTAAACCAAAATATTAACTTTATAAATATGATCACCAAAATTTGTACCTTGACACACCACGTAGGGAAAATGCCAAGAAAAAGATAAAATGACCTATAAATAACAAAGATGGGGATCAAAGTGAATTCAAAACATAATATAAAATTGAGATATTGCTATTAGTCTATAACTTCATAGTTTTTGAGTCAAACTCATTGACTCATGTTTCATGAGTAGTGATTCACATGAATCCATCTCTCATGACAATAAATGGAACACTTAGCACTCATTGGATCAAGGTGATGCTCACATAGGTGAAGCACCGAAACTTCCCAAGAGGTCACCTATCCCAGTACTGCCCTGGCTTGAGTGCACTTAACTATGGAGTTTCCTCCATAGTTAAATCCACAATGCTTGAAACCACATTTTAGAACCTTCAGCAAATGTTGGAAACACTATCTGTATGTGACTTTGGAAAATAAAGAAAATGGGGATACAAATCATTGACTCAAATCCCACATCATTAGTGAGGTCTATTTAAAAAATCAGAATCAAGACAACATTGAATCCCACAAACAAGAGAAGATAATTCTAGAGAATTAAAATGAAAATTAAGAAAAAGAGGAAATTACATCCAATGCAAATTTTGAATGTGATATCGTTGAATACAAATTATGATCTAACCTTGTAGGGAGGAACCATGTTCTTCAGAATTTTAGAGCCAACACAACTGAGTCAGAGCCAATTGAAATCCTTGGAAAAAAAATATAGCAAGTTGCATAACGAAAATGATAAAAATAGTGTCTCTATTATCAACAAAGTCTGGCTTGACATTGCACTGCTCCTTCTCCATCAAATTTCACTACTACATTTGAATCACATTCAAATGTGATCTACAAATTTTGAAATCATTTTTTTAAAAAATAATTTTAAGCAAGATAGACATTTTAAAAATTTCATACATTGGAAAATATACACTTTGAATTAAATAATAACTCTAATTTGATAAAAACAAAATTTATTTCCACTTAATAACAGACCAAAAAAATTAATATATAAAAAAGAGAAATAAAAATAGAAATTTAAAAGTTAAATTTTAAACTAGTTTAAATTTTTAATGAAGTGTCTTTTTTTATCAAACATATATATTTTTATAAAACTTTAAGATTATGCAACATATTTCTTGTTTGTGTTTACATTTTCATCATAATTATTTCTCAGTAATTTATAATTACTGCCTTTAGAAAATGTGATGCATTTTCCCCCAAATTTCCTATTAGCAACTGAATTTTTTTTCCTAGATATGTTTGTCTCTATTCTATTTATGCCATGAATAGAGTCCATCTCACTTGTGTGACTGTCAACATGGTTGGCAATTTGATTATGCTATGAGAAGGTTTGAGAGGGGTGCATAATTTTAATTAGCCATGGGTAGACAAAATCCTCCTTCAACACTTGAGCCATGCCTACTATTATCCACATGCCAATAATTTGACTGACCTTTTGTCTGTATTTGGAAAAGTGTCACAACCCATTTTAGAAATGCTGAATAAATCAACCATTTTACTAACTCTTTTAGTTTTACAAATCAATAGTAATTTAAATATAAAATTTGTGTGGCGGTTAGTTACAAATCTTAAAAAAGGAATGGTTACCAAATCTTGGAAGTGAGCACGAGTTGGATTAGAAAAAGAAAACAAATAAAAACCAATCAATTTCGAGAAACAAGAGTGTTGTATAAGTATTGGGTCTGCATGCTCGAAAAGGAAGGAGACAACAAGCCAATTTTTTTGGGAAATCGACATGGAGGAGAAGGTGATTTCTAGTTCTTGATGGAGAACTACTTAAGGGTATCCTTGATGATACAAGGGTTTTTTCCTTGCTTACTAGTTTTGCTAAACCTGAGAAATAAAGAGAAGCATCATGTATGGTTCTTTGCCAAGAACTCTATTGAAAGACATCTAGTTAGATTTATCTTCAAAACCCTCTCAATTTTTTCAATATCTAGGTAGGGATTTCTTGTTGAAAATATGTCTAGTTAAATAAATATAAAAGAAAGGAAGAATCATAAGCATGATCTTAAATCTAACTTAGATAAATAAAGTTAAACTTATTTCTAGTTTTATTGTTATTTTTAAATAAATGGTTATAGTTGATAACATTATGTCTTTATGAGTATATTGAGTTGTCATTTTATAAAATAAATATTACCAATTTTTACATGATAGTCACCATACACTTTATCCATATCCTTAGTGTGTTGGGGTGCCATTATTTTTGTGGAATATTATTAAGTAGCAACTATCTTAGCCTAGCAAACTTCCATCCTATTCTTTTACTTCATTTCCATCAACACTGGCATGCATTGGAGGGGAGAAAAATTTGTGATTTTGATGCAAGTGCTCTGTCATTATTGGGCAGCTCTTGGGTGCAGTTTTGGCCAAGGAGCTCAGTTACTGAAGGCTTGCTTGACATCTACATTGTTTCTCGACTTATATTATGTTTCTTGACACTCAATAAAGTGCCTGATGTGTGTTGATTGTTTGGTGACTATGGAACTCGACAATTCTTGTGGGAGCTCAATCTTGCTTAGCTAGCGGTTGTTGATGCTCGACAGTTTGGGCTTGCCAAATAGAGTTCTTGCAAATTTGATCAATCGTCATGGAGCATTTAATGCATGTGCATGAGATCATGATGTGGAATGATTGTGGGAATTTGTGTGGACCTATTTGGGTCTTGGTTATTTGTCCTAGGTGTGTTTAATGGGTGTTGTAATCCTTCTAAGCCATTTGGTATTTAATATCTATTGTAGGCTGACTTGTGGCTTAAATATGTATTTGATGTAAGGGTTTATTTAATTTGTAATTTTCTAGCCTGACTTCTGACTTAGTTGGGTATAAGTAGAGGGTCTTGTGAAGTCTTGAATCATAATTTGTTTAGCATGGAGAAGATGTAGGAGCTGAGAGGAGAAAAGTTTGATAAGAGCTAGTGGTTGTGGCTTGGGAAATAAGGAGATTTCTTGGTGGCTTATGAGCACACATTTAGATCTCACTAGAGGTTTCTACTAGAGTGTTGTTGTGCTATAGATATGGACTAGATAGAGTTTGGGTTGGATCTTGAGGAATCTTGAAAAACTATTACTTTCTTTATATTTGGCCATAAGCGGGAAGGCCTTACAGCTTGACATGTTGCATGTAATCAATTTTTTAATGAATAAAGAGTTGAGTTCGGTAATAGATCTTGTTTCTTGTGTTATGTTTCCTTTGTGTGGTTATTCATTGGGGGGTTGGACATCTCCTTTGGGGATTTTTCTACCTTGCACTACATCAGGTGGTATTAGAGCCAGGTTGATCTTGTGGATTTTTTTTTTGGTTTGCAAAAATCTTGGAAGATGCCTCCAAGAATATTGGACCCTAGGGCGATTGAAGATCTCTATGATGCTATGGAAGTAAGGATCTCAGAGAAGGTTAAAATAGATTTTAGATCTAAGATGGAGTTGATGAAGAATGAGATCATCAGGGCTATAACTGATGTACCTCATCATCTAGGTACTAAAGAAAATTATGAAGAATTTGTTGAAGACTTTGAGGTTGTTGGATCTAGTGATGAAGATAGAACTGATAGTGTGGAGATATTTATGGAAGACAGAGCTAGTTGTCTGGATAGCTTTGACACTTGGTTGAAGCTGAAATATAAGATGGATGTGTATAATTTATTAGGTTCTTTTAATCCTAAAGACTTGATTTCTTAGATTGGTGATCTGGAAGACTACTTTGAGTTGGAAGATATTGGTGATCCACTCAAAGTAAGGTTGGCAAAAACTAGGTTAAAGGGACATGCTGCTTTATGGTGGAAAGAATTGCAAAGAGATAGAGAAGAGGAAGGTGAAATGAAAATCACTAGATGGAGATTTATTATGAGAAAGTTGAAGGATAAGCTCATTCTTGCTGATTATGAACTTGAGTTATTTAAGAGGTTGTAGAATCTGAAATATAAGGATTTGTTTGTGAAGGATTATACCAAGGAATTTTACAAGTTGACTATTCAGTCTAGACATAGAGAACTATCTAAGGAGAAGGTGGCCTAATACATTAATGTTTTGAGATTCAATATTCATGATGAGGTTGGTATGTTGAAGATTGACTTGGTTAAGGATTCTTATTAGTATTCTTTGAAGGAAAAAGATAAGGTGAAGAGGAGACATCAGGGTAGTTCTTATGGAAAGGAGAAACATGATCATTCGACAAAGGATAAATTGAGTGTAGAAGGTGAACCAAAACCTATTGAATAAAGGAAGATGATATGTATAGTTGAATTTAAAGGTACTTATTTATTTTGTAAAGGAGAAGGACACAAAGCTTCTAAGTGTTCACGAAAGTTGGTGATAGGAGAGTTGTTGTGGTGAATGAAGTTGAAGACCATGTCAATGAACCTGAGCAAGAAGGGGAGAATTTTTTGGCTGAACAAGTAATATTTAGTAAGAAGGAATTGGAACCTTTTCAAAAGGAGTAATTTTTTTAGGACTCACTGTAAGCTTTTTGGTAAAATCTGAAATGTGATTGTGGATGGTGGTAGTATGGATAACATTGTTGCTAACAAGATGATTCAAAAACTTGGTTTGAAGAGAATATGACATCCTTGTCCTTATAGGATTGGTTGGTTGTAAGATGAACATGCTTTGGTAGTGAGGGAGCAATGTCTTGTTGATTTTCAGATTGGGCAATATAAGGATCAAGTCTTGTGTGATATTATGAACATGAGTAGTTGTCACATATTTCTTCATAGACCTTGGAAGTATGATGGTAGGTCAATGCATGTTTGTGTCAATAATGTGATTACTATTGAGAAAGGTGGTAGGAAGCATTCCATGATTCCTTTACAGAATGAAGAACTCAGTAGGAGAAACCTGAGTATTGGTAGCCAAGTTGTGTTGAAGGATTATGAGAGGGTTAGAGATTAGTGTGGAAAAAAAAAATTGTGCAACACCAAGGATGGATGTGAAGAAGTAGAGAAAACAATTTTCTGTTGTTGGAAAGGACTAGAAAAAGTGGAGCAAGGGAAAGAGCGTGTAAGTTGAAGACTTGGAGGATATGTATGTGAAGAGCCAATTTGAGATTTATGGGCTGAGTCAAATAAGATGTTCTTCCACCTACTAAGAACATCTTTTTTCACCTAAAGTGTTTGATGCAAGAGCATCCTAGGATAGTCAAAATCCTACATGGTGAAGTGGCTGGACTTTAGATTTAGAGAACTCTTTCATAGAAGGATTGGTGCTCAATCATTATTGGGAAGCTCTTGGGTGTAGTGTTGGTTGAGGAACTCAGTTTCTAAAGGCTTTCTTGGCATCTACAATGTTGCTTGACTTATACTATGTTTTGGACTCATTGTAGTGCTCAACATGCATTGGTTATTTGGTACCAGTGTAGCTCGACAATGCTTGTGGGAGCTTGGTTGTGCTTGGCTAGTGGTTGTTGACACTTAGTAGTTTGGGCTTGTGGAATGGAGTTCTTGTAGATTTGATCAATAATTTTAGAACATTTTTAATACATGTGACATGAGGTTGTTAGGTGGAACGATCATGGGATTTTTTGTGGACCTATTTGGGTCTTGATTATTTGTTCTAGATGTGTTTAATAGGTGTTGTAAGCCTTCTAAGACATTTGATAATTAATATCTAATGTAGGTTGACTTGTGACTTATAAATGTATTTAATGTAAGAGTATATTTAATTTTTAATTTTCTAGGCTAACTTGTAGCTTAGTTAGGTATAAATAGAGGATATTGTGGAGTCTTGAATCATAATTTATCCAGCATGGAGAAGATGTAGGAGCTGAGAGGAGAAATGTTTGAGCAGAGCTAGTAGCTATGACTTGGGAAACAAGTAGACTACTTGTTGGCTTGCGATCACAAGTTTAGATATCGTTGGACATTTCTACCAGAGTATTGTTGTGCTACAAATCTTTACTAGCTAGGTTTTAGGTTGGATCTTGAGGAATCTTGTAGAACTATTACTTTCTTTGTATTTGGCTATAATAAAAAAGGCCTTACAACCTAACACATTGCATGTAATCAATTGTTTCGTGAATAAAGAGTTGAGTTTGGTATCAGATCTTGTATCTTGTCTTTTGTTTCTACTATGTGGTTATTTGTTGGGGGCTAGGACATCTCCTTTGGGGACTCTCTTGCCTTGCACTGCGTCAGATTTGTTGGATAATTGAGAATATGTGTGACATTCATGTGTCTTGTATAATATTTTTGAGGTTGGTTTCTAAACCATATTGCAGTTAATCGCTTCAACGTTATTTTCCTTTCATTGATTGTTGTCCTCATCTTGGCTCTAGTTGCATATGAAACATCTATTGGTAGTGGGCCAACATCCCTTTTAGGATTCATGACATCAGTTAACCACTTCCTATGATTCTACAAGACTATTGGTTATGTCAGGCATTGAAAGGTTGATCTTTTGGTGCAATGACAACTCTGGCCTTTCTAACAATTGGTATTAGCGCTTGGTGACAGGTTCGAATCCTGCAAGCCACGATGAGTGATGTTAGGAGGGGGATTGTTGGTAGTGGACCAACATCCCTTGTAAGATTCATGACATGGCTTAACCATCTCTTGTGGTACTATAAGACTAATGGTTGTATCAAGCATTGAAAGGTCAATCTTTTGGTGCAACAAGAACTTTGGCCTTTCTAACAACATCTTCACACCACCAATGAGAGATTTAGGTCATGTGCATGTGGCAACATGAACTATATGTACACACACAAACATTCTAAAATAAAAAATTAACTATGCAATCCTCTAGTGATAAAATGGTTGCTTCCAACATAGTAATAAAGGTTATTACCACATAAAAATTGAGAAGTATCATTCCTTTTGAGAACTTTATCTCTTTTATTTAAGTCTTAATCTTGGCCAGTGCATTAACTCTTAGAGGGATGATATAATTAAATCAAAGCTTCTTTTCCCTTGAATTGAATCTTAGAATCATTAGTTCATTGTCTCTTTAAACTTGTCTCATCTTAGTAAAACATTTCAATAAGTCATTTTCCTTTAATAACTTTGAAATTTCTTAAATTTTATTTTATTTTAGCTTATGCATGGAGGAAATGATCAAATCACC
Source organism: Cupressus sempervirens (assembly GCA_028749045.1). Classification (NCBI taxonomy): domain Eukaryota; kingdom Viridiplantae; phylum Streptophyta; class Pinopsida; order Cupressales; family Cupressaceae; genus Cupressus; species Cupressus sempervirens. Next base: position 508,472,761 of record CM053783.1, on the reverse strand, counting down.
TTGAGAAACAAAATTAAATCTAACATTGAAATGTAAGAGCCAAATAGAGTTTTGTGTTATTTATCTTTAAGTTCTTTTTTGATTAATATGCCAACCTTTCCAAAAAAAAAAGTGAAATAATTAATTAAAAAATTTGACTTGTTTACTAAAAAGTTCCATTTTCCCCAACTATATCAATAGTTAAAAATGAATAGTTTGAGGAAAGTCATCCTTTACCATCCACACCACTACTTAAACTATTTCCTCCATATGTGTGATATTTTATAAATATTCTTAATTGTGTAAAAGGATCCAAGATTCTCTCCCTTTAGTGTTCTTCAATAGGTATTGGAGCTTCTATTAGAAAGGTAATCATATTCAGAACTTTTTCAATATTCTTGTAACTTATAGGTGGTATCTTGATTGTTAACTAGTCAATTCGGATCTTTGTTCATAATTGTCATTTGTGAAATTTAGAACATGTTAGTCATCTTCTTTGGCCATACTTGTTATATTCTTTTTATTAAATGAATAATATAATTGCTAACTGGTCAAAGAATATTGACCTCAACTCTTGTTGACTTTCCATTTTTTATGGAGATTGCCAACATGACTCCTATTTTGTAGGGGTAGTTCCTACATCATGCTGCAGAACTTGAAGTTTGGGAAAGAAAATATGAGTTATTGTATGCACCCCATGGGTGAGGCTCCAACCCATGGGTGGATGTTTATATGAAGGTTTCCTATAATGGACAACTTTGTGAACTTGTGGTCATTTATACACTCTATGACAATGTGTGGTAGCATTATTGTGGTCAAACATAGTTCAATGTGTAGAGGTATTTGATTTACCAAATTTCATAGGCTATTGAGAGTAAGTAACATGGGTGGAGGAAGGGGAGACTCCTAGCATATGAATGAGTTCCCTCTCACCAATGATTGGGTTTGCAATTGTGGGAGTATTATCAATGTCAATGTCCATATTATCACTATTACCATATTTGTTTCAAATATTTATGTATTTCCATGTTCAAACATAGAGTTATCTTATATGCTTTGATTTTTATTTGAATCTAAAATATTATCTCTATGCTCACGATAATCAAAAATCTATTCATCGTGACTTCACATACTTTTAGTTGATTAAGAAAATATAGGGATCGGATTAAAATTGAAGTAGGAAAAAAAATATTTGGAGGAGTATACTACAAATTTTTAATAGTGTTTTTGTTATTATCAAATATAGAGAAGGGAACATATTCACTCACCAAATTTTCATTCGTATTGAATGCTAGAACCATATTTTCATTGAAGATTACATCTTTGCTCCTTATGATTTATTTTCAATCAACTCCCAAACTTTGAAACTGAATTGGTTTTCTCCATAACCCACAAATATGCCTCTTTGACATTTTGGATCAAGCTTTGTCCTCTTTTTTTTGGAACATGGACATATGCTTCACAACCAAATATCTAGATGTGAGAATGTGAAATTATCTACTCAATCATTCTTACTCCGGTATGCCAAAATCCAACCAAGATGAGGGATTCCAATTGATCAAGTAAACCATTGTATTACATGCCTTTGCCCAAAAATCTTTGCCTAAACTAGTATTAGAGAGCATACATCAAGCTCTCTCAAGGATTGTTCAATTTATCCTCTCAAATGCTCCATTTTATTGAGGAGTGAATGTGACAATTTTAATTCTATGGATGCCATTATCCACACAAAAATAATCAAAATCTAATGAACAAAACTCACTGCTATTAACGATTTGCAAATATTTGATTTTATGACCAATCTAATATTTAACTAATCCTTTGAAAATCTTAAACTTGATGAACATCAAAATTTTTATAGAGCATATAATTCCACACTTTTCTTGTGCTATCATCAAGAAATATAAAAAAATAATTTTCTCCTTCAATGAAGGTTACCTCAATGAGTTTGAATACATCAGAGTAGACTAGCACCAAGGGCATTTTCATGCCTAAACTTCAAGAAGTTGAACTAGTCCTATTTTACATAATGACAATTTTGGAAAATTTGCAAATCAAAATATTTTAGCCCTAGTAATTGTTCCCACTTATGCATAACATCAAGGCCTTTTTTTTCTCATGTGACCAAGCCTTTTGTGTCATAGTTTGGAGTTACTATGCACAACTATCATGGTTTCTTTCACTTCACCAATATTTTCTACAATATAGAAACTACCAAGTTTGTCTCCTTTTGCAACCATGATGATACCTTTTGTATTGTGTTGGTGAGAGTAGTAAGAAAGCCTTGTGTATAGAGATGACTTATCGAAATTAGATTTCTTTTTAATTTTGAAATATGAGACATAAATTTCAATAATCATTTACCACCTTTTAATGACAAAAAAATATCACATTTGCCAATAATTTTACTTGCTTTATTGTCGCCTAAATATAGCTCTCCAAACTTACCTTCTTGATAGTTAGTGAAGTATTATGTGCATGGGGAGGCATGTAATGAAGTGCCAAAATCCAATAACTAAGAGGATGAAGTAGTTTCACTTGTTGATAGTATCAAAACATCATCGTCTTTGTCATAGACTATGTTTGCATCATTGTCCCACACTCTTTCTTGTAGTTTCTATAATATTTCTTGACATGGCCAACTTTGTCACAAAACCAGAAAAAACCTTTTCTCTCCTTTGAATTCAATCACTTAGCTGATTTGGATCTTCTATGATGATTATTTTTTTCTCTATTATGGCCCCTTCCTCTATTCTTGGTACTTACCACCATTGAAACTCCACCGCATGGGGAATCTTAATTAATTCTCCTCATATCCTCACTAAGAAGTATAGCTACCACATCATCATAAACCAACTTGTTCTTACCATTTTCACCAAACCATCTCAACTATCTAGCAAAGAACATAATAAGAGAACAACCATTTTCTCATCATCTTGAGGTATGCCAACTGAATTGGCTTGACATAACAATGTGCTCAGTTCATTGATGTAATTTAACATAGTGACCCCTTCCTTCATCTTGAGCTAATAGAGATTCTTCTTAATGAAAATTTTATTTGTTGTTGATGTCATTTCATACAAGGTTTTGAGCTTGTCCCAAACAACTTTTTTTATGTTCTCATTCAATACATTGAATAAAGTATTTTGGAACAATGAAAGAAAAATTGTTGCCTTCACCTTTTCATCAAGAGTTTCCCACTCTTCATCTTTCATCGAAGTGGTTTTCTTTGTTTTCTCCCCAAGTACAAGTGCAAGATCTTTCTTAATCAACAATGACTACATTTTTACTTTTCACAAACTAAAATTTTGTCAAGAGAATTTATGCACCTTCGATTCTTCCATGACTTTGGAATTTTAACCATCAAGATTGCTCCCAAAAACTCTACCTTTCTATGATACCAATTGTGAAGATATATTGAAAGTGAAAAGAAAATAATATAGAACTTCACTAGATATAAAATACACAACACAAGTGTTTATTATACTTCACCACAACTTGTAGCTATGTCTACATTGATCAAGGGAATCTCTTATTAATATGAACTCTAGTTTTTACACCATAACTCTAGTTTTAGCTTATAGATTATAACATTACTATAAACCACCAATTCCATATATTTAGAAAGACTCTCAAGAATTGAAGAGTCATAACAATTTGGAAGAAAATATATTAATTTCTAATAATAATAATAAAAATGAAGTTTTTGGGCTTCACATATACCCAAAAGTTACTGCCTTAGGTACAAGGCATGTACCACATTACAATTTAAAAATTCTTATTAGTCCCTGCCTTATCTATAAGACAGGGTACTAATATTTTTGGTTGTGGTCCAGTAATTAATTTTTATAAGCAAGTTCATCCTATTCTAAAGTTTGAAAAATAGTTTATTTTAAAAATAATTTTTAACTTTAATTCTTTAATTTTGATTGATTGGCCCCATCTTTCCCAGGGGTAAATTTGATTTATTGATTCAAAAATTTCTAAAAATTAAATTCTAGAAACTTCTTGAAAATCTATGTGTACGAGGGCAACGTGTCAAGTTTAGAACATGGATATTTGGTAGTGGCAGTGACTAAGATAGACTTGGCCATGATTATTCTAGATTGACAACAATTTTCCATGGATAATTACTATACAACTCTCCTTAGCAGCTACAAATTGAACCTGAGATGTGCTCTTTATTCAATGCATTCGTTTTAAATCCGTCATTGAAAATATTGGAATCATCTTCCATATTAACTTAGCCACAGATTTCTTTACCTACCATGAAATGTGAGATCAAGAAAATCATGAACAACAAACCCAAATGACATTCGTTTCTCAAAACCCTTTTAAATGTTTGCTCAAGAGATCGGCTATAGGAAATCATAATAATAAAAGCCCTTCATCAGAGATTTTGCAATTAGTAAAGAGAAATTGAATCTTTGAACAACACAGATAAATAAATCATAAATCATTTGTGAGAGATATCATAATGAGGAGAAAACCAACTGCTAGAACAACAATCTTGATCATATTTGTAGTTCTTGGGAATTATCAATAAGCCTTGTTCATTGTGTCTGACACAAATTGTATCAAAAAGTCAAAAAAAAAAGAAATCAAAGAGATCTTAAAGCTCTTATATCCATAAAAATTTTGGTGGCCAGAATGTTCCGAAAAGTTGGAAGTATAAAATAGAATAAATATTTGTGTGGATGCAGCTGTATCAATTTTTTTTAAAAAAAAATCATATTACTTTTCTTCCTTATATATAGTCTTTTTAAATTTGATTATTAGTAAATTAATTTTGATTAACATATTTTAATTATGTTACAAATTAATAGAATTAATAAATATATTTATAGTTCAAAGTTATAAATTAGTGATAAATTTAATATTATTCTAAATTGATCTTACTTACATAAATTGATTTAATGTTTGCTACTTTATAATATTTTTTTTTGGGCTAGCCATTGAATATATTTATTAATAAAACTGGTTCAAAGAGCTCAACCAAGAAAGAACCAGAAAGAAAACCTGGAATCATTGCTACTTTATAATTTTATAAATATAATTTTCCTTTTTTTTAATAGATTAATGCATCTTAATTATTTCTTATGAATGAAGAATTATTAAAATTTAATTATATTAATGTTAACATATTTCTATAATCTATATACAATTATCTATTTTTTTCTTTTTCATTTGATTGTGTTAAAAAGTTAATAGAAAAATGTACCTTTTCATTGAATTCTACTCTATTAATTTTTTTTACACAATCAAATCTAAAAGCACAATTACTATACAAATATAATTTGGCACACTTTTAATAAATGTAAGTTTTATATATAATATAACATTTGTGTAATCTTAAGAGAAGTGACTATTATCAAAATAAGATTTAGAATTTTTTAAGATGTTTTTTTTATGATTCAAGTATTAGTCTAAGGATTATTGAAGGTGGTTTTGGCCTATAAATATTATAATATTTACATCCTAATAATTTTTAAACTATAAATATAGTACTTAGCAACTACTAATATAAGAAATTACAACTACATCTTAGCTAATTCTCACCATTTTCTAACAAAATTCTAGGACGATATCCCCTTTACTTAACCATAATGCTAATCCAAACTTTTTAAGCATGTAACAAATCTTTATACACAAAGTTATACTCATGCACCATCTTCTACTATGTATAAAATGCAAATCCATATTCTGTATTCCACCAAAGACAGGGAATCTAGCTCTTACAGAGGTCTTGTTATGCCATGTGCTTGGTTTATACAATAGCCATACCTAGTCTTCATATGCCATGGACAAGAAGAACTCATTGCAAATTAATATATTAATTCTCCTATGTCGCTTCCGGCTTGGTAGCTCATGTGGTGTTTAGTGTTTTCCCAGCTACATAACATTTCAAAGAAGTTATCAAATTGGGTCCAAAGTTTGTGATTATTGGAATGGCCAGGAATGGAGTGACCTATCCCTCATCTCTGAGGACTTGACTCCTATAATGCTTATGCTCAATTCCATGATTCCTATCAATTTGGGGGATGAGCTGGTCTGGAGGGATAATCCCAATGGAAGATACTCTGTTGCCTCAGGCTATAATTCCCTTTGGAGCTTAAAAGAGAAGGCCCCTTGGGCGGAGGCTTGGATTTCGGGTCTCACTCCAAAGATCAACATTTTTTACTGGCTGGCTCTTCAGAACAAAATCCTTACTCATGACAATCTCATGAAGCGAGGACATGTTATGCCCAGTAGATGTCCCTTGTGTAAGAATCAGGCTGAGACCGAAAATCACATTTTCATCTTATTTGACTATGCCAGGGAGGTGTGGAATGTCATCACACATGATAATGAAACCCTCTGGTGCAAACCGGATAATCTCATGGATTTTTTCCATCAGTGGAAAGGTCTTTGTAAGATTGCTGGTTGGCAGGATCACTCGGACTGGATTTTACCCCATTTTTGCTGGGGAATTTGGAAGGAAAGGAATAATAGAATATTTAGAGACAGAGAGGAGCCGGCTATAATCCTTGGCAGGAAGGTCTCGAAGAATATAAAGGAAAATCTCCAAGTGCTGAAGGAGGAAGAAGAAGAAGAAGGGGACAGAAAGATAGCTAAAGAAAAAGACAGGAACCTCAAAAGGCAGGATGCTAGCTGGCTTCTCCCCCCAGATGGTTGGTCAAAAGCCAACTTTGATGGGGCTTCTAAGGGTAACCTAGGCCCTTCAGGTTGCGGTGGAATCATAAGAAATAGCTATGGGGAGGGAATAGCTGCCTTTGCTTCCCCGCTGGGAATCCAGACTATTCATCTGGCTGAAGCAAGAGCTGCGAGTAAGGTGGTCAAGTTGGCTTTTGAAGCCGGGATTACTAAACTCTGGCTTGAGGGGGACTCCAAAAACATTATTAATACCATTAATGGTATTTCCCCTCCCTCGTGGACGATTGTGAACATAATTGCTGAGACTTGTGCCACTCTCACAAAGTTCGATAAGGTCCACGTCACTCATGTTTACAGAGAGGCAAACCCAATCGCTGATTGGTTTGCTAATAAAGGGGTTAATGCCACCAATAATCTGACCTGGCATGCCAGAAAAGATTTTTTGGCAGAGGCAAAGTTGCTTATCGACCAAGATAAAATCTTGGGAAGGACGACTCAAATCCAATGCAATTATGGATAATAAAGATTGCTTAATAAATGGTTAGTGCCATTATTGGCATCGTGATTTTCACTAGCAAAAGGGGTTTCCTCTGACATTTCGACACGTTCGAAAGGACGATACCATTATTTTTAGAAAGGGGTATATTCACGGGTATCATAAAAGAAACATCACCATTTTTTCGAATGCAAATAACTTGCACAATTCAGAGTTCATGAGAATTGTGGAAGTTGATCAGGTAAACATGACGGGTGAGAGGAGCGGAAAGGAGCCGGTGGGGGCAGTTCAGAAGTGGAAGAACAAGGCCAAAGTTTGGAGAGAGCTGGAAAAGGGTGGGGTTACTAATTTCTTCGAGAAACTTCATGGCTCGGATCCTGAGATCACTAACAGCATGGTGAATTCATGGAATAATGGTAAGGTTAAGGTGAACGGGGTCTACTTTCAAATTACTGAGGATGTGGTTGCTGAAGTCACGGGGATTCTGATGGAGGGGCATAAATTCTTCAGAGACAAGAAGATGTCTTCTAATGCAATCAAGGATTTTGTGAAAAACACTGAAGAGCTGAACAAGCTGGGCAAGAAAGAGACGTTTTTTGTAACGGATACTATAAAGAAGCTCTGGAGGTATGTTCTCTACACTGTCATTGAATATATAACCCTAGACCCTAGGTTTGATAGGGTTAGGACTCACCATTTTGTGATTCTGAATCATTTTTGCCATGGTAGTAAGATCTCCTTCCCGTATTATCTTTTTAACTCGATGAACAAGGCCATTTCTAGTTTTAAAAAGAAAGCTACCATCAACCCGGCACTGCATGAGGGTCTTCTGCTTCTGATTCATGAGCATTTCCACGCTCAAACCATTAGCAAAAACCCTATCCAGGGGGCGGATGTTGACAAGAGCAGCTCCAGTTTTTCCTCAGATTCTGACGATGTCAAGAGCATTAGCTCTGATGAGGTTTTTGAGCATTCAGGTAAGAAGACTAAAAGCCATAAGAAGGATTACCCCTCTATCAAATTACCCAATAGAAAGAGCCCTAGAGGTCATACCCCAGCTAAAATTGGCTCTGCTGAGGTGGAGGTCGAAATGGATACTGATGATTCTGACAAGGTTTCGAAGGAGGAGCTAGATGAGGAGAAACTGAGAAAAAGACAGAAGAGGGAGGGAGAGAGCATGGAGCGCTCCAGTAGTCAGGGAAAGGATTCTCTGCCCATTCCCCTCTCCCCTATACATCCTCAGCCTCCTTTGGAGGAAAATGACAACTCTGGATAGATTGAGGGGGAAGTGCAAGTTAATAACAGAAGGAAGGCTTGGAAGAACTTCAATGTGAGAACGGCCACTATGGGAATCTACAGAGAGGCGATGAACCCCCAACTCCTGGTGGATGACCTCGAGAAGCCTAGACTCAATGAGCTAATTAACCCGGCTATGGTGGCTATTTCTGATAATGTAAGAGAAACGGGCATGAATCTGTTGAACAATGCCCGCAATAGCATGATCGACAACTTCAGATCAATTAAATGGCTTTTCCATGAGCTTGAGGATGTCAGAGATAGGGTTTCCCAAATGGAAAAAATCAAGAGCAAGACAGGTACAAAAAGCCAAGGTGACTGGAACAGCTGGGAGACTCTGATGGAGAGGAGAGTAAAAAATATTGAGAACTACAATCACAACCTGGCAAGTCAAATGATCTCCCTCCTCGCTTCGATCAACGATAACATCCTCTCTCTCTTGGAAAATCTCAAAGATAGGAATCAGATGGAGGAAGATGATAAACATAATAGAGACAAAGATAGGCTGGATGTGGATAAAGCCAAGGACAACACTATGGAGCAGGATTTGACGAACGCCCAGGATCATAAGGCAGAAGAGCAACAAGAGTGCGCCGAAGCTGCCCAGACCAAGCTCGAGATGGAGAAGTAGTCTACTAGGTTGGGTCTCTCTCCTTTGGTTTTTGTTTCTCCTGGTTTTGGCTTTTTGTCTGGTCTCTGTTTTTCTAGTTGGTTCTCTGGCCTTTTTAGTGGGCAGTTGTTTCGGGCTGGGCCTTTGGGCTTATTTTCAGCCGTAAGGCTTATGTTTTGGCTGGGCATTTTTTCGCTTATTTTCAGCCTTTCTTGTTGTTAAACTTATGGGTTTCAGGACCCCTTAAAACCTGTTTACCTTATCAAAAACATTTCAAAGAAGTTATTTGGATTTTATTACGGTTGGAATTTCTTTTGGCTTCACATGCATGTAATGGGATTTTAAATAGTTACGAGTGGTCGTTGCTCAACATTAACACCTTTATGTCTTGCATGTCTATGTAGATGTAATACTTCAAACATCCTAAAAAAAAGAACACGGGTCACAAATTCTTCCATTTTCAATTAACCCTTGTCATTATTCCACGTCTCTCTATTTCTTTCACATATTGAGAAACTCCTTTTTCCTTTTCTTTTGAAAGAAAAACTAATTATAAAATAGAAAGGTTAATTAATCTATTTAAAATATATATTTTGAGAGGATTGAATACCCTTTTCATTTGTATATGTTATGAATTTCATAAAAATATGTGTTTTTGAGGATTGCTTAATTTCTTCTATGGGAGAGGTTAATGAATCAAAGAAAAGTCCACATTTTGAGAAGATTTATTAAACTCTTTTTATTTTTGAGGTTAATGAATTGAAGAAAAATGCGTGTTTTAAGAGGATTCATTAACCTTAAATAACTTTTGACTCGGGCATCAAATTTAAAAACTTTAAAGTGTAGGATAGAGCATGAGATGTGCTGGAGATTTGGAAATTATAAAATCATCAAAACTCTTATAAATGTCCAATCTTTTTAAATCTAAAAGGTTTTTTTTGCTTAATTTTTGACCCAAAATGATGAAATCTCAAAACTTTAATTGACAAAGAGCATGTAAAATATGTGCAAAAACATAACTACAGAGACTCCACAAGTGGCCTTGTTTAATTTTATAAAAAATTTGATTTCTTTTGGCTAACACGAGAACTAGGGCAACAATTTGTTATGGATTACTTCACTGTTGATGAGAGGATTTTGAGATTTCATAGCTATCGCTTTTCTTTTTACAATCATTTTAGGCATAAAGCCCTTATGTTGTTCCCCTATTTACTCCTAATCATTCTCTCTCACATCATCAAGGAGAATAGGAAAAATCCTAGGAAGCCAGTCCTCCATGAAGACTTGATTCTTCTTACCGATGATCACTATTAGGGTCACTTCCCTATATCCGTTGTTAATAATAATAAGATTAAGATAGCAAGTAAAAGAAAGATTGTGGGCTGAGGAAGGATGGGACTAAAAACCCTTCTTTCTCCTCCTCAGTTGTGAAGAAGATTGGAAAAAAGGCTAAAAAATTGACAAGGAGAAAGGGATGGAAACAAAATATGATGGGAAGGATAGTGCCTCTTCTAAGTCGAAGGCTATGAAGAAAATGCTAAAATTTGACACTACAATGAAAAATTCCCAGAAGAGTATGTTGAAGATGAGGATTTGAATATGGAAGAAGATAGTGATGATTCAGAGGATTCTTAGGTTAGAGTCAAAGAGGAAGCCCATACCTCAACTGCCAAGGGTTCTCTTAGTTTGAAGGCTAATGTCAAAGACAAGGCCCATATTTTGTATGCCAAGGATTCTCTAAGTTCAAAGGCTAAACTCATGAGACTTTCTCCTTGTGTTGACGATGTTAGTTCATGTGATAAAGGTAAAATCACTACTCTTATTGACTATGCTAGTTTTGTTGAGCACAACATGCCTATTTCCCTTTTTGGTTATGAGGAGCATATCACAATTTCCAAGGGGGAATCTAGATCCCAAAAAAATGAGAGTGTTTGTAAGGAAGCTTCTATTTAATTGAATCTAGATGACTTTCATGATAAGTAGGAACCTACGATGGTAGTCCTTTAAAATCCAAACACGAAGTCTATTTATTCCTTTAGGTTGGACAAATGGATTCTCCATGAAATTAAGATGCTCAATCTTAGGGTTTGTGCCATGTTAGCTATTGGAATTACAATAAGAAAGGTAAAATTCTGAGACGGTGGGGGGGTGAATCAATAGTTTAAACTTTGACACATAAAACATTCACCACACAGCCATCTCATATATTCAAAAAAGTAAACTAAAATACCATGTAAATCATGTTCATCTAAATCATGCAAATAAGTAAGCATTCACACATATATGACACCAGATATGATTACCTAGAAACCCTTTAATGAGAAGGTAAAATTGGGGTGGGGATGACACCCACAAATCTTCACTACTACAATAATAAAGTGTATCCAATGAATGTTACAATGTTTGATCATGAGACACGATCTACGCTATAAAAGGTTTGCCCTATTAAAGGCTTACAAAGAATATTAGGTCTTACCTTGCTAAAGGATTTCAACACCCTCTTAGAAGTGTGCCTTGTTAAAGGACTTTAACTCACAATTAAGTAAGCACCCTATTAAAGGATTTCAACATAGCCTATTAGGACAACTCTGTTAAGAGATTTAATTGATTCACTTGCTAGAATTATTCAACATTGATCCTACAATTAGCACTTGGTTGCTTGATGACAGATCACTTCTAAACTAATCTATTCTTGATCCTTCTTGATTAGATGTCTCTCTATTGTATACTATTCCCTTCCTTTGTTATCTTCTAACTAATTTTACAATGCAATTTCATTTCATAGTTCCTTAGCCACCATGAATCCTCTGTTTGCTCATGTAAGCTTCTCTCTTCACTTCTTTCATGCACACTAAATAGTTTAGGGCTTGTTCTCCTTAAGAAGACTTAGGTGACTTTAGGTTAGGTATGAATCAATGGCTGTGATTCATCCATTTTTTTGCTTAAACCTTCCCTTTACCTGATTTGCCGCATGTAATGCATTGGGATTCCAAGTTAAAATTTGTCCCTATCTCCAATATATTATAATTCAATCTTTAATTTAGCTAAAAAATGGTTTACATAGTAGTTTGTGCCATTACAAATAACTATGTCAAAACTGTCTTACTCAGCACCTGAAGTCTCTAATACTTGGCATATACTGATTTCTATATTGTGACTCGATATCTGAATAACTTGACATACACTACTTGCTCAACTCCTGTATCACTCAGAATATATTGTCTATTTGGCACTTGAGTGACTCAACACATGAGTGGCTTAGCACTCACTTTGGACTCGACATGCTCTATCTTATACATGCGCTCAGCATGTACTACTTATTCGACATGAACTAAGTAAATGACTTAAGTGTATAGACACTCACTTGTCAAAACCAATCTGAGATCAACAATCTCTCCCTTTGACATGAGTGTCAAAAAAACTTGGTCATGCATTGGTATCCTTATTCTTACAAGCATAAAATATCTCTTATTCAGCTTTTATACAAAATTTCTCAAAAATATATAAATTTTTTGCAACAACTTATACCTCAAAATTTGATAACCCCCCTTGAGTTGATAGGTTTATTTTGTATTCAAAATTATGTACTCCTACTGAGTAGATATGCTTCAACTAATACTCTTTCATTTCACATTGTTTTATGTTGTTCTTTGCTTGTTCCCCCATGCTCTTACTCTGGTTTAGCTTAACTTTCTTTCTCTTTGTTTTTACTATCTCCCTTTTTTCTTTTCTTTTCTCCCCCTTTTTCTTAAGCTTACTTTTCTCTCTCTTGTTCTTTATTGCTTTATTTCTTCCCCTTTTTCACACTTATGTCGATGTGTTATACACTGATAGTGTGTTTATCCAAGAAATATTTATGGACTTCTAGTAGAATTTTAAGAGTTGCATCCCAATTTTCACATGCTACATCCAAAGACTTAATTTGGATGGCCAACTCGACAGCAAGGTGGACTAGGCCATCTAATGTAGAAAGATTAGGGTCTTTCTTCATAAGAGTTTCTGCATAGCCTAACTCCTTGTGCAAAATCTCCATGTGTGGGGACAATGTGGTCTGGATGCTAATAAGTTTGGCTCTTATGTTGGCTTCTTTGATAGATAATGCTGCTAATTGACTCCGTGTTTGCAATAAAGTTCTAAAATGTTTCTTACTTTGGGCTAGAGTCATAGGAAATTTTGCACCTGATGCATTAATTTGACTTTCCAAATTCAAAATGTAACCTCTTATCTCTTGTGTGAAGAGTGTGGGGTTGCAAAATTTTGTGTATAGTGAGAAAATGTTCTCAAGTACCTTCTTCACACTTTCTATCTTAGTTGCCAATGCAACTTGTGTAAGTGCTATTTCACTTGATATTTTCTCATTCACTTTACTTTGAAATTTCTTTTCAGACCATTCTAATAATTTAGTAGTTGATCAAGGTTTGCATCTTTTACCTTTTCCACTATATTTGTCAGTTTTTCAATTAGTGGCTTTGTTTCATCTAGAGTAGGCAGATTGAATGCATCTAGAAAGATGTCTTTGATATCTAGCAATGTTTGCTTTTGCCTATGCTCCCTTCTAAGAAATTCATGATGCTTCTTTCTAGCTAGGGCTTCTTGGAGTATGCCCATCTTCTCTATTATCCTTGTGTCATAATCATACTTGGTAACACAATCTCTTCATCAAGGCTTACATCTCCATATCGCATTACCTCTTCTACCTTTGAAGTACTTAGACTCGGCACTTAGAGTTGTAATGGTGTTGCGTCTATGCTCAACTTCTGAAGAGTGTGACTTGAAGGAGTGCTAGATTCTAGTAAAGTTACCAGTGCTTGAATTATTGCTTGCTCCTTTAGCTTTGGTGTCAACTCAGTCTCTTCAGGCTTGTCCTTATTTTCCACAATGCCTTGAATTGCACCTTGTACTTGTGTTAGAGGTGCACATAGATTTATTTGACCTATTTGACTCTATTCTTCAGTAGTGGCTTGGGCTTCCACTGTATTCTTCCAATTGTATCAAACTTTTTTGGTCTAGCTTCTGGGGCTTTATCTAAAGGTTGTACATTAGTGACTTGAGGGGTGATGGTAGGTGGTTCTTGTGTTTTTACCTCTTCCCTTGTAGTGTCAGTCACTATTTTTTGTATTTCATCTACACTCACTAATACAGGATTATCACATAATTTTTCCTATAGTGTAGATTGATCAAGTATCTTTTTCAAGTCTTCCTCTATTAGGGGGTTGATGTTCGGAGCAATTAGATCATAAACATCCTTCATTGTTATTGTTTTAGTATTTTTACTTGTTATATGTTGAGGGATGACATTAGGCAATTGTGTATCTTGTACACTCTGTTCTTCTTGTTGCTCTACCTCAACTGTTGCCTTGTCATCTATATTCATTTCTGTACCTCCCTCAACTATGCCTTCATTTTTATCATCTTCTTCATCATCTTTTACCTCAATGGGTTCTTGTTCTCCTTCTTTTACTATAGCAAGCCCAAATGTGACCTTCCACATCTGTGTGGACTTCTTCACAACATCTTCAATATTATTTTGCAATATGCTAAAGGCTCTATTTTTTGGAACAAATCTAACTACATATTTCTTCATAGCCTTAGCAATTTGTGCCTTATTGAGTTTAGACATAACTTGTGCAAGTGATGTCTCCCTTATTTGCCTTTCTAAATTCAAACAATAATGCCATTTCTGCTCAACTCTTTCATATAGGCTTTTAGGCATAGAGTTAGCAATCTCTAGTGGGGCTTTCTTAAAATTTTCCATCATGGCATAAATAGCTTCCTCCACTTGATTCTTTTCAACTTTACCAAGATTATCAAAATTCTGACAGATCTGCACTATTCTTAACATTTTCACATAGGTTTTCTAGATCCAAGGATGGGTTGTGACTCACCACTTTGAAATGGCTATTGTTATCTAATTTTGTTCTTTCCTGATCTAATTTAGCTTGTACAATGTATTTCCTCCTTGGCCTTTTTTGTGCTCCTCCTTCCTACTCTATTGGTTTGATCTTTTCTTTTGTATTTTGTGTAGTGATACGTGCACTAGCACTTGTAGTAGGTGTTATAGGTTTGGGTTGGCTTAGTTTAGTAGTCTTCTTGGTTCTTGTCATTGGTTGAACCTTAGCTTTTCTCTTCTTTTGATTCGTAGGAGCAAGTGCTTCCTCCACTTCTTCTCCCTTGACACCTTCTGTAATTTTTGTCTCTTCCTCTTGCTAATCTTCTCCCATTCCTTGTGTTAGTGTAAGTGGTTCTTGGGTCTGACTGTCTTCTTCCTCTTCATCCTCTTCCTACTCGATTCCTTCACCAATTTTAGCTTTCAATTTCTTCACCAACTTCTCCTTCTTCATAACAAACGCAGTCTTTAGTTCCATGGTAATTTTGGATTTGGTCATCTTATAATTACCAAATGCTTTGACATTTTAATCTATATCTTTAGCAAGTAATGTAGTTATTGTTGTAGAGGCCTCATGTACATTTATTTCATATCCTAATGGCCTTAGCCATCTTACCCTTGGAATTGCTACTTAAACAAATGTATAATCATCATTAACTAGGAAACAAACATCATCATAATGTTTTTCCACTAATGATACTGGAATTCTCAACTTTTTCTTCATAGATTTCTTAAAATCCTCAAAGTAGCTTTTCATTACAAATTCAAAAATTTCATCCAATTGTTCAATGAACTCACCAATTTGAATTACCATTGACCTGTTTGTTTTCCATGCCACAGTGCCAAATGTAGGAAATGTGTTTTGAACACAAAAGAAGATACATATTAGAATAGAACCAAATTTTCACTAAGCACTCTTTATTTTTATTATTTCTCCTAGGTTTTCAATCAACTGTTGTAGTTGTAGCTCAGCAAGATCATATGTGTGATCTTTCTTGACAATCTTATAACTAAAATCTACTATAATACAGGGGCACACTATATAATCTGCTTGATTGGTAGAACTTGTGTGCAGTTACCCTTACTATAAAATCTATCAATGGATCTGTGATGGTGTCAATTGGCATTCCTCTTTTATTCCACATGGCTCTTGTATTCTTTTCAATAACCTCTTTTGAATCGCTACTTAAAGTCTTAGGCCAATCTAGGGTTGGATACCCTATTACCCTATGGATTATTCTTTTGTTTATTTTTATAGGCCCATTGTCTAACCAAAGTGAACTATCATGAATTCTGCTCAATACAATCCTAATCCATTCAGTTTTGAAAATATTCAAAAAATCTAGGGCACGAGTTAACCTGTTCTTCTCTACAATTTTGAATTTTTACCTTAACAACCCATTTTCACAAAGTCTATCATATACTTGTCTAATCTCCATGTCTCTAATACTCCCAATCTTATAGTTGTAACATTTTTTGACATCTTGAACCATTAAAACTTTCAGTGGTATCATGGATAATGCACTAGAGGGATCTTGTTTATATGAAATATTAGGTGTGGCTTTGAAAATAAGTTATTTGACCTCATTACTAACTAGTAGAACATTCAAAACCTTTGTACCCTCTATACCCTTTGAACTAGATGCCATTTTGCAAAACTAGGGTTCTTGAAAATAGAAATAATGTAGCTCAACACACGATAAATATCTTGCTAAATTTGATGAAATGGTGTTGAATAATTGTTCAAATCTTCTGCAATCATTTTTGATGAGTTTCCTGATTGTCTTTAGTTCTCATTGCTCTTTATCAATTTTGAAATGATTTAAAATGAGCTGAAAATTGATCAAATACCCTTTTGAAAACTTGCAATTAATGCTAAGTGCTTATACAACTATAAGCTCAACATCAACCAATTTTAAGCTCACTCAGCATCCATTAGTCTTTTCAATCATTTGGAAATCATTACGAGCTCGACATCAGCTAACTAGTTTGTTAGCTGGACATCCTCTAGCATTTCACTTGGTAGTCATAGGAAACTTTTCATGCTCGACACTGACATAAAAAAAATAAAGATTTTTCTTTGATTCCTAATAACATCTTGCATCTTGATTCATGCTTATGTAGACTTTTTAGTACTAAATTCTTTTGGAACTGATGTATGATATAACTTATGAATATTAGTTCCACATACCTTTTGATTGCTTAGTTTGATTAGGTGTGATCACCTAACCCATTGGGTGAAGTGATCCCTTCTCCACTTGATGTGCTGCAATCCTCTGTTTCCTTCCATGTCTTGTTCATTTCATTTCTAACATTTTCAACATCTGCCTTGCCTTTTCCTTTATCAAACTGACAACTTGGTACCTTTGACTTTGTTGGACAATAGCAACTAATGTGACCAATCTTCAAACAGCTAAAACATGTGGTTTGACTCAACCACCTTTTGTAATCACTTCTGAAGTGTGTCCTAATACAATTATTAGGAACACATCTATTCTCTTGACAATAATGACAACTATATCTTGTATTATAATCCCATTTGTAAGAGTTTCCATTGTACTTTATCTTTGTTTTCCTATCTGATGATCATATGGGTTTGGATCTGCACTCAAAAGCTCTATGTCCATACTTCTAACAGTTATAACAATATCCTTCAAATCTTTGTGTATGCATGGTCATATTCTTGTATTCATATTCCTAATGACCTTGTTTGTTGCACTTATGGCAGTGAACCATGCTCTTATGCTTGACATTCTGATTTACAGTCTTGCTCCGACAAACATTAGTAGTATGTCCTTTCTTACCACAATTATGACAAGTGGGTTTGGAATTCTTACCTTTGTTGTTCCTTTCTTTAGCACTTTTGGATGACTCTCCTTCTTCAGTACTTGTGTATCCCAGTCTAGGTGTATCATTATCAAATCTAGGGGATCTCAATAATTGCTCAAAGTATTTGATGGCTTCACTTGATTTATTGAAACTTTTAGCAAATTTCTTTTCCCTTTTTAGGTCATTATGCAATTTCTCATTCTACAACTTCAATGTTGTTATCTCAATGTCCTTGACATTTAATTCATAGTTGGCATTCATCATTTGACTTAGAGTATCCAATTGCATGTTGGAAATCTTGGTTAGCTCTGATGATTTCTCTTCTAGTTTGTTGGTCAAAACTATTTTGTCTTCTTCAATCATGACTTTGTCTTCCATAGCTTTCTTCTTCCGTTCAGTCATCTCACATAGTAGTATGGCTTGTGATTCTTTCTCTAACTTGAGATTTTTGATTTCCTTAGCTAGGGCTCTATTCTTTTCCATTAGATCTACAACTCCTGCATCAAATTCATTGGAGTCTCCATTAGCAAATAGCTCAGTAGTGTCTATTTCTTTGTGTTGTGTGTCATTTTCTGCAATAGCAATTTCTTTCCTTCTCTTCAAAGATTTCTTTAGTTCTTCTCTTGCTTCATTCAGTTGATGTAGAATGAATTATATTTCAATTCCATCATTCTCAATGATCTTTCCCAACTTGTAGGCTTCCATTTCAAGATCTTTCCTCAAAGTTACAAAGCTTATCTTTTAGAGAATAAGGCTCTGATACCAATTGTTGGAATTACAATAGGAAAGGTAAAATTTTGGTGGGGGAGGTGAATTAGTAGTTTGAACTTTGACCCATAAAACATTCACCGCACATCAATCTCTTACATTCAATAAGTAAACTAAAATACCATGTAAAGCATGTTCACCTAAATCATGCAAACAAGTAAGCATTCGCACATATATGACACCAAATATGATTACCTAGAAACCCTCCAATGAGAAGGTAAAACTAGGGTGGAGATGACACCCAAAAATCTTCACTACTATAGTAATAAAGTGTATCTAACGAAGGTTACAATGTTTGATCATGAGACATGATTTACCCTGTGAAAGGTCTATCCTATTAAAGGCTTACAAAGACTATTAGGTCTTACCCTTCTAAAGGATTTCAACATCCTATTATAAGTGTGCCTTGTTAAAGGACTTTAACTCACAATACGTAAGCACACTGTTGAAGAATTTTAACATAGCCTGTTAGAACTACTTTGTTAAGAAATTTAAATAATTCACCTACTAGAATGATTCAACATTGATCCCACGGTTAGCACTTGCTTGCTTGATGATAGATCACCTCTAAACTGATGTATTATTTATTCTTCTTGATTAGATGTCTCTCTAGTGTATACTGTTCCCTTCATCTATTCTCTTCTAACTGATTCTATAATGCAATTTAACTTCATAGTTCCTTAGCCACTATGAATGCTCTATTTGCACATGCAAGCTTCTATCTTCACTTCTTTCACATACACTAAATAGTTTAGGGTTTATCCTCCATAAGAAGACTTAGGTGACTTAGGGTTAGGTATTAATCAATGGTTGTGATTCATCCATTTTGCTGCTTAGATGTTCCCTTTACCTAATTGGCTGCATGTAATGCATTGGGATTCCAACTTAAGATTTGTCCTTATCTCCAAAATATCGTAATTCAATCTTTAAATCAGCTAAAAAATGGTTTACATGGTATTTTGTGCCATTAAAAGAAAATATGTTAAAACTATTTTACTCATCATCTAAAGTTTCTGATGCTTGACATATATTTATTTCTATACTATGACTCGACATCTAAATAACTTGGCATACATTGCTTGCTTGGCTCTTGTATCACTTGACATACACTGTCTGTTCGACACTTGAGTGACTCAGCACATGAGTGGCTCGACACTCACTATGGACTCAACATGCTCTATCTTATACATGTTGTGCTCGGCATGTACTACTTATTCGACATGAACTAAGTAAATGACTTAAGTGCATCAACACCACTTGTCAAAACCAATCTAAGATCAATATTAGCTAAGGTTGAAGAGATGCATCATGATAAAGAGAATGGGGATTAGGATTCTTCAAAGGGTGGTGATAGTCTCTGGTCTCCACAAGAAAAAAAGATGAAGTTCAATGAAGTGTTAGCTGCAAAAGATGATAGCAAAATATTTAAAGATAAGATGGAGGAAATGAACTAGAAGATGGACATGATTAGGCTAAAGAATATTTTCAAGCATATCCAAGGAAGCATGAAGGTAACTTCTTCTAAATTGAAGGCTCTTGTGGTTAGGATGGAGGTCCCCTACTAATAAAGGCCTATTATGAATGTGAATCTAGATATTGATGATATTTCTAGTTAGATGAAAGGGCATGGGAAAATGACCTATGTAAGCCTTAGAAATAAGTTTGTCACTCTACCCATGGAAATCCAAGAGATGAAGGAGCCAATACAAAGGATGAATTCTCTAAAAGAAGAGGTCAAAATGATCCTCAAATATTTGTCTTAGCTCTTCTTTTATGTCTATTCTTTTTTGTTTTCTATTAGTTTCTATTAGTGTTGGTTTATTGGTCTTTGGTTGTCTATTAGTTTTTGGGTCTATTTCCATAGTATTTTTTTATGGGTGATCTAATGCTTAATAATTTGTAAAGGGTTTTATTTTTAGAATTAATCAAAAGTTATATCACCTATATTAC
This sequence comes from Cupressus sempervirens, assembly GCA_028749045.1. Lineage (NCBI taxonomy): Eukaryota > Viridiplantae > Streptophyta > Pinopsida > Cupressales > Cupressaceae > Cupressus > Cupressus sempervirens. The sequence continues at coordinate 508,452,292 of CM053783.1, read as the reverse complement.
TTAATAACTTTGCTTAACCACAAAAGGAATGGAGTGAGAGTGAAACCCATTAATCTACACAAGTGAATGGAGTTAATGAATTGGCTTGGCTCGCGGGGTGAGAACATAATTTATTAATTAAAAAATCCCATCATAATTATATCACCAATATTACATGACATTTATTAATTAAAAAATCTCATCATAATTGTATCACATTTAAGATTAAAAATTATTATTTCATTAAAAAAAATAATTAAACTGCTCCAAGAACATAAGGCAATAATAAATGGAATAGATGACAAAAGATGTGTCTATGAAATATGAATAATCCTTAATCATTTCAGCTATAATGTTATTTTACACTTCAAATTAGAAGCATCCATATGAGAAAACTCAACCATTCAATTCTATATCAAGAAATATGAAATATTAAACCTTGAGAATTCATGACTATTTATAATGAACCTCAACTCTTAACATTCCACAATTTTACATCATTTTGTTTGCTTCTATAGGATTCAAAAGATTTAGAAACCATAAGAAAATAGGAGAAATAAGAATTAACAAAGAAGAATAGAAATAGCTAATTGGCTCAACTCTCGCTACATGTCCCTCCTTTAAGATTTGATTTTCTTAGTCATCTTTCATCCTTCATCTATGTTTTTTTTTTTTTTGTTTTAGATGTCTCTTTGTGCCTCTTTCACTAAGGAACAAAGAAAATGTTTTTTTATAAAGGAACTAGTTTAGACTAGCCCATATTTGTAATTAGAAATGTGTGAGAAGCTTCCTTCCCAAAAACATGGACATATTGTTCTTGAGGAATCTTCTATTTCTTGAGAAGATAAATACAATATACCTTTCACCTTTAGAGAAACATAGGAGTAAATCACAAAGAATGCTTGTAAATTTTATTCAAAACTATATTTTACGAATATTGTAATAAATTTTATGACATGGAATCCATAATAGTGAAACAAATCTTAAAGCAAGGAATTGGCACCCATAGAAGCTAGCAAGTCATCTCCTTGAGTCATGCACCTATCACGCTATCTAGAATTTGGCTCTTGAAGAAGAAAAGGATTAGGAATTAGGATAGGGGGAGGGTAAAATGATTCTCACCATATTCCCTCTTAGAAGGGAGGTGAGAGAATACATCTCGAGCCCATAGTTTGCATCCATCCCTCAATTAATATCCTCGAGGAGAGGGAAAATTAAAGTGGTATCCTAAAGGGACTAGACACGTAATAAACCCTACCAAATCCTACCACTTTGGCTCTATTTGACATCTCTACTCCTAATGATTTCAAAATTCTCACAATCCCATAAGCAATAACTTAACCCCATACCCAATTAAAGTACACTTTTAAAATTTTTCCTAAAGCTTTGATTGATTTTCTATATGAATATGGACAAATGCTTCACAACCAAAAGTTTTAAGGAATGAGTAGTTTACCTTTCTACATGTTCATGCCTCCTTTGGAATTCCACTCTCCATGGAACTTAAAGGCTCTTTGTTTATCAATTAAACAACAATATCTATAATATCTACCCAAAACTACAAAGGCAATCTTGCTTGTAATCTCATACTTTTGCATGCTCCATGATAGTTCTATTCATCCTTTTAGACTTGTGTAGTTATATGAACTATCTTTTGTTTACAAATAACATGGCGTGAACAATTAACTATCAAACTTTGTACTGCAATACTCACCTCCATTTTGATCTAAGACAATTCATCTTGTTTCTTGTCTCATTCTCAACAAAATCTTTCTATTTCTTTAACACTTCAAATACATTAGATTTTGTAGGAATGAAATAGACCCAAGATTTCCTACCTACATCATCAATAAAAGTAATATAGTAATAACAACCACCAAGAGATGGTACATGCATTGGTTTCCTTAAATTAGAATGCACAAGTTCTAAAATTTCACTTTTTTTTTTTACCTTCTCAACTCTAATAACTTTGATCCTCTTTTGTTTTCCATAAACACAACTTTCACAAAAATCCACTTGATAAGAAATTTTTTTTTCTTTCTGTAGGTTAATTTTAACGTTTATATTAGTTTCTATTCATTTGATAGAGGTCTATTCTTGTAGTTGTAGAAACTCATCTTTGTGATTGATCCTACAACCAATTCAAAGTATCAACTTTAGCTTGGTTAACTATAGAACTTTTGATTTGACATGGGTTGAGTTTTTCAATAAGAAGTTAGAAGCAAGTTAGTTATGCATTTCATTTAAAATATTTAGCTCGTTGTTTCTTTGATTAAAGTCAATTTAGCATGGCTTTAATGATTCTTAGTGCACATACACTGGTACTCCATTTCAAGTATATGTCCCTAGTTTGAAAAATAAATGAAGTCTTAATAGGAGGATTTAGTAGCTACTAGATAGGACAACTAGTCTTTGAGTTGAGGCATTAAGCCTAGCTATTCATCCATTGTAAGGGACCAAAAAATGTTTTTGATTCTCATATGGATGTTGAAAATACTATAGATAGCAATAATGATAGGGGTAAAGTTACTTCTCTGTAACCTATAAAGGAAAATGACAACATCTTGCAAACTAATCCATTATTTGAACTAGATGTGGTTATTAAAGCTTTGGACCCCATGCCTCTTCCCCTCATTATATCTAAGTGTCAAATAAGAGAAAAGACAAGATCTCTAAATCTTTTAGTGGGTTCAATAAGATCTAGAGGGAGAAACCATCTTCGGATTGGAAATTATTGTAATTAAATGTTAGGGGTATCGAATCCCCAAGACAAAAATATTATTGTCTTAGTCCATAAAGTTAATTACACAACATTCTTAATTGTCTACACCTTCAAGGATTAAATTTATAAGGTTTCAATTGGACAATGAGATGAAATTTGTTTCAAAAAGTAGAAGTTCTTTTTGTACTCATCATGGAATTGAAAAGGTAGTGATGACGTTATAATTGTCACAATATGGGCTCACTATGTTGATTGTGTATATTTTCAAAATCAATGACTAAGTCCGCTAGTGTGTGCTTATTTATTGCTTCTAATTTAGCTAATATGCTAAATATTTGGGAACTTTGTTCCCATAAAATTACTTTTTTGTCCCAAAAATTGTCAGCCTTTTCCTAGAAAATAGTCAGTCTTTGTTATTTATTTTTCCACCATTTTTCATCTCACTTAACGTTTAACTTTTATTTATTTTTCTATTTTTTAAATTTAATTAGCTATTAACTACATTATTAACTCTTGTTTTTTCTTATTTATTTAACTTAAAACTTGTATCTATAAAATAATAATAATATATGTCATACATTATTTAAATGTTGTTATTTATTTAGCTTAATTAACTATTATCTCTATTGTTAACTCTTATTTTTTAAATGTATTTATTTAACTTAATTAGATATTATTGATTGTTTATTTAAAATATTTAAAATAATTTTAATTATCTATAATTTAATTTATTCACATAAGATTTTATTTAACTTAATCTTTGATTTATCTCCATATTAACTCTTGCCTTTTTCTTAGTTATTTATTTAATTAACTAGTTGCTCCACTTTTAACTCATATTTTTCTTCATGTTTATTTAACTTCTAATTTTTTAATTGATTAAAGTTTTAGTTTTTAAATAATTTAAAATATTATTGTTAAATTTGTTTAGTTTCACACTTTAAATATTGATTTTTAGTTTAATTAATAAGATATTTGTGTGATTGAAGTTTTAGTTTCTAATGTTTTTAAAAAAAAGAAGTTAGTTTAGTTTTCCACTTTAAATATTGATTTTTAGTTTAGCCAATAGATATTTGGGGGAGGAGTTGCTATTTTTTAATATTTATCATATTAATTTTTCATAATAGATTTTTGGATGGAGATTTTTTCAAATGACTATTTTATTCATGTTGTTAGAATTTAAATTAGTTTAGGTTTTTTAGTTTTTATTATTATTTTAATTTATTTTTTGCTCTTCACTTTATACTTGTTATTTTTAATGTTATTTTTCATTATACATTTTTTAATAGGAATATGTTTTTTTTTGATAATTTATTAGTATATGATAAAATAAATAAATAAATAATATTTAACCATTGCACTATTACAAACCAATTTACATTGTTTATGTTTAACCATTGTAGCAGAAAATCTTAGAAGCATTGAGTGGACCTAAGAAGTCTATAAAATCCTATATGGTAACATTGATTAGTGATGTTTGTAGGTCATTTAAATCAAGCCACTCTTTTTAGTCAAGGATAGGGAGTGATAAGGTCTAGCTAATCTTTTGGTGAAATCCTCTAACAAGGTCACTTTAACAAAGTGTGTGTAACTTGTAATAAGGTTGGCTCTTAGTAGAGCTCACTTTAGAAGAAAATTTTTGGGTTGTTGGTCCCAGGTGGTTTTTCCCTTAACAAGGTTTTCACGTTAAATATCTTGGTGTCAAATTGTGTGAATGTTATTTGTGTTACAAGTATTTAATATGTTTTACATCTTACTACAACTTGGTAATAACTAAATCATAACTAGGTTATAATTGGAACAATTTACTGATATTCGATAATGCAAGAACAATAAGCTATAAGTTTGTGATGAATTAGTTGAAGGAAGTAATTATTGATTCTATCGAGTGGTTAAAGTTGAAGTTTATGAATATTGTTTAGTACTAAAATTGTTTGAACATATTGCATGATAATGCTAGACATAACTGATTCATGCCTCCCATCCCCATTTATCTAAAAAGCTTTAAAAATTATTAGTAAAAACCTATTGGCTCATTGTTGTAAGCAAAAAAAATTGTGACTTACCACAATTTGTGCAATTGGATGGTACAATCATCAAGAAAGGAAACAAAGCAATTTGTACCTCTATAAGAGGTTACCTCTATCAGACTAAAGACATCCAAGTGTACTAACTCCAATGGTGTTATCTTCTTTTCATGACCACTCTTCAAAAACCTAACACATTTTTGAATGAAGACAATGCTCACAAAATTCCAAATCGGATGATTGGAGACCCAGAAGTTGATCTCGATTAAGCATAACCTCTAGCCCTCTTTTGCCCATGTGGCCTAATCATTGATGCCGATGTGTGGCATCACTGTCTGCAATAGTCATTGCAACTCTCACCTCATCACTAGTTTCTACAACATATAGGCTGCCAACTTTATCCCCTTTGGCGATAACCATGGAACCCTTGGTAATTTTCCATGTGCCCATGAGAAGTGTAAGAAATTCTTGATCATATAACTAACTAACAGAAATCAAATTCCTTTTTAATTTGGGAGCATGCCTAACATCCTTAAGCAATAATTGAGCACCTCCTTCTATTGATAACAAAATATCACCCTTTCCTACAATTTCACAAGCTTTGTTATCACCCAAATAGACATTCCCAAATTTACCTTCCTTGTAGTTTGTGAAGGCTTCATTGTAAGAAGATGCATGAAACGAAGCCCTAGAGTCAATTATGCATGAATTTGAAGTTGTGTCACTTGTCGCAAGAACCAAAATACCATCATCCTTATCATGAATGATGTTTTCTCCATTGTCCAAAACCTTTTAATGAGCCCTTTTATATTTTTTGTAGTTTTTTTAATGTGACCAACCTTTCCACAAAACCAACAACCATTTTGTCTACCCTGGGAATGAGATCTTCTAGTCGATTGTGATCTTTGGTTGTTATTATTTCTACCTCTATGTTGAGTTCTTCCTCTATTTTCCATGTTAACCATCATTAGAGCATTATCAAATGAAGACTCTTTGTTGGTTCTCCTCATGTCTTCACTAAGTAGCAACTACCTCATCATAAACCAAATTATTTTTATCAGTAATGGAAAAATTGATCAATGTTACCACACCATCCCAACTATCCAATAAGGAGCATAATAAGATGATTTCCTTATTTTTTTCATCTTGAGGCATACCAATGGAGTTTTCTTGACAATTTATGTGATTTGAAATTGATGTTCCATCCTTCATCTTCAACTTGTAAAGCTTCTTCATGATAAATTTTTTATTTACAACATACATCATTTTGTACATACTTTGAAGCTTATCCCATACCTCTTTTGTTGTCATTTTATTGTTCACCTTGAACAAGACATTCTGAGATAGCAAGAGAAAAATCTCTGACATTGCCTTTTCATCAGTCGTATTCCAAGTCTCATTTGTCATGGAGGTTGGCTTGTTCGCTTTACCTCTGATTTCCATTGCAAGATCATGCTTGACTAATAATGATTGCATTTATGTATCTTCCATAGACTGAAATTCTTTCTTGAGAATTTCTACTCTCTTGATTCCTCCATGAATTTAGAATTTGATCATCGAAATTGATTGCAAACTCTGATACCAATTGAAAGGTTAATTAAGAATGCAAATGAAAAGTGCAAATCAACAAGACACATAAACACAAATGTTTATCGTGGTTCACCACAAATCATTGCTATGTCCACTCTAAGAGTAGAGGAATTATATTGATTGAAAAGAATAAGTTTACAAATAGATTCCATTAGCATTTATAGATCATAAATGATTAGCTGAAGAGATACAATACAATTGGAGGGAAAATACCCATGACCATTGGTCTTCAAATACTTAACACTTGAAATTTTTTGATCAAGAACAATGTGCCCCTTTCAAAACCAAAGGTTAAAGCATGGATGTTTCTCCATATTCATAATTTTTTGTTTGACAAATTTGATGTCAATATTTTTGGGTTGGCACTATTTAACAACTTGGAGGAAAGTCAAGCATTTGACTTGTAATTATGATACTCTCAAGTTTTTGGTTGTAGATTTGTTAGGTATAATATGGTTCTAAATTGCTCCACTCAAGGTTGTTGTGCTACAGATTGGACATCCAAGGATACCTCTACCTCTTAGAATATTATTGAAAATGGTGCTTTAAAAAGCTTGGACCAAACATGGATTGAATTTAATATATAATCCCAGTACTTATTCTAAAATATGCTCCAGGGAATGTTGTGCCTCCAATCTCTTTGATTATGTTTTTTCTAAGTCTCTACAAATAGGGAGCTCACCTCTATTAATGTTGTTTCATAACTCTATAATTAGGGAGATCCTAGGATTTGTGATCCTATTTGTAGAAGGTCCTGACCATTATTTATAAAAAAAATATGAAAAGTGCTCATTTCTTCCCTCAGGAGGAATGAACTTAATAAAGAGGAACCAAAGTTTTTAAAAAAAATTATGGATAAACTCGCAAGAGATAAAATTGAGCTAAAGGATCTTTGCACCATGGAAAGCTATGAGAAAAGAATATGTGCAACTACCTTGCAACTACATTATCTCATGTACTATTTTCCCTTTGTTAACCAACATGTACCTCTCATATCAATGGTATATGTCAAATTTTCATTATTATGTTAAGGTTGTTTCCTCATCATAATTATTCTACAAATTACATTAATACTTGGATTGGATTGGACTCTTTCTTTAGTAAAGCTTTAATTTTCTCATAGTTTGAGTGTTCATAATTGGATCAATAGTTGTCATAACTTCTAGGTTTACCGTTATATCATGAGGTGATCAATATTTCTTGAAAAATTATTCTAGATCTATATGCAAGAAGGCTAAATCGATGTAACTTTATCAGAAACCATTTTATAAATTTTATTTCTTATAATATTTAAGAACATTAACATGTTTAATATTATAGTGGCTTTTGGGAATACCTTTAGAATTTTTGACAATATCTTATACCTTATGGGGTTGCATTCTTATTCTTATAAAATATGATCTAACCAATTGTGTTGTACTAGACTAGAGAAACAAAGCTAAATTTATGAAGATTCTATTTTATTTAATTTGAATAAGTAATTTGAATATTATCTGCAACACACTCCCCCAATAAATAAATTTGAGTTTCTTCAAAGTTGTATCACAATTAGAATTATTAGAATTGTTTCACTTAAAAATATATCAATACCTCTTTAAACCAATTTCCAGTCTTATCACATGACCTTATAATAGCATTTGAGTGAAAAAATAATTATTACGTGATTGATTGAGAGTCTTTAAAACTAATATCCCCTCTTTCTTTTAGAATAACAAAGCCATATACCAATGTCCTCCTCTTAAGCATAACACTCTATTCCTTGTGGTAAATACAAGAATTGGCATTGGAATTTGTATCTTTTTTCACAAGAACTATCAAGGGTTGAAATCGTCTAGTTGCTCACAAAGGGGAAAAAGAAATGTGCCACCACTAGAGCTTAATTCAACTGAAACAATGCACTCTAGAATTACAACTATAGACACAAAAATGCTTGGCAACCAGAAGGTTTTAAATTAATATTATAATTGTCATTTAGTTTAAATGGGCACCCATTAGTGTGACACAAGAAAACAACCAAATAATGATAGCGAAAAATAGGCAAGCCATCAACCATGATTCTATGATTTCACAATTGCTTAGCCTTTTTCTTTTAGGGCCCATTTGGTAATCAAAATACAAATGTATATTCTTAAAATTTTGAATTCTTTGTTTGGATTCACCAAATCAGAATTGGAATAGGAATGAAATTGGAATACGTATTCTAATTTTGGCCCAAAAGTGAGCATTTTCTATTTCACTTAAATAGGTGGAATTGGAATACGTATTCCTATTCCATTTTTTTAAAATTTTAGAAAACATAAATTTTTGAGTCTGTGAATTCTGCATCGAATTTTGGGTGAACAAAACAAGAATAGGAATACGTAACCCCATTTTCTATTCGAAAATAAGTATTCCTATTCCCATTTTTATATTCCCGCAGCTAAATAGGCCCTTATAAGTTTCAAATACACATCTTTGAGGGGATGATTTGTAAATTATATTTGCTCGATTCACATGAAATTGAGGTTGATTCCATTGTGAGATGATAATCTTTGGCAGATGAGGTGATCTATATTGAACTGGTACTTTAAAAACTAACTTCTTGTGGGTGGACTGCATAAACTATAATGCCTTATAACCAGACCTCTACTACTCTGACCTTTATAATGGTTCCTTCTTTCTTAAAAATCATGTTTAGTCATCCCTTATGGTTTGTGGGTAAGCTTAATGACTGGTCAATTATTCATATAAATGTGTATGATGACTTCATTACTGGCTTCTTGAATTGATATATCTATTCATAAACTTTTAGGGTTGAACAATATGAAAGAAGAATGGGCAAAAAAAGAATATCAATAATTATTATTTTCTTTTTGGATCAAATCTATAGAGTCTGAGAAGTAAATGAATAAATTATTTTAATTTGGTTGTTCTTTGGATTATAAGTAAAGAGGGCTCTATGAGAAAATTACTCCTTTCTCTATGGGTTCATCGAGTGTATTGTCTTCTTCCTTTAACATAGATTTTGTGATGTGTAGGAGAAAATTAGTATTTATTTTGGCAGCTTATAGTTTCCTTAAAATCATTCTTTGTATAATTATATACTAGGTTTAATAGAAGAGAACCAACATGACATTGTGCAACCTTGTTTAGCAAGAAAATTATTTTCTTTCGTAAGTATGCACTTGTCTCTATTTGAAATAATAAAATACAAATGAGCTAAAATTAAACAATTATAAATTAATCGAAGAGAGTTTGTGATGAACATAATTACCATACTTTAAAGAACTTTCCAAGATCAACACAAGAATGGAGACATAGATTTGAAAGGGGAAAGAAAAGAAAACCGTTTGTGAATTATATGAATGAAGCAACTGCCTAAGAATGAAGAGAGAGAGAGAGAGAGAGAGAGAGAGAGAGAGAGAGAGAGAGAGAGAGAGAGAGAGAGAGAGAGAGAGAGAGAAGCCGTAAGGCTTATTACATGAACTACATCATGATTGTGTGTTTAGAATGAGAGAGAAGCATCTCTTATAAAGAGATGAGAAGAGGAGTTATTTGTAACTCCCATGTGAATGATTGCCACATTCATAAGTGTGTGCATAACAAGTTTCATAATCCTCTTAAGGAGGAATAAACTATTTCCCTTAATAAAGGAATTACAAAAAAGACTTGTCCTCACATGTGGACAAGAGGACAAACAACATAAGGGCTACCTTGGTTTACCCCATTTAATAAATACAACCAAGGAAAGATTATAAATTCTAACAGTCTCATTACTATAGTGCATATCTCTATGTCAAATTTAATGAACTAGAGCAATGGTTGGAATCACTCTCTCCCAATCATCAGTCAGACTCAAAAATGAATTATTGGCTATGTATGTTAGATGACAAAGTATATAAAGTACATTTAGTATTTATTTATTGAGTATTGTTGATGACAAAAAAATATGCTCGATAAACTTGACTATAGGCTTAACTATAATATGATTGTCATGTCAAACTATTAATTGAGATATATGAAACTAGAAAGATTATGCTCTCTCCCAATCCTCAGTTGGACTCGCAAATAAATTAATGGATATGTATGTTAGATGACAAAGCATATAAAGTACATTTAGCATTTATTTACTAAGTATTGTTGATGATAGAAAAACATGCTCTATAAACTTGACTTCAGGCTTTACTATAATAGGATTGTCATGCCAAACTATTAATTAAGATGTGCAAAACTAGAAGGATTATGCTTCGGTACTGAACTAAATTATGTTTTACTTGATAGCATAGTTTAGAATGTATGCATTGGATTATGCAATGACCAATTAATTCTCAACAAGCAAGATTTATAGTGTAAACCAAAGTGTATGCTTGTAATCACTTAATCATATAGTCTTGAACTTTACTTATACATCATCTTTCCTATTTAATGGTGTATAGAGTTTTGATCTTTTCTACAATATTAGTGCATAATAAATCAGAAGTTGGTACATTATGGTAAATTTTCTCTAAAGGAATGGATGCCTTATTTGAAAAAAATGTATGCGATGCCATTGTTCTTAATTCATTAAGTTGTATTTGATAAGTTCTTATGTTTTTGGTAAGCTTGTGTTAGTTGTATGCATATGAGTAGATAGTGCATTGAAATTCAGCTTAAACTGTAAACTTAAGATATTCCTTGAATTTTCCTTTTGCGTGCATTTATACTCCTTCATTGGATGGGTGTAATGTGGCTTATCAATGAGGGATAGAAATGGATACAATGTGCTTTGTTTCTTTCTATCTGCTAGTTCTGATTATTAATGGATAAAATGTGTCTTGTTTCTTTCTATCAGTTAAATCTAGATCATAGTGTTTTGGTCAAAGTCATTTATTTTACCTCATATACATAGATATGTTGTTGTTTTATATTCCCCACCACATTTTGTGATTAGGCTACTTAGAAATATGTGGAAAATAGTATGTTTCATGACTACACTAGATCCATCTGATCCTCTTGTTCTAAGTTTCTAGGCTTCTCATGCTAGGGTCGGGGCATTCTTCATTTTAGGAAGGACCTCGGGGGAGTTAAACACTACATGGTTGGTGTGGTTAAAGCACCTGGACCACACTCTTGTCTCAGATAAAAAATGGATGATGATGTCTGATGGCTATGGATACTAGAGCTTGCATATAAGAAGATGTTTGATGCATCTTATTTAACTATACATTTGATGTGATGCATGTAATCGTCTTATGATTATCATTTGTATGTAAAATTTTTGTACTCATTAGATAATGTATCTATTATATTTATTAAATCAAGCATTTCGATGGATGGATGACGTGTAGTCAACATCCTTGGATAATTCTCATGTGATATATTCCTTAATGGATAACTATTGTTTAATCCTTGATTATGGTTAATGAAATAATTATTGACTTTTCAAACTAGGGTTTCATTTGTTTTTTTTTGCATTTATAGCAATTGGATGATGTGATAATTACTGAGGAGGACATGGTTCTTACATATGGTATTAGGGTGGTGTTTAAACCCTAGGGCCTTGGGCTACTATGCTAATGTGTGAAAATGTGTATGGGTGCAGGTGTTTTATCTATCATCATGAGTACAAAGTTTTGGTTCCATTCTTGGGCCTTGAGTTCACTATGCTTAGTTGTGACCATAAGTTACACAACTATTAATCAACTAAGTTTAGTCAATGTGTATTGGTATAGAATCCTAGGTTGTTTATTATCTCTCTAAGTTATGATTAATTCCAACAAGAAAGAATAGGATGCTCCTTAAGTATGTCGTGATATTGGGTTGACCTTATAATCTTTTAAAGGTTGTCAAAATAGAACATTCCTTTATGAGTTGTAAGTTGAGTATCTTGAATTGGTAGGATTGTATGAATTCTGTTTTTGCACAATATGTGTTTTAGAGTTACAAATAAAGTATTTGATTCTTGTGTGTGAGGAAAGAAGGGTGTAGTAAATTGATGATCAGGATTGGCAATAAGGTGTTGTACTTGGCTTGTAATAACAATGGAAAAATGTCTTATATTGTGTAAGTGACACATGTTGCAAAGGTGGTGCAAGAAATATGATATAAGCTTTATGAGACTCTTGGAGTAATCTAGTATTATGTGAAGGAAGAAAAAGGGATCTTTCTTGTAAAGATATTACATGTTGCAATTTTGCATTTAGGATTAATGTATTAAATTGTAAAAGAAAATATATAATTAAGAATATGTGATGCTTGTTTTTGAAGTTTTGTCATGTTCTTAGCACTCCTTGGATGCAAGGTGTTGTGAAAAGTCTACTCCCTGTGGTACTAATGAGAGTAATTGTGTTTTATGTGAATTGGTTTTCAATTGATCATGTGGTCTTTCAGTTTTTATGAATTTTAAAGTAATGAAGGGCTAGCTTGAATTGTTTTTTAAGTCTTTCTTGTGACCACCTAGCCACCTATTTTCTTGGTGATCTAACTTCTGTGACTCTTATTCACTTTAATTTTATTGGTTTTGTTTCTCATTTTTGGATTTTGATTTGAGAATTGTGAAACTTGATTCACAGTTTCTTTGATCTTGAGGTGGCTAGGGTGTGTGTATTTTATGATGCCAATCCGATGTTTTGAGGTGATGCCATCTATCATGTTTAGTGTGGAAAATTGCTAGGATGCTTAAGAGAGTAGATTGTGAAGAACATGTCATTCTTCTTTTTTCATTAAATTTTTATCATTTTATGTATGAGATTTGGAAAGCTTACCTTTTGGTGTGGGTTTCGAATGTGGACAAACAAGGAGGGGTAGAAGTGATGCTTTCCTTTTTCACTCTACCTTCCAGTGTAACACTAGTACTAAAATGCTTTGGCCAAAGCTATGTGCATATGTTTATTTGATATGTTTGCCCATGTTATATCTCCCTACCACATCCATGACTATGACTACTTGGGCATATGTGAGAAGTAGTATCTTTCATGGCTGCACCAGATACCTCTTGCCTTTGGTATTGTATGGACATTCTATAATAATAAATTCTATGTGTTAGGCAAGATCCCATGGAATTACCTTTTGTATTATTTGGGGTGGGTATTCTATGTGTTAGGTAGGATCCCAAGGAAGTGTAAGGCTTCATGGTTGGATAGGAAAGCACCTCAACCATATTTTATGTGATGATTGAATGGCGAGTAGATCATAAATTACATGTGCTTATATGTTGGTTAAGCACACTTAAATAAAATTGTTAATATTAATGTTAATATGTAACATTATTTTGACTTAAAGTTACCTTGAAATATTGTAGTGAGGAAATGGGCTTGAGGGCCTAGGTCACAAAAATGAGGAAAGTGGGTTTAGTAATATATACATGTGACTAGTGGGCATGTAGTGCCTCTCCCATTTGACTTCTGTAAGTCATCCTGATGGATGCAACCTTGTTGATCTTTTGTTGTGATGGATCATGATTGTGACCCTGAGTGGTCTACACCATTGAGGTGTTTAGATTTATGTTTCTGTATCAGTTGCTTTGATTATGCTTTTGACTGATCTTTGAGATTATGATGTGATTTTTGGTTCACTGAGGTTTGTGCTAGTGATTACCAGGATCGATGTGGTATCATGAGGTTGTTCTGTGATTACCCTGAGATGTGTGCAGAGATTGCACTATGTTCTTTTACCATGCTACACTGGACTAGGTTCCTGTAGCAGTGGTTAGTCATGTTTTTGACTGTGTTTGCTTATGTGTTTTAAATGCCTTTTTAATGCAGAGTAACCAATCATTATTAAATGCATAAGTAATTAGAATGGATTATTCTTGTTGGATTCTTTGGTTATGTGCTGCGGACATTTACCTTGTTTTATTTTGATCTGATAGATATCTGTTCTTATGTGATGATTTACATTTGAGATGACCTGAGGGTCAAATGTTACTCTTTGATTCCAGTATCATAGATATTAGACTACTATGCTGTTTAGTTAATCATATTGCATGATGATGCCATTTTTAGATGAGAGTGTGTTTTATGATGATATCTGGTTATCTGGTATTTGGACATACCTCTGATTATGTTATGTGATGGATTTAATGCTATGGTTATTTACTTCATTCCTACGTTGTTATGCTTTATGCGAACGTGAGTGATGTAAATAGATTATTTTAATATAATTAATTAAATGGTTAAATTAGCTGATTTAATGCATTATTGCTTCGGCTATGTTATTATATGAAATTGCACTTGATCGTGTTGTTTAGTGTGCAGGATTTATATCCCTGGCAGTGGCACATGGAGTTAGTGATTCAGCCATTCATATTTTACCAATGTTGCCTTTGTATGGTCGACGTATCCTTTATTAAAATGTTTAATTTAAACCTTTCGGTGATTATTAAATCTGAACTCATTTGCATTATGTGATTAGACCAGTAAGCGTGTTTGTGCATTTAGAGATTCGCATTATCGCAAAAGTTGTTTAGGAGATTTATGTGTTTTTGGGTTTTCAGGCTTTTTAATTGATTTATTTTAATTTCTGGAAGCTTTGCCATAGATGAATTCCTATTTATAGGAATAGCCTATTTTCGTTTGGGTCAATTCGGGGTTTAACTGGATTGGCTGGTTAAATGCCCTAATCGATTATTCACCCAAAAAGTGAATAAATATCCAAAGAGGAATTTAATTCCTCACTTCTCACTTTCAAATTGGAAAGTTGGAGAGTAAAACCCAAAATCCTCTTCATGAGGATTTACTGTTTTGTTCGTTGTGGGAGTTACGGGCGTGGGATCGTTGCGAGGTTGAGCTCATTGGATCCAGCTGGGGGAAACCTTGGATTGCTGTGATTTTCAGCTACTTCTGCGAGATATTTATTTTATGGTTCAGATTCTCGTTTTGCCCTTTTGGCTGTGAGGTAGGGCTTTCCCGTTTTATTGTTTCTGCTCCGTTTCAGCTTCTGTTTTTGGTAGCCGTTTGTTTGGAGGTTGAGAACTAGTGTTCCCCTCCGTTTTTGTATGCTAGTTCTACCCGGTTGGGCGGGTATGAACATTTTCCTATTTTTTTGGGGTGAGGGTTTGGAATTTTACGCCGTTATGCTGGCCGTTTTTGCATACGGTGTTCGATTTCATTTATTTTTTAATTTTTGAACCCAAAGGCCAAATGGGTTTTAATTTTGAAGTTTTCCAAAATTTTGGGGTTTTTACCTCGTTTTGCGTGCTGCCTTGTTTTCTCGAGTTTTCTTGGCACAATGTGGGTCGTGGACCTTGATGATTCATTTGGATATCAGTCAGACCACTTTTGCACTTTTTATGTTGCATTGGGATGCGTGTTGCATCCGTACTCCCGACGTTGTGTTCGGTTGAGTGATTTTATACTTGTTATGGTTTCTTTTGAACCGTTGCCTTTTGTTCGTGAATGCTAGGATTTGTGTAGAATCCATACTCTCGGGTTGAGGCCAGTTGAGTGAGTTCATGAAGTTTGGTCTTGTTGCATCATTGGGATTCGTGTAGAATTCATACTCTCGGATTGAGGCCGATTGAGTGATTTAATGATGTATGTTTTGATTGGCTTTGGGATTCGTGTAGAATCCATCCTTCCCGTGTTGCTTTTAGTTGGGTGTTTTCTTTGCATTGTGTTCTCATTCCTGTCCTTGTGTTATGATCTTCGTGATGGTGGTGCGTCACACACGAGTACGTGCATGTACATTTGTTGGGTGACTTGCGAGGCTCGATCTTCTGTGAATTTGCCGAAAGTTATGATCATTGGGGTTGAGATGGGAGTATGCATGCCCACAGGAACTTGTCGTAGGATGAGCATGGGTAGGGTAGGGTAGCATATGGAGGGGGCTTCTATCTCGCAGCCTGGCGATCATGACGCCATGGGTATGGCTGAGAGGAGCTTTGATTAAGTGATAACTTAATAACATGTGTGGGTTGTGCACCTTCCATCAAGAAGAGTTGCTGCCCAAGGTTGTGTGCCTTCCGTGGAGAAGAGTTGTTGCCCTAGGTTGTGCGCCTTCTGTTGAGAAGAGTAGCTGCCTATATTAGCTTGGGCTTTTAGATGCCAAGCGACTCTCCATGATGTCAGCCCCTACTTAGTAGCCTTTTGAGTGTCTAACTAGGACCTGTACTCCTTGCATTGTCTTAGGTTCTTGGTTCAGCCATCATACTGTCTGGCGTGAGTGTTAGCCATGGATGTTGTGTTTTTTGTGTGTTTGTGGTTGGATCATTATCTCCATCAGCACGGCGGGTGTGGACCTACGAGTGCCATGTGGTTGGGAGGTGTAGCTACCTTCACCACTACTAGGGATCAGTGTACAAAGATGATCTTTTGTCCTAGTGCGACCGTTGCTGGATGGCTTCACTTGGTACTTCGGGTTTAGAGTATGCTTTCTTGTGATTTATGCTTTCATTGGAATGCTTGGATATCATGTTTAGATGATGTTAGTTTACTTGACGCATTCCCTTATCATGATGTTTAGCATATGATTAGATGATGTTATTTGGTTTAGTAGTCCATCTGTTGCTTATTGCTGTTTAGCATGTGATAGGTGATGTTATCTACTGTAGGATTATCTTATGCATTATCAATAGCATGTTAGATTTTCTTATGCTGTTATTATGCATGTTTTAGTAGTGACGTCCCTATTACGACAGTACTGACGATCTGGTCAGTGGCTTGGGATGTTACGCGCGGGGGATGGCTAGGACCCATGATGGTCTTATGATGCTATTGACGGTTGGAAGGAACCGCGCATTTATTTGGTTGTTTAGTTCTGAAATGTATTTTGTTCATTGCGATGTTTATTTTAGTATGTGCTTTGCTTTTATGTTTTAGATGGTTAGATGTTCCTCTTTCCTTGTTGTTAGTGCTCTCGAGTGTTCATTCCTCGATTTACGTGGATCCGGTACTCCCCAGTGTGGAGGTTTCCTTGTTTGTTTAGCTTTTTGATTGTGTTTTGTGTCGCGCTGATTTGTTTCCTCGCGCGAGATTGTATTTTCCTCGCGTGAGACTGTTTCTTCCTCGCGAGAGACTATTTCTTCCTCGCGCAAAAGAATACACTTCCCGCATGAGAATGTAGATCTTCACGCGACGCGTAGGGAATCCTCACGCGAGAATGTGAATCCTCGCGCGAAGCTCAGTAGTCCTCGCGCGAAGTGTGCACTTTCTCACGTGAAGCGGTGAAAGATCTCGCGTGAAACTCGAGACCAGTTTTCTTTCTCGCGCGAGAAATAGGGGCTATCTAGGCTTGTCAGATGAAAGTTCGAAAGTTGGTTTTGGACACCCTTTTGGTTTTTACACCTTCTTGGTTCAAAACAAATTTCCTAGGGGTTTAAAATATATCGATTAAGTATAAGTTGATGTATATTTAATTCCTTATACTTAAGATATATTTTAATATATGCGACAAATCGTTTGAGATAGGTTTCAGACCTCTCGGAGATAAGTTATGGATTCTAGGAAATTTTAGGGCTTTAGAAATCCAGACTTAGCCAATTTTCAGGGCTTCAGGATTTCAGGATTAGCCAAATTTTGGGATTCTGCATTTTACCCCAGCTTGGTGTTTTGTTGATGAGTGGTTGTTTCTTGTGCCCTCATCTTGTTGTGGTGGTTGTTGGCTTTGTTTGTGTGTGTCAGTTTGGTAGTGGCGTTCGGAGATTCATTGGTTGCCAGGATTGTGTTGAAGTCTTCCGTTGCGATCTTTGTGATCCTTGTATGATGTTGTCTTGTGCATTCATACTTGTAAATAAAAAAATATCTTGGCTTGATTTGAATCCTTGTTTCCAAGGATCTCCGGGCAGGGCATTACAGGGCATACCTATATGATTTACTAAATTTGAGCAGACCACATGACATATGGTATTATACTTATAGGATGTATTTATTGTTCCATGCCTGACATGCAAGTTGACATTTTCTATGATGCTCATTAAGGTATGACACTTTAAGATTATACTTGATGTAAACATATGATGGAATGAAGTTCGATATGCAGGTCAACTTCTTGAGTATATTCATTTATGATATAGTCTTGAGATTACATGTTGTGTTAGACATTTTGGTTGATTTTTGACATATGAAATGCAATCATTGTGGTATCTATCATTTCAACATGTAGGTCAAAAACCACTATAAAGATACACAATAAATTGGAAGGTATTTTAACTACTGGTTGATTTGACTATGTCTAGTCAAGCTTTGACTTGACATGACTTTTGGCCTAGTTGGCATGTGTATGGAAATATAATTTTTTCCATGGTTATAATCTAAAGAGAAGTTGATACTGTGACTCCTAGTTTATAGGAAGTCGTTGACACATTTGACTTAGTCAACTTGATCGATGAACATTGACCACTAATTTGGTCATCTTGAGTTGTTTATTTTGGACTCCTAGTCAACATGTTGACATAGGCTTGGTCATTATGTATTCGACTTAGATAATTGGCTGATAGATGTGGTTTGGATTTGGTTTTATTATCTATTTGATGTATAAATTTGGGTCAATTTTGCCTGATACATTTGACTATGAGGCTTTCTATTGTTCATCTCCATCATATTGGTTAAATATATATCACTAATTTTGGGTTAAATGATGCATTATGATGTAAAATGTCAACTTTTGTAAACATTTAGATGCATAATGAGTGATGTTATATATGCATATGTCATTATATTTCATGATGATTTAAATGATGATGAATTAGATGTAATGTGAATGCATTACTTGATGGATGCTTACTCACTTAGTGAGCACGAAATGCTAAATGGTACGTATGGTTGATTATTTTTGTTACTCATGATCAAGGTGTGATTAAAGATGATTTAAGAGAAATGTTGACTCTTGATATTTATAACTAAATACTTATCTTTTGAGCTATTGACATTGTGAATGAACTAAAGGTAAATTGTGAGTGTATATGTATGCATAACGAAAGAATTGGATACGAACTATCTACCAGTAGGAGAAAATCCACGTGATGTCAAGGAATGGAAAGTAAACACAGGTATGTGTGTGTGATATCATGCAATTTTTAGGTAATATGTTACTTAGTTTTTAGAATCTTTGAGATAAGGAAGTGTTTGATTTGACAGTTCTTTTGGTATTTTATTTTATTTATGATATACGATGGATTGATATATCTGATCATGTTTCTATGAGCACTGACCTATTGATATGGTTTCAAGAGTGTCTGAGTGGTTGTAGGGAGAAGGTGAGAGTGTGATTGAGGTAGAGAAGGCTAGTTCCTCAGAAGAGGAAGGTCAGATCCTCTAGTAGTCTACACACATGACATAGTTATTATTGTTTTTGGCTTACCAACCCTTGATTCTCCCTTATCTCAAGTCAACTTTGAGTTTTGTCTCTACTTAAAGCTCTTTTGATGGAATCACAAAATGGTAACTAGTAAATCCTTTTATTTTATGCATTATGATATAGGAAAATTAAAAAATAAATTACATTACCTTAACTCAGTAAAGTAGATACAATTGATGTATATTGTATTAGAATGCATTTCAATTGGAAATCAATTATTTTAAAGGAAGGAAAACATAACCTTGTTTATTAGGTGAAAGTTAGATTTGATCCTATTAATTTTATTTTATGTTCTTTAGATACTATTACAACTCTTATATATATCAATGCATCGAGATGATGCATTTATTAAGGGAGGGAGGATGCCACAATCCATTTTCTCTCAACTCGAACAAAATGACAAATTTAGTGCCATGTGGGATAATTGTTTAAATTGATAGCCTTATCATTTCAGTATCAAAACAATTAGCTAAGATATGAATCATTATTTCATCTTGAGTGGATATGGAAAAAGAGAATTGGATCAGTTACCTATTTTAAGATTATAAAAAACAAAACTATTATGAATCTAAACAAAAAACAAAAAAACACAAAGAACTAGAGGTGTCTAGAAGTAGGGAGGAAGGGAAGAGAGATTTGGATGAGTGTTGACAACCATCAGATTGTCTAGGTTCCTATCTCATTTACAAAAATCACTGAATTTCTTATCTTAATTTCAAAACTTATATTTGTGCAAAAATATTCTGATGATTGATCATGGATTTGGCTGTGCTCTTGGTTGTATTAGAAATATCATTGTGGATGTTAGATGTTAGCAAATGCGTTAATTTTGTTTTCTTTTATCTTAGCCATCCTTTTCAAACCATTGATCAAATCTTTCACCTTCATTGATACTTTGTTACCTCTATCCTTGTTGGGCTATGGTGGTAATGTATATGTCATCATGCATCACTATTACCTCTAAAATCTCATCAACCCTTGTGACGCTTATCATATATGGTAACACTTAACTACTAAACTACTAGTGATTAAACTTTGAGCTATGGAGATATACCAATTTCCTCCTCTTAGGCATAGAAATCCATTCCTTATGGGTAATACAAGAATCAACATTGGAATTTGTGTCTTTTTCATAAGAACTATGATGGGTTGAAATTGTCTAGTTGCTCACAAAGGGGAAAAAGAAATATGCCACAAGTAGAGCTTAATTCAATTAAAATAATGCTCTTTGGACTTACAACTTTAGACACAAGAATGCATGACAACTAGAAGGTTTTAAATTAATATTATAATAGTTAGTGTAAATGGGCACACATTAGTGCAACACAATAAAATGACCAAATAATGATAGTGAAAAATAGGCATGCCATCAACCATGATGCAATAATTTCACAATTGCTTAGTCTTTTTCCATTATAAGTCTCAAATACACATCTTTGAGGGGATAATTTGTAAATTCTAATTAGACAGTTCACATCAAACTGAGGTTGACTTCATTGTGAGATGGTAATCTTTGGTGGATGAGGTGATCTATACTGAACTGGTAGTTTGAAAACCAACTTCTTGTGGTAGAATGCATAAAAAATAACACCTTATAACCAGACCTCTACTACTCTAGCCTTCATAACAGTTCTTTCTTTGATAAAATTCATGCTTAGTCATCCCTTATGGTTTGTGGGTGAGCTTAATGATTGGTCAATTAATCATATGAATATGTATGATGACTTGATTACGGGCTTCTTAAATTGACAAAAATGTTCATACACTTGTAGGATTGCACAATATGAAAGAAGAATGAGAAAAAAAAGAATATCAATAATTCTTACTTTCTTTTTTGATCAAATCTATAGAATCTAAGAAGTAAATGAATAAATTATTAAGTTGGTTTTTCTTTAGATTAAAAGTAAAGAGAGTTCTATGAGAAAATTTCCGCTTTCTCTGTGGGTTCATCCAATGTACTATCTACTTGCTTTAAGATAGATTTTGTGATGTGATGTGTAGGAGAATATGAGTATTTATTTTAGTAGCTTGTTGTTTCCTTATAATCATTCTCTGTTCAGTTATATACTAGGTTTGATAAAAGAGAACTAACATGAAATTGTGCAACCTTGTTTAGGAAGAAAATTATTGTCTTGCCTAAGTATACGCTTGTCTCATTATTGTAGTGTGTATCTCTATGCCAAAAGTAATGAAATAGAGTAATGGTTAGAATCACCTTCTCCCAATCCTTGGTTGGACTCACAAATAAATTACTGGATACGTATTTTAGATGCCAGAGCAAATAAAGTACATTAACATTTATTTGCTGAGTATTGTTGATGATAGAAAAACATGCTCAATAAACTTGACTTCAGGCTTAACTATAATATGATTGTCATGCCGAACTATTAATTAAGATGTTGAAAACTAGAAGAATTATGCTCGGGTACTATTAAATTATTGTCATACTTGAGAGCATAGAGCAGAATGTATGTATTGGATTATGTAATAAGCTTTAATTCTCAACAACTAAGATTTATAGTGTAAATTGAAGTATAGGCTTGTAATGACTTAATGGATATAGTCTTGAACTTTACTTATACATTATCTTTCCTATGTTATGGTGTATAGAGATTTGATCTTTTCTGAAAGATTAGTGCATAATAAATCAGAAGTTGGTACATTATGGTAAATTTTCTCTAAAGGAATGGATACCTTATTTGAAAAAAATGTATAGAATGCCATTGTTCTTAAAGTGTTAAGTTGTATATAATAAGTGCTTATGTTTTGAGTAAGCTTGTGTTAGTTGTATACCTTTGAGTAGATTGTGCATTGAAATTCAACTTAAACTTTGAACTTAAGATGTTCCTTGAATTTATTTTTTGTGTGCGTTTATGCTCCTTCATGGGATGGGTGTAATGTGGCTTATTAGTGAGGGATAGAAATGGATATAGTGTGCTTTGTTTCTTTCTATCTATTAGTTCTGATTATAAATGGACATAGTGTGTTTTGTTTGTTTCTTTCTGTCAGTTTTGATTATAAATGGATGCAGTGTGTTTTGTTTCTTTCTATCAGTTAAATTTGGGTAAGAATGAATTGGCGAAAGCCATTTATTTTACTGCATATGCATATATATGTTGCTTTTTAATATTCTCCACCACATTATGTGATTAGGCTACTTAGACATATGTGGAAAATAGTATTGTTTATGGTAGCACTAGATCCACCTGATCTTCTTTTTTTGAGTTGCTAGGCTTCTCATGCTAAGGTCAAGGAGTTCTTCATTTCAGGAAGGACTCCATGCGAGCTAAACACTCTATGGTTGGCATGGTAAAAGTGTCCGGATCACACTCTCATCTCAAATAGCGGATGGATGATGTCTGATTGTTGTGGAGATTGAAACTTGCATATGGGTAAATGTTTGAGGCATCGTATTTAACTCTACATTTGATGTAATGTATATAATCATCTTATAATGATCATTTGAATGTAATTTTTTTGTACACAATGGATAATGTATCTATTATATTTATTAAATCAAGCATTTTGATGGATGGATGACATGCAGTCAACATCCTTGGATAATTCTCATGTGATATATTCCTTAATGGATAACTAATGTTTAATCCTTGATTATGGTTAATGAAATGATCATTGACTTTTAAAACTAGGGTTTTATTTGTTTATTTCCCCATTTCTAGAAATTGGATGATGTGGCAAAATTACTGAATACAACATGGTTCTTACACTATTTATTTTATTTAGCTTACCTTGATCCCACTGGGGTCAAACTAGCGAGAATGATAACAAAATTTTTGAAAAAGAGAGTTTCTTAGATTGCTCAACTATAAGTAGAACCCCAACCTGTAATTACAATTTTTTTATTTAGAATATATTCTCCCTCCTTAGTACGCATTTCAAGAACTTTATTTAAGCAACTTTGTAGAATTATTATATTCAATTCATTGTAAACTTTCTATAATAGTATTAACACTTTAACATAGTGAACCACAATAGTTGTATGCTTGAAAAGAATTATGGGAAATGTTCAATTTTGTTGAGAGGATATTGAACTTTTGGAAATTGTGAGATAGAAGCGTAGGTGAAATAGGACATTATTTAATGCTACAAAACTAGAGAAATTGATCCAAAGAAGACATGAAATTTGTAAGAGAGTAAAATATTTTCATTAGAAAAATACTACTAGGAAAAATTTGCATTGGAAAACAAGATTTAGGTCATAGGGAGGGCGATAGAGTCATAATTTTTTTTTAAATAATTGAAATTCTTAAATAGAAACTTATTCAATTAAATAGAAATTTATTCAATTAAATAGGTCAAATTAATTCTTATATTTATAATAAGTTAATGGAGAAAATAATTTTCAATTTAAATGTATACTTATTAATTATATTATAATGAATGCAAATATTAACAAAAATTGTATTTAGATGATTTAATGCAAGCACAATTGTTTATTTATTTATATAATTATTTGATATGATATACTACATAAAAAATAAATTAATTTGAGATAGAGATGGAGAGAGAGAAATAGGGGAAGATAATAAGGAGATGGGAGAAATAGAGAGAGATGTGCAAAGGGAAGAGCAAGAGAGAGTAAGGAGATATATAAAGGTATGGGGATGGAGATTTAGAATAGGGATACAAAGATGAGAGTAAGAGATAAAGGGAGAGAGTGAGAATAAAATATATAAATAAGAGATGATGAGGGAGGGAGAAAAGTAAAGATCATGATGAAGATAGAAAGTGATATATAGATAGGTAGAGAGGGAGATATATGGATATAGAGAAGAGAGATATGAGGAGGCAAAAAGGGATTTGAAATGAGAGGAGAAATGTAAGACCCCTTGTCTCATGCACTTATTAAATATGAATTTATCTAGTAATTCTCTTTTTGGGAGAATATAATGGATAGAAGAGCAAGATGAGATGATGGAATGAATAGTTATTATGGTATTATGGGTTAATGCATACTCTCATAATGATGGGTAGAAACTTGAAGATAAAACTATCCTCACATTGTGAAGTATTCATAAGATAACTTAATATTAGAAGTTAGAGTAAACTATTGTACATGTAACTATAAGAGAGTATTGTGTGAATAAATGATAAATATTATATTGTGCTAACTTTTCCAACTATATGGATACATGAATTAGGTTTGTTAGGGTCAAGACATCTTGGTGTGTGTGTGTGTGTGTGTGTGTGTGTGTGTGTGTGTGTGTGTGTGTGTGTGTGTGTGTGTGTGTGTGTGTGTGTGTGTGTGTATTCTATAATTGATAGAACTAGAGTGTTAGGATGGGTCTAGGACACCTAAGAATGTGTTAATAATAATCCACTTAGGTGATCACTTGATGATGCTAGAACCTATTGTATATGTGTTGATGATATCTATCTAGGTATTTTTGTGATGTTGTTGTTGAACTAAAGGTCAATGGAGATTGGTGTGAATTATATTTTTGAGATGAGATCGGTATTGCTTAGGTGATATATGAAGTTTAGGATAGAAATATAATGTGATGCTTATAAACTTTAAAGATATATGAACTATGTGTTTAATTGAAAAATAAAATAGTTAGTAAGTGTGCCTTAAATATATAAGAGTATTATGTTACAAAAGAGTAGAGTTCTTGGTTAGATTGGTTTACTAATTTTTAGAAACGAGATTTAGTCATAACATTTCATCTTGACCTAGGGTATGTTGTACACCATAGGTGTTATGAAATTAATGGACCTAAATGTTAATAAAGATGAAAAAAATAGGGGTTCTATTATTTAAGGGTTTAAATAGAAATGGGCATTAGTCAGACTCTTGCAAGGATTACCTTATAATGTTTTACTTATGATGCTTTGATGATAGACACACACACACACACACACACACACACACACACACACACACACACACACACACACACACACACACACACACACACATGCATTTAGATAGTTCATTTCAGTAATATAAATTGAATCAATATTAGAGCTAGTATGATTAGATGAATTATGGTTAATAATTTAAGAAATTAATTGATGGATATGTCATAGTATTTCAATTATGCCAGTTCGTTATAGTTGACCATTGTTTAGAAATGAAAAAAAAAGCTTATTGAAATGAAATTAGGAATATTTCAAGTTAAATTTGATTATGCAAATTAAATTAATATATATGGGATTTCTCTTGAGCTACTGATATTCAAATTGAGTGTGCAGGGAATTAATCATGGCACTAAATCAAAGAACCAAGAGTTAAATCTATGTGCATTAGTGAAGCAAAGGTTGAATCTATTGAAGATATTCGAACCTCATTATTATATATTTTAATTTTTAATGGTAAATTGAATGTATGTGTTAGATTAAATAATTTTGTAAGTAGTGACATGCCACTTGTAGTGTGTAATATGATTTAATGGTGTCACTTGAGATTTGTATTGTGTAATGCCCGCCAAGGGATCCAAAAGAATTAACCTAAATTTTAAACTAAGTTCGCAAAACATTTTTTTTATATAGAAAGAATAACATAAACATCAAGCATAAACTAGTGGAAGCAATAAAATACATTCATACAAAAGAAAACATAACAGATTACATTCCTTAAGGATCCCAAGACGTTGAGTCACATTTAAATTTTAATTAATACTAAGTCTAATACATAACACATCCACATGAAAGAATAATTAAAAGTCCAAAGTCCATTTAAATAATATACATTTTTTTCGAATGCCACTTGGTAATAAAATTTAGAATGCTCAATCATCCATTGTACATGTCACAGGGTATGAAAGGCTAAAAGAATATACATTTATAAAAATAGAATTACATTATCCTTCTCAGATTCATGATACAAAGTACAATATAAAAAGTGAAACTATCCATCATAAAAGATATAACCATCCATCATAAAGACAAATGAATCTCAATGGTAAGAGTAAAAAGCACTACCACCTGACTATGTGGAACCTAAATGGCCCACTCCCACCGTGCTGAGGAGATAGTCTCAAGTCCCAAACAGGATAACAAACCAAATATCAAAAGTACTCTCTAAGTCCAGGAAACCCTAAAAGTAATCTAACTCAAAGGTTCCAAGATAAATCGACATCTAGACCCAGAGGCAAACACAGACACATAGGAAATCTATATTGCTAGTGAGCAAGTGTCATCACACGAATCAATGCTAGGGTTACCTGGCTAGTCTTTTAATCCTCTGACCCCCTAGTGACCCTATGTGGCACGAGTATCCTTTCGTACTGAGAAGGTATACTAACGAGTCAACTCTAAGGTTATGTGGCTAGTCTTTTAATCCTTTGGCCCCTTAATGACTTTCTGTGGTACCAATATCTTGTTAATTCATTTTAAACCCATTTAATGAAATGTTATCACTTATTAAACAACAGAAATGAAATGTTAAATGCATTTAAAACCCATTTAATGAAATGTTATCACTTATTAAACAACTTACAATGGGTTCCCCTGGTAGCCACTTTGGGCCCCAGCCTCCATTGCAAGTCACTTCCCAACTTAACATATAGATTACCTACCCTAGGCTCATAAAATTATAAATCAAAGAATCACAAATTTCACCTTAGCCCTACACAAGGGACTGGAAAGCATCAAAAAGATAATCACAATAACACATCAGTTCTCTATAAGCAATTGGAAAGCATTCCAAATATACTGATTGAAGACTCAAAAAGGTTAAGTCAAATATGTCATATGTTCACCTCAGCTTCACACAAGAACACTAGAAAGCAATAACGAACAATAAATACAAACTCATCATAGAGCATACCAAACACATTACCATGGTTGAGTTTAAAAGATCAAAGATCAAATCAACATAGCACCACAATCATAAAACTCCCAAGCCTCTGGTAGACATCCTAAACTGGTCAACACTCTAGTCAACCCAAACCCAAAACATAGATAACATATAGATAACAAAGTGTAGGTTCATAGTTTGGTTTGGTTTTGAAAACATATCATTGAGTTAAATGTAAGGTTTCAGTTTTTTTGTTTCAATGTACATTTCAAGTATATAAGATTCTTAGTTTACTGTACAAATTGACCCATTCATTTATTCGAACTAAAATAGAATTACACCCATTGTATTTTAAGTCAATTTCCTAAAAATAATCTAGGCAAATTATTTATTTAAATTATTAAAATATACTTATTTATTTTAAATAAAACATTTTATAATTTTATTAAAAATCAAAGTTATTAATAATAATTAAATAAATTTTACAACTTTATTACATAACTTCCACTATTAAATAAACCTAATTAAATTAAATTAAATTAATTAATAATTATACAAAACTTATTATATTACCATTCATTAATAATTTATTAAGATTAATAATTATTAATAAATAAATTTCATTAATTAAAATTAATAATTAATAAATAATAATTAAAACTTATTAATTATTAATTTTAATAAACAATTAAAAAAAATTAAAATTAAATTAAATTATAAAATATATATTAAAAAAAATTATAATAAAAATGAAGGTGTATTATTATAAAGGCCCGTCGGCCTTGGCTGTGGTCTCTTTGCGGCTGCTGTAGGGCCTGTGACTGCAACAGTACTATTTACTATCACTGTTGCAGACCTTGCGTCAGCGACATAAGCCACATCAATAAAAGAAAGGGGGAGGTGGGGTAAAACTCCCTCCCTCCAAATATATTATTTTTTCAGTTTTATTTTTTATAAATATTTTGTCATAAAACAATTCAGACAAAACTCCCTCCCCCCATACATTTACAATAATATATATTTTTTTATAACAAGTTCCAGCCTTAATTTGATAGAGGAAATACGACCAATCAGTCAAATTCTCAATTGAAATTTTTGAATTTAATACAAGAACCTTCTCCATTCAATTTCCACTTTTAAATATACTGAAGAAAGAATATATTGATCTTTTAATCTTCCTGTATACAGAAGATTTAACATACTAGAAATTCACAATATTGAAACAATCCTCACAAGAATTATTCAGATAACCGTTCGACAGTCACGATGAAGATAGGAAAAGAAAAAGTGTAATAAACTATGCGAATAATCACAAGAATCTACCTAGATTCTGATGCTAATTGCTATGCCCAAAAAAGATTATGAGAGAAATTTCTCCTCTCAAAACCTTCTCTCTTCCCAAATTTTCTTCTTCCAAAATTCGCGGTCTTTCGAAAATGAACCCTCAATTGGTGATAAGGAGTTCTCTCCTAAAATCGAGGCACTAATTGTGCGATCACCCGAGAGGACTCCTTGCTCACCAGACTTTAACTCTTTATTATATTTCCTTTATCTTTTCATACACATTTATTGAATTATAAAATAGCTTTATTTAATTTCACTTGACTTCTCATTTTAATTAATTTTTTAAATTTTAATCTCATGCACACATTATGCAATCTTAAATCTTTTAATAAATTATTATCCTTTTTTTTGAACTTTTTAATTTATTTTTGAAATGTTAATTGATAAAATATTTATTAACTTAAATAATAATAGTATTTAGCATTTATTTAAAAATGAACTCTAAACATATTATTATTAAATTAAATAAATATTATTATGTTCTAAAATTAAACTTATAACTTTTATCTTTAAATTTAATTCTTTTTATTTAATCAACTTTCTAATTAATTAAATATAATTAAATATTAAAAATACCATAATAATTTCCTATTAAATTAAATCATGAAATTAATTATTTAATTAGACTTAATTAATAGAAAAATCACCAAAGACCTATAGGACAAAATACGAAAAATCATCATAGAAAAACACATACAAGATCAAACTAAAAGGTTATAATAAAAAACTTACGTCATATGACATAGTTAAAAGGTAATCAACTTAGATACTTGTCCTAATTTTTCTAGGACAATTGGCTTAAAGGTTTATGATTTGGACTTTAAGAATTTATCTCCCCTCTCTTACTGTAATCACCTAAAAATGGTCATCTAGACTATTAACCCCCTTTTCAACATTTTGGCTAAATTAATTCAATCATTTATCTAAACCAAATTGCTAATGATCAATTTATTTGATTATAACCTATAGTTTGACTATGCTATCCTAAGTTCATTATTTGATTAAAAGAACATGTCCCCTTTTAATTAAATAAAAGACCCCATTCTTCTAACCCACTTAAAGTGCACACATAAAGTCTTTTTTCTATTTTGCAATTAAAAGAAAAGGCTTTGTGACTTTTGTCTTATATGACAAGTCAACTTATATTCTATTGGTTGACTTGTGTGTGCACATGGATCACTCCTCTTTTTGAATTCCACCGTTGATCATCCACCATCTTCATCTTGATCTCTACAATCCATACATCTTTAAAAGGGAGAGAGATTTTCCCCTCAATCCAATCCTCATTTGAATATTGTCATGCTGCAGATTTTCTAATAGGTTTCTTGGGAGCTTTGTGGAGAACTTCTATTTCTTGTCTACATTCTCTCATACCATAGCATTTTAGCTTAGATTCATGTTGCATGTTAGTTTAGCTTCTATTTTGCAATAATCTATCTCACATAGCTTAATATTTGAATTGTAACACTCTCATACATGTTTTAGCATAGCTCCACTTTGCATCTCATTCTAGCTTAATTTTCATTTGCATTGCATTCTTGAGAAACTCTTTGGGACATTTGCATTCTTGCATCTTGTCTTTGGAACCTCCCATTGCATAGTTTATTAGCAAGAAGAGTATCTCTAAGGCTCATCTGAGAGCCCTTGAACTTGAAATACACTCTCTTGCACTCCGTGAATAGGGAGCTCTAAGCCGACATCCAAGCATTCCAAACTCATGTAATCATTTGGATAGAAGGGTTTAGAGTGGGACACTTTCGAGTGTACATTTTTGGCGCCCACCATGGGGCTTGAATCAAGTTTCTAGCTCCATTTTCTTTTATTTTTCATCTCTAGTTTTTTACAGCAGCGTATTGGATCTAATCAAATTCTTTTGTAGAATTATCACTTTGATTTTAAGGCCAACCCATAAGTAGATTGGTTTGAAGGCCAAAAACTTAGTTGGTTTAAAGATTTGATCATATCTTTTAAACCACTTGGATTTTGATTCTGAAATTTTTTTTGCAAGTTGGGTATGTGCTCAAAATATCTCATTCCGATTTTCAGAGCATTTTGACATGATTTTCGGGAGTTATGATTTTTTCTTTATTTTTCATAAAAAGCTATTTCTGATCGCAAATCAGCGCATTTTTCAGAAACACTTACATTTTCAGAAAAAATTTTAAATTCTAAAAGGGGTACTTTCTTTGTGTTTTGACTTTTGAGGTCGTATTAGGGATGAAAAACTCGATTTGATAAATCTATCTTGTTTTGACAAAATTGATCTCTAGGGAGAAAATGAAGAAATTTTTTAAAATTTCTTAAATTTTTTGAAAGCTCTTTAATTTTTAGTAGGGGTCTCTTCTTTTCATTTCAATTTTTGGATCCAAAATCATAGCAAACAAGTCCAATCTTGTTGACTAGGCCAAAATCAAAGAGTAAAAATGAGAGCATTTGTGATTAACTTGCACTTTCTTTGCATGCACTTGGTTGGAAGATAAATTGGATTTTTGAGGCAACTAACCATTTTTTATTGCAGATTTTTATGTTATTTCACCCTAACTTTTGGTGCTAACAAGTTGTGATTACAGGTTGCCATCTTTATTAAAAAAATTGAAACATTGCATAAAAAGAACACATGTCAAAGCTTCAAATGCGCAAGGGCTGCTAACATTGTTTGCAGGGCTGCCCAAAGCATAAAAACCAAAAATTTCTTGCTTTTTTGTTTTCATGTGTGGCAATGACTAATTGGTCATTTTTTATAGGCACATAAAACTTGTGATTGGAGTCTTTTGGTAATAAGAGAGTATGCTCTTCACCCTTGTGGTGAATCAGAAATCTTGACTTGCCATTTGATTTCAAAAGCAAGGGGTAATTGGTGTGTTTGAGAGAAAATGATTAGAATAGGAGAGTATGCTCTTCACCCTTGTGGTGAATCAGAAATTTTGACTTCCAAAAGTTGATCCACTCTTTGTGTAGTTTAGAATCCTTTAGAGGGCCTGCTCTCGGACAACCTGAGAGGAACGACCCAAGTGGGGACAAGCCGATTACTTGGCTCTTCCAACCCACTATAAACTCAAGGCTACCAAGGAAACAAAACTTTGGTAGACGTAGTGTTTGTCTTCGCCTAGTGTGATCGCTTATGGGATTTCGACCATAGGGAGATCACTAGGCAAGAATGCCTTAGGTACTCTTGTGATCGCAAGATTGGTTACTCATCACAAGGTGAGGTGTCTCATAATTAGGAGCAAGAGGAACACTATGAACAGAAGCCCTATCTAAACACCCTAAGTTAGTAACTACCTTTTTTAGCCGCTCAACTTCTTGGTGTAAGGATCGATCCTAGTGGACTACCCGGATCACCCCAAGATTTACACTCACCATATGTGTTCCCTTGGTTGTGCTTATGGCACTTCTATGACAAAGCCAATATCTCCTATGGGAAACCACTTGGTGTGAGGCAAAGGAGCATCAAGCCAGGGACAAGTTGTTGAGTAATGAACCATGTCCTTTAGGTAGATATTGCTTGATGTGTTCTCAAATGTGGTATACCAGTGAAAATATTTTGAACATACACATGACGATAATTCTAGGGATTTCTTTTAAGTAATCACATATGCTTGTATCATGCAAGGTTGCTTTGTCCCTTGCTTGATTGTTTGAAGACTACTCCATGTGTTACTATCTTGCTTGGAAAGAAATTTTTTTTGAACATCAAACTTGCTATGCTATCAACTATTGTCAAAATTTGTTAACCAAGTCAAAGCATCAAGTCTTAACATTTTCTTGTGTTGCTTGCTAAGGGAAGTCTCATCATTTGATTTTTATTTTCTGTCTCTAGTGCTTAAACATGCTTAAAGTGGCTCTTTGGTCTTAGTGCTCTTGGTCTTTTTGTCTTCATGGTCTATGCATGCTTGCTAGTTATCCTTTTGCTAAAATGGTTACCTTGATTTCTTGACTACACTCTTGGGTTGGGAAAGTTGTTCACTTGTCACCCTGCTTGCTCTATCTATTTGGCTATTTGGGCATCTTGCCTTTCTATTGACTTGAGTCATTCATGTCATAATTTTCTTGGACATATTGTTTGATAATTCACTTTAATCTCTCTTTACTATCTTGGCAAGTGAACACTCTACCTCCTATAGTTTCAACATCAAGTTATCTTCTAGGCTCTTTTATGGTTGGCTTTGCATCTAAAACTATGGGATCTAAACCTTGTGCTACCAAACTTCAACCAAATCTAGATGATCATGATATCCTCCATGTCACTAAAGAGTTTCAAGATCTATATGCACAATACAAAGAACTAGAAGAGACAAATGATCTTTCTTACCTTCATCTCTCTAAGCGCATGACAGAAATGAAGTCTAAACTTGAGAAAAGGTTGGAGGAGAAGATTGCATCATTAAATGAATCTTCCTTAAGGTCTTTACATGCATTTGAGTCACCTTCTTTGAGGTCATCCTCTTCTTCTAGGTCTACATGCTCTACTTCAAGACATCAAATGTCTTCATCTTCTAGATCTAAAGACCTCTTTAGAGAACAAGCAAGTGATACCTCCTTTGAGCGTATGCTAAAATTTCATGATGGACCTATCTTTGACCAAGATAATGATGAAGACATGAATGCATTCTATTCACTTGAGAAACAACAAGAAGATCCTAGACATACTTCTAACAAAACTTTCGCTCCCTTGGAAGATTCTTACGATGACACTTTGCAAAAACTTCTTAGCAATAAGATCATCATGTTGCCTAAGTCTAGCTCCTATGGAAATCCTTTCTTGAATGCTTATTGTGCTTATCATCAATCTAATGACCATGCTACTTTTGATTGTATAGAGCTGAAACATAAAATCCAAGATCTCATTGATGATGAGATTGTTGATCTTGGAACCTCTAGTGACTCATGTGCTGAGGATACTTCTATTGAGCAAGATTACATTGATGAACCTATGTCTAGTAGTGGCTCCATTACATCTTTCACTTCTTCCAATACTCGTGCATCTCCCAACACTTCAAAGCTTTCTAACATGCCTCCATCAAATAAAGAACCTAATACTTTCCACATTGACTACGTGTATACTCAAAGGCTACCTCTAAAAGAAACTCAAGCTAACCTTCACTTGGCTGCAAACCTTTTCCATGCTACTAATCCTAAACATCCTCAACCTTCATGCACTACTATGCCTAATCCAAGCACTACTCCATTCACTTTTCATTCTCCCTTGTCCTTAGAAGTGGCTTCATGTCAAGAGGACTCTCAAAAAGAAAAAGCTATAAATGTCAAGAAAGATCAAGATCAAGCACCCTTTCATCTCTTTGAAGATTTTTCCCCTCCATATCCTATATCTTGTCCACCTCCTAAGTATGATGAAGATAGCACTTCCATTATCTCCCTTGAGCTTACTAAAAATTATGAGAAAAGTTCTCTTCATATGCTATCCAAAGCTACTTGTGAAGATCAAAGCATCCCCTCATGTTCTACTTCTCCACATCCACTTCAAAATTGT
Source organism: Cupressus sempervirens (assembly GCA_028749045.1). Lineage (NCBI taxonomy): Eukaryota > Viridiplantae > Streptophyta > Pinopsida > Cupressales > Cupressaceae > Cupressus > Cupressus sempervirens. The sequence continues at coordinate 508,418,126 of CM053783.1, read as the reverse complement.
GCTTAAGCTTTAAGTGCTTGTATTAAAAATGTTGTTCCTATCAAAGGTACTCATGAGTCTATTGATGGCTTTGACCACGTTGCTCACTCTAAAGATGTTGATATCCCTTTTCACTATCCATTTGCATCTCTTAAGTCTATTCTTGGTCCTTATCCATCAAAGCTAAAGCCTTCAAACCTTCCATCTATATTGGGACCTTATGTTCTTTCATCTCCTACACTTTCCACTCCTAGCTCTCCCATCATACCTCAAGATCAACAAAGACACTCATCCTTGATGACTTTTTACCTATCTATACATCTAAACCAGTCATATCATCCTTATTCATCCTCAAATCCCAAGTCCTTTGGAAGTGAGAATAAACATAAGAATCCATTGAAAAAGAAAGATCACTATGTCCCATCTAATCAACATGTGAATGCTAAGAAGGAGAATGCACAAAAGAGACCACAAAGGTCCACTACTCAAAGAGCTAAACCGAAGAAAATATGGGTTCCTAAATCCATCATTATACAAATGCACTCTCAAGCACCCAAAGAAAGAGGAAAATCTAAAGCTATGTGGATTCTCAAGTCTCTTTTAAAAGACTTGAATATTAAAAATATTTCAAAGTTGACATTCACGCTTCCAAAGGCTTCCATTCCATCTTCTTCCAAAACTCTTGTTAAAAATATTCCAAAGCCTTCCACTCCACTTTTTTCCAAATCTCTTCAACCACCTCATACATCTAAATCTCAATCTATTTCATCCATGATTCCTCCATTTTTCCAATACCCTTCAAGGTGTGTGTCAATGTTGATCTTGTCCAATATTTATGCTACCCACATGAAATTCTCTAATGCTTACACCTTCTTTCTATACATGAGCTCTTATCCTCCATATATTCTTCCTACTACCATTTCCCTTTCATCACCCTATCAACATCTTTAAGCATACCTTTTTATGGTCTTGGCTTATCATGACTTATCTTTTCTATAGTAGCACTATCTACATTCAAAAAGCTTGAGCTCTTTCTAAAAATTCTAAAAATTCAAAAAAAAAAGAAAAGAAGAAAAAATAGAAAAAATGAAAAAAATAAAAATGTGCCTTAGTGAAAACCACATCTTGTGGCACCTTGGTAGCAAAAGTAAAGAGAAATAAATTTATCTTATGGTGAAAACTACTTCTTATGGCACCTTAGATAAGTACCATGATGAAAACCTAGCAAACAGGCATCATGCATAATTCTTCCATCATCCATCTATCCCTTCTTCTCTCTTTGATCTTGACAATGTTGAGCTATCTTTGCATATTGGCTATCTTATCCATGAGATTCTCTATTTGTGCTTTCTCATTCCCTCATAGCCTCCATCTTGAGCTTTATTTTTATTGCTCTATCCTATCGCTATCCTATCTAGTTGACCCCTTGGTCTTGATCATAATAAATGAAACATAGTTCTCATAGGTCTCTTGACATGGCTACTCTTTTGGACTACACACTTCATGCTATCTCACTTATTGGCTTCATTACTTATCCTACATGATATCTTTCTCATTACTTCCATTGCTTATCCAAAATATGCTTCATATGACTATTTCACCTCTTTCCCTAGCTTGGGTACTCTTGAGGAGTCAATCCTTGAGGATCACTTTCACTTGCTTCATACTCTTTTTTCATCCATCTTTGCTTATCCACTGGCTTGTTTCTCCATCATGTCCTATACCTTGCTAGACATTAGGAGAAAATGATGTGATCTTGCTCGAGAACTAGTAATCTCTAAAACCTTCTAAAAAATCCAAAAAATCATATATGATGCTAAAAAAATCTTAAAAATCAGAAAATGTCCTAAAAAAATGACCATCTTAGTGAAAACCTAGCAATAGGTGCTTTGATGTATCACCAAAAAAATTCAAAAATACAAAAATACAAAAAATTGAAAAAAGTCCTGAGTAAATCTATGAAGTGGTGAAAACTTGGAAATAGGCACTACTTGAAACCCTTGCACCTATGTCTATCAGTCTCAATCACCTACTTTGCTAACCATTTCCTAGCTTGGAATTGTTTCTTGTCCTCATCTTGGGGGCATAACTACTTAGCCTTTTTGAGGTATTCTTGTGCATTTGGGTTTCTTGGACAACTCACAAAACAATTTTTCTCAACACTTCCCCCACTTTGACATCAAGTGTTTTTTTCAACACTTTTCAGATAGTTTACCTACGGTCTTCGATGTCGTAATATTTCTCACTATCAAAATCAAGTCTTGAAGAAATGGCCAAGTGACTTGCACACACACACTTTAACACTTAAACGACTGAGCTATGTTGATCTTTATCTACTTTGTGCGCTGTCTATGATGATTTCTTTTCCATGTGTTCCCTCCCTAATAGTCTTTCAAGGATGTCATTGACTAGAAGACTGGGGGCATGGGACATATTTTCTTGATTTCTCCTTGTGGGTATACTTTTGTTTTTCTATAGTGTTGTAAACATTTATGCTAGTCTTATTCAACACATTGACTTACAAATGTATCATCCTTGACTGTTTTGCAAGACCGCACTTAGGGTTTATCTTGACGCTTATGACTTGATACAGGTGTAATCTTGCTAAATTAAACTTAGGGAATCTAATCGCGTAGTTATCTTGACTTACATGTATTTGATGCTTAGATTGGATTTCCACATACCTATCTGATCTCAATCATATTCATATCCTCATAGTTATACTAGTGATGGTTGTATGATCTCATGATGTCCCTAATAAATGCTCAATGATGAAATTAAGAGTCTAAATGTTATGCACTTCTTGCTAGTAAACCACTTTTCATATTAGCTTGCATTTTAGGTTCATTTTCTAGATTAGTCTTGCATTCTTGCATATGGGGAGAGCTCTCTCTTCATCTTTTTTGTGGACATATCAGCTAACTCCTTTCATATATTTCTTTACTTTCTTCTTGTTCATGTCTTTTCACCTTCTTAATCTTTCACTTCATCTCTTTTCTATCTTATCATCACATTATATAAAGTTTTGACCTCTTAAATAATTTCAACATCCTAGATTCGTTTTCGGGATCAAAATCCAAATTCGAGTTCATCTTGATGGTCAAAATTGTCTTTTAAAATTCTACTTTCTTCTGAGCAGTTAGTTGACCTTTTGAGGTCGAATCTCTGAATCATCACTGGGGCATCTTCATTTCTTCATGTCTTCATCATTTCCATACTTCATATCTACTTTGATTCATTGTTTCATGTCTAAAATCACCTTTCTACTCATTTTGACCTAATTTTTATGCTATATCCTTCAAGGTCAACTCTAGTCAAACTGGAGCATTTTATCAGTTTCTTATAGTCATTCTTGGGTTCTAATCAGCTATCTGTCATCTTGGACATTGCTATATTCTAATTTTCTCATTTCTAGCTAGTTTTTGCATCCCCTTACCTCATTTCCATTTCGATCCCGAGGGGGCAGAAATACTCTATCACTGCTTAGGAGTATTTGTTTGATCTTCTCACTTGCTCTCACTCTATCCGCTTTTCTAAGTGTTAGCATTCTTCTTGAATTCTGACATCATCTTTTCCTAGTGTTCAGTACTACCACTCTCAGGCTGTGCATTTAGGACTTGCTATCTTTTTCTACATTTCGTTCTTCAAAATTAGATATCTATATCTATCACCGCCTACTTGGTTTTTTATTTTCTTTGACATAATGTGTTCCCAGATCGATCACACATTAGTCAAAGAGGGGCAAATGTAATAACCTAAAAATGGTCATCTAGACTATTAGCCCCCTTTTCAACATTTTGGCTAAATTAATTCAATCATTTATCTAGACCAAATTGCTAATAATCAATTTATTTGATTATAACCTATAGTTTGACTATGCTATCCTAAGTTCATTATTTGATTAAAAGAACATGTCCCCTTTTAATTAAATAAAAGACCCCATTCTTCTAACCCACTTAAAGTGCACACATAAAGTCCTTTTTCTATTTTACAATTAAAAGAAAAGGCTTTGTGACTTTTGTCTTATATGACAAGTCAACTTATATTCTATTGGTTGACTTGTGTGTGCACATGGATCACTCCTCTTTTTGAATTCCACTGTTGATCATCCACCATCTTCATCTTGATCTCTACCGTCCATACATCTTTAAAAGGGAGAGAGCTTTCCCCCTCAATCCAATCCTCATTTGAATATTGTCATGCTGCAGGTTTTCTAATAGGTTTCTTGGGAGCTTTGTGGAGAACTTCTATTTCTTGTCTACATTCTCTCATACCATAGCATTTTAGCTTAGATTCATGTTGCATGTTAGTTTAGCTTCTATTTTGCAATAATCTATCTCACATAGCTTAATATTTGAATTGTAACACTCTCATACATGTTTTAGCATAGCTCCACTTTGCATCTCATTCTAGCTTAATTTTCATTTGCATTGCATTCTTGAGGAACTCTTTGGGACATTTTCATTCTTGCATCTTGTCTTTGGAACCTCCCATTGCATGGTTTACTAGCAAGAAGAGTATCTCTAAGGCTCATCTGAGAGCCCTTGAACTTGAAATACACTCTCTTGCACTCCGTGGATAGGGAGCTCTAAGCCGACATCCAAGCATTCCAAACTCATGGAATCATTTGGATAGAAGGGTTTAGAGTGAGACACTTTCGAGTGTACACTTACCATTGAGATAATGCAATAGGGTACACTCATCCTGGAAATTCAAAGAAGTCAATTTTCAGTACTTGTAATCTACATAAAATCCATGCATGTAAAAACACATATATACTAAGATAAACATGCAATGGCAGGAAGTGGTGCATTGTGTAGATCCTGACTAGCAGGTGACTATGACTCCCTTCCTTAACCACATCAGAAAAGCTATCCATAAAAAAAAAAATACATGCACACCATACACATGCAATATGGGGTAAGTATCCATAAGAAAACACATATGATAATCCATCTAACTAATCATCATCAATAACTCAAAACACTTTAATAATCATCATGCATACATGAAGTATACAGTACCAAGTAATCTCATCATAAATTGACTGAATATGAAACAATATATGATAATCTCAAAATAATGCTACTAATCATCAAGCATAAAAATTTCTTAAAAGAGTTTGGCAATAATAACAAAATGCAAACTAGGGGCAGGCACTACATATTATATATGTATAAATTAAATATAAAATTAGGGTATGAGAGGAGACACTTAGCCTGAAACTAAATTTAATAGATAGTCTAAGTTGATCACATTTGTTAAGAGGTATTATGTGAAGTCCAACCAAATAGGAAATTGAATTCAAAGTTTTACTTCACTTTTGATGGCCAAAAAATGGTCCCATGAGATTAATTTAGTGGAAATTAAGTGCCCACATGGTAGGGATATGAATTAGGGACCTATTTTCACTACTAGAATGCCCAGACAACTTTATGGACCCTCCAAATAACCAATTTTCCTAAAGTTGCGAAAATGAAGTAGTCTAATGACATTTCCTTTCCCCACACTTGTCCAAACTTACATTTATGGAAGGAGTAAGATATTTGGATATGCTTCTTCCCCCAAAATCTTTAAATCTACAAGCATGCTATCTATGAACTGTGTCATGATTTCTTCCCATGGGGTACAGTTTAGCGATTCTGCATCCTAGTTATCAGATTTTTCAATTGATGTTATGTCAAGTGTAATGCCCCGCCAAGGGATCCAAAAGAATTAACCTAAAGTTTTACTAAGTTTGCTAAATTTTTTTTTTTTTAAAAGTAAGAAAGTATAACATACACATCAAACACATAGTAGTGGAAGCAATAACATGTAATCATCAACAAACATACATAACAGGTTACATTCCTTAAGGATCCCAAGACATTGAGTCACATTTAAATTTAATTAATTCTAAGTCTAACAACTACCACATCCACATGAAAGAATAATAATAAAGTCCAATGTCCATAATATACATTTGCTCTGAATGCCTCTTGGAAAATTAATTCAGAATGCTCAATCATCCACTGTACATGTCACAGGGTATGAAAGGCTTAAAATAATATACATATGTAAAAATAGAAATGCATCAACCTCCACGAATCCATGATACAAAGTATAGTAAAAATAAATGAAACCATTCACCATACATGATACATCCATACATCCATAATGATAAAACATCTATCATAAAATCTAACCATCCATCATAATAATCCAAGAACATAGTGAAGGTAAATGCCAAACAAGAAAGCTTCAACCACAGTGACCACGGACGGATCTCAATGGTAAGAGTAAAAGCACTACCACCCGACCGCATGGAACCTAAATGGTCCACTCCCACCACACTAAGGAGATAGTCTCAAGTCCCAAACAAGGTATCAAAACACAAAACACAAGTACTCTCTAAGTCTGGGAAATCCTAAAAGTATACTAACTCAAAGGTTCCAACATAGATAGACATCTAGAACCAGAGGCACACAAAGACACGTAGGAAACCTACTATGCAAGCGAGAAAGTGTCATCGCAAAAGTCACGTTGGAAGTTACCCAAGCAATCCCCTAGGAATCTCGGGTCCCCTGTGATCCTGCGACCACTAGTATCCTCTCATACTGACAAGGCATACTACGAAATGCAAGGTCGCAACCAAGTGTTCTCTCTACCCTATCCTAGTCTGTACTAGCACTCAAGGCATGGGAGAGAACACACAATTATCTTATTAGGTTCATTTAAGTCAGTATTTAGGTGAGATGTTCTCACTTATTAAAACAACTTACAATGAGTTACCCTGGCAGCCACATAGGGCCTCGGCCCCCATCGCAAGCCACTCCCCGACACTACACATAGATAACCTACCCTAAGCTCATGAAATCACAAATCACAAATATCACCTCAGCCCTATACAAGTGCCTGGAAAGCATCATAAATATAATTCACAATAATCACATCAATTCTCTACAAGCAATTGATAAGCATCAGATAATAATCATAATGATCGTGATAGTTCTCTATTAGCAACTGAAGGCATCAATGATAAGTCACAATATCGAATGGTTCTCAATGAGCAACCAACAAGTATCCCAATAATAGATCACAATACTGATCGAAGGCTCCAAAATGGTTAAGTCGGGTAACTCAAATATATACACCTCAGCTTCACACAAGGAAACTGGAAAGCAATAACAAACAGTAAAAACATCCATCATAGAGCATATCAACACATCACCATGGTTGGGTTTAGAAAGATCGAGAACAAATCATCATAATGTCACAATCGCATAACCCCAGAGCCTCTGGTAAACATCCTAAACTGGTCAATGCTCTAGCACCACCCAAACCCCAAACATAAATAGAACCTATAAAGCATCCTAATCTCATAGTTCATAGTAAAAGTTTCAACTTTCATTTTAGTGTGAGTTTTCATGTAACTAAGTTTCATAGTTTACCCCAACGAATTAACCCGATTCTTATAATTAATCATATCACAACTTAAAAGTATTAATAATCATTTATTAAATTATTAAAATAATAACAATAATTGATTATTATATAAAAATAAACTCAATCCCATTAATATTCGTTTTTCTTTTCAAAAATATAATTAACAATTATTAATTGATAATTATTATTAAATTCAAACTTATTCAAATATTTACATTAATAACTATTAATTATTTAATAATTATAAATCATTTAATAGTTAAAATTATTGACCAGATTCAATTAACCCTACAAGTTATCCCATCCTTGTTTTTAAATAATTTACCAAGTCACCTCCATTAATTTGAATCAATTTTCTAAAATAACCTAAAGGTAAGTTATTTATTTAACCTATTGAAATAAATAAGTAATTAAGATCTACACAATATTAATAAAAATAAAATTAAAATAGATCTACAATTTTATTAACAATATTCATCATTAGTTAAATTTAATTAACCAATTTTAATTAAATTTAGTAACAATTATCTAACTAAGCACTCTATTTTAAAAATATATCATTAACTATCAATTTATTAAGTTTTAACAAACTATTAATGAATTAATAATTTCAAATAACCATATTTAAATATATTCAACAATTTAAAATAACTTAAATTTACTAACATTAACAACTTAAATACCATTTTAATTTTAATTAAATCAATATTCATTAAATTAAAATAAATATAATTTAATTTTGATCAGATAATGTTAAATAAAAATGTTAATAAATTATCATTAATTTAAAATACTAATAAACTTTTATTTAAAAATTATTATTAATTATCTAAACTTTTATTAAAATTATTATATTTAATATTAAAATTAAACTTTTTAACATTCCATATTTCACATACGTGAGATTGCATAACATATGCGATTCATAAATGATCGCAGGTTGCTGACTGAACAATCATAGTCGTGCGGCCATGTACTGGTATAACTTGCACCGCAGGTATGTACTCCCGCCACCGTCCAATGAAAGGTAGGTACGGTGGGGGTACAATGAATTCAATTTTTTTTTTTTTTAAATTTTTTTTTTTAATATATATATTTTTAAATATTTAAAAACAATCTCTCTACCATTGCTTAAAGCATGTAATATAATTTATTTAATATTGTGATAAAACGTTACCATTACCACTCTACAACCCCACACACACACACATATATATATATGTAACACCCCGTCAAGGGATCCCTTGACGGGGTGTAACACCTTAACACCCCCAATTAAATAGTTGTTCAAACCTTTGATAAAATGTTGCACCAACTGTGCTGGGTTGTCACTAAATCCCGAAAAGGGCATGAGCTCAAAGAACTTGCGCTCATACTCTATAACGGTCATAGTGTACTGTCTCAGGTTATGGAGCTCATCTACTCTATGCTGCTTCCATTCCTCTGGTAGGAATCGCTCATGGAAGCTCTCTAAGAATAACTCCCATGTGACACTGTTCATGGTTAAGCCCAACTTCTTTTCCTTGATTGTCCACCAAGTGGCCCCAAAGAACTCTAAGTTGGTGATAGCAAACCTCGCTTTGACATTACTATCAAAGTCCTGCATAGCAAAAATCCTATCAAGGGCAATAAGCCACTGCTCAGCTACATAACAAGAACCCTACCCGTTAAAGGGCTTGACCTTGGACCTCTAAAGATCCTTCATATGTGAAGATACAATGGATCTATGTCGATCCCTCAGAGGGCTCCTAGACCTAGGTCTATGCTCATGTCCTGCCTGATGTGCTCTATCCTAATCATGAACAGGAGGTAGGTGATCAATGATGGTTCACATCATTTGCCTCAGACCAATCTCCTCTGAGTCAGCATGCTCCTCTCTATGGTTCTCTTCCTAATGCTCACTGGCACGCTCTTTCCTATTCTCTTCCTGATTAAGGTCTTTGTGGATGGACTCATGGACACTGATAGCTCTACTTCATCCATGGCCCCTACCACAACCTCTAATGGAAGACCTCGTCCCAGATACCATCCTACAATAATATCCAAGATAGAAGATGCTATAATAACCATAAACATACTAGTGAGAAGCATAGATAAAAGACACATGTTTTGCAAACAAAATAGTTTCAATTTAAGTTTTGAAATCTAATTGTTGAAGTATGAAAAATATGACCCTAACAGTTTAAGTTATGTTTCAGTTCAACTAGTTTCAAGTTTCAGTTTGAAAGAGGTACACATAATAGTTTAAAGTTTTTCGTTCTTGTTCAACTAGTTAACACTAGTGGCATTCCAATATACCCAGAGCTCCCAATGTAGAAACTCGGGCTCTGATACCATATGTAACACCCCGTCAAGGGATCCAAAAGAATTAACCTAAATTTTTACTAAGTTTGTTAAACATTTTTTTAAAAAAAAGTAAGAAAGTATAACATACACATCAAACACATAGTAGTGGAAGCAATAACATGTAATCATCAACAAACATACATAACAGGTTACATTCCTTAAGGATCCCAAGACATTGAGTCACATTTAAATTTAATTAATTCTAAGTCTAACAACTACCACATCCACATGAAAGAATAATAATAAAGTCTAATGTCCATAATATACATTTGCTCCGAATGCCTCTTGGCAAATTAATTCAGAATGCTCAATCATCCACTGTACATGTCACAGGGTATGAAAGGCTTAAAAGAATATACATATGTAAAAATAGAAATACATCAACCTCCACGAATCCATGATACAAAGTACAGTAAAAATAAATGAAACCATTCACCATACATGATACATCCATACATCCATAATGATAAAACATCTATCATAAAATCTAACCATCCATCATAATAATCCAAGAACATAGTGAAGGTAAATGCCAAACAAGAAAGCTTCAGCCACGGTGACCACAGATGGATCTCAATGGTAAGAGTAAAAGCACTACCACCTGACCGCGTGGAACCTAAATGGTCCACTCCCACCGCACTGAGGAGATAGTCTCAAGTCCCAAACAAGGTATGAAAACACAAAACACAAGTACTCTCTAAGTCTGGGAAATCCTAAAAGTATACTAACTCAAAGCTTCCAACATAGATAGACATCTACACAAAGCCACGTAAGAAACCTACTATGCAAGCGGGAAAGTGTCATCGCAAAAGTCATGTTGGAAGTTACCCAAGCAATCCCCTAGGAATCTCAGGTCTCCTGTGATCCTGCGGCCACTAGTATCCTCTCATATTGACGAGGCATACTACGGAATGCAAGGTCGCAACCAAGCGTTCTCTCTACCCCATCCTAGTCTATACTAGCACTCAAGGCATGGGAGAGAACACATAATTATCTTATTAGGTTCATTTAAGTCAGTATTTAGGTGAGATGTTCTCACTTATTAAAACAACTTACAATGAGTTACCCTGGCAACCACTTAGGGCCCCGACCCCCATCGCAAGCCACTCCCTGACACTACACATAGATAACCTACCCTAAGCTCATAAAATCACAAATCACAAATATCACCTCAGCCCTATACAAGCGCCTGGAAAGCATCATAAATATAATTCACAATAATCACATTAGTTCTCTACAAGCAACTGATAAGCATCAGATAATAATCATAATGATCGTGACAGTTCTCTATTAGCAACTGAAGGCATCAATGATAAGTCACAATATTGAATGGTTCTCAATGAGCAACCAACAAGTATCCCAATAATAGATCACAATACTGATCGAAGGCTCCAAAATGGTTAAGTCGGGTAACTCAAATATATACACCTCAGCTTCACACAAGGAAACTGGAAAGTAATAACAAACAGTAAAAACATCTATCATAGAGCATATCAACACATCACCATGTTTGGGTTTAGAAAGATTGAGAACAAATCATCATAATGTCACAATCGCATAACCCCAGAGCCTCTGGTAAACATCCTAAACTGGTCAATGCTCTAGCACCACCCAAACCCCAAACATAAATAGAACCTATAAAGCATCATAATCTCATAGTTCATAGTAAAAGTTTCAACTTTCATTTTAGTGTGAGTTTTCAAGTAACTAAGTTTCATAGTTTACCCCAACAAATTAACCCGATTCTTATAATCAATCATATCACAACTTAAAAGTATTAATAATCATTTATTAAATTATTAAAATAATAACAATAATTGATTATTATATAAAAATAAACTCAATCCCATTAATATTCGATTTTCTTTTCAAAAATATAATTAACAATTATTAATTGATAATTATTATTAAATTCAAACTTATTCAAATATTTACATTAATAACTATTAATTATTTAATAATTATAAATCATTTAATAGTTAAAATTATTGACCAGATTCAATTAACCCTACAAGTTATCCCATCCTTGTTTTAAAATAATGTACCAAGTCACCCCCATTAATTTGAATCAATTTTCTACAATTAACCTAAAGGTAAGTTATTTATTTAACCTATTGAAATAAATAAGTAATTAAGATCTACGCAATATTAATAAAAATAAAATTAAAATAGATCTACAATTTTATTAATAATATTCATCATTAGTTAAATTTAATTAACCAATTTTAATTAAATTTATTAACAATTATCTGACTAAGCACTCTATTTTAAAAATATATCATTAACTATCAATTTATTAAGTTTTAACAAACTATTAATAGATTAATAATTTCAAATAACCATATTTAAATATATTTAACAATTTAAAATAACTTAAATTTACTAACATTAACAACTTAAATACCATTTTAATTTTAATTAAATAAATATTTATTAAATTAAAATAAATATAATTTAATTTTGATAAGATAATGTTAAATAAAAATGTTAATAAATTATCATTAATTTAAAATACTAATAAACTTTTATTTAAAAATTATTATTAATTATCTAAACTTTTCTTAAAATTATTATATTTAATATTAAAATTAAACTTTTTAACATGTCATATTTCACATACGTGAGATTGCATAACATATGCGATTCATAAATGATCACAGGCTGCTAACTGAACAATCATAGTCGTGTGCGGCCATGTACTGGTATAACCTACACCGTAGGTATGTACTCTCGCCGCCGTCCAATGAAAGGTAGGTACGGTGGGGGTACAATGAATTTGGTTTTATTTATTTTTATTTATTTTTAATTTTTTTTAATATATATATTTTTAAACATTTAAAAACAATCTCTCTACCATTGCTTAAAGCATGTAATATAATTTATTTAATATTGTGATAAAACATTACCATTAGCACTCTACAACCCCCCACACACACAGATATATATATATATATATATATATATATATATATATATATATATATATATATATATATATATATATATATATATATATATATAAAATTTATTATTTTTATTTTTATTTATTTTTATTTATTTTTATATAATTTGCAAATATAGTCTGATGGAGGAAACACTTTCAATTATTCAAATTTTCAATCTAAGATTTTTATTTCCAATTTCAAATCAGATTTCTAATTTCTTTAATCTACGTAACAAGGATTTCTGATTACTTATCCAATTTCTACGCATGCAAAAGACATTGGCTAGTATTTAACAATTTACAATATTGAAATGTTTTAAGGGTTTTATCAGAGAGAATTCAAATTTACAATCCACAGGCACAAAGAAGACATAATTATTTAAATAGCGTAATTAACTGTGCAATTCAAAACATGAGAACCTACCTAGTTCTGATGCTAAAATTGCAACACCCAGAAGATTTGCGGGAGAATTTGCTTCTATCCAAGAACTTCTTCTAACAGTCTTTCCCAAAATTCCCTTTCCAAAATTTGCTCCCAAATTCGTCTCCAAATTCCCTCTGCCTCCAAAAATGAACTCCCCCAAAGTTGTGATAAGGAGTTTCCTCCCAAATCGAGGCACTAATTGTGCGTTCACTCGAGAGGACTCCTTGCTCACCAGACTCAACTCCAAATTAACTTTATTTGGAAAGATGCTATTAAGTTTTGCACTAAGCATGAAAGAGGTAAAGGAGGAATCACCCTTCTTATTAGTAATAAATGGGAAAAGCATATTACTAATAATGGGTGTTCTCCCTGTCAAAGAGCATTATGGGTTACTTTATAGTTTGATGACAAGACCTTCGGGGTCTATGCTATTTATGCTTCAAATGACCCTAAGGAAAGAATTGAGCTATGGAAATGGCTTATAGATCTCCCAAATTTTCCTTGGCTCTTCGGTGGAGATTTCAACATGATTGAATCCCAGGATGATAAGTCGGGGGGCATTCCATTTCATTGGAAGGATAATGAAATTTTTTATTGGAATAGATTTTTAAACTCTAACTATCTCTTTGATCCTATTGTTGGTAACAAGGAAACCAACCTTGGACTATGGCACACCTGGTGCAACTTTCAACAGGGCAATGCTAGGATTTATTCTAGGCTTGACAGATTTTATGCCAATAAGTATTTTTTCTCTTTTCCTCCTGACATCTCTGGATTTATTGTTCAAGTTATTGCCACCACTCTGTCTGACCATCACCCTATTTTGACTAAGGTTAATTTTAACAATAGTCCCCTTCAACACAAGTCTAGAAGCAGTAAATTCATCTTAAACACTAGCCTTGGTGTTGTGCAGATTATTAGAGGATTAAATAAAATTAATCTTCAGAACCTATCCCATATTGATAGATGGAATACTAACCTCTTCTCCTAGAGGATCTTTTTGCAAACCATTGGGCAGAAAAAGGCTAAGGACTATAGGTTTGTTGAAAAATAATTATCTTCTGATCTACAAGTTGCTGAGGAGAACATTCAAAATGACTCTTCCAATATGGATCTTCTTTCCAAGGTTATGGCTACCAAAGATGCTCTTAGGAAGCATCAGCATGTTAGAATTTGGGGAGCCAAGATTAGGTCTAGATCCCACTGGCTCCAATTTGGGTATAGGGGATCGAAATTCTTTTTCAACCTTCTTAAGCATAATTGTATTAAAGAGTCTATTGATAGACTTTCAATTGATAACTAGGACATCTCTAACCCTGAGTCTATTATTCAGGCCTTTGCTAATTATTATGAGACTCTTTTTGCTTTAGAAGACTCTCCTGAGGCTGAGTCGATTAGAGTTCATTGTAGGAAGCTTATTCCTAAAAAGCTTGATCCTGATGATATTGCTATTCTTGCTAATAATATTTCTGTTGAGGAGATTGAAGGTGCTATTAAGGCCCTTAATAATGAGAGAGCGCCAGGCCCTGATGGTCTCCCAGTTGAATTCTATAAGTCCAACATCGGATGGATATGTAAGGATCTCTTTGATCTTTATTCTAAAGCCTTGAATAAAGGTACCCTGGGTCAGGATATCAATAGAGGGATTATTAAACTTCTCCCAAAAGAAGGGGATAAAACCTTTATTAAGAATTGGAGGCCTATTACCCTTCTTAATGTTTCCTACAAAATTTTGGCACAAATTATGGCTCTTAGGCTAGTTAATATTCTTCCTAAATTTTTTAATTCTACCCAAATTGGTTTTATCAAGGGTAGATATATTCTTGAGAATCTCATAACTAGCTGGGAAGCCATGGATTGGTCTAGATGCTCTCATCAAAACTCTGCCATGCTCCTTTTGAATTTTGAGAAGGCGTATGACAGGATTGAATGGAGATTTATCCTTATGATGCTGGATGCTTTTGGTTTTCCTCCTTTCTTTTGTAACACTGTGGCTATGCTTCTTAATGATGCTTCTGCTAAGGTTGAGGTCAATGGTATTCTTTTTGCTCCTTTTTCTCTTGGGAGATCCATTAGGCAAGGGTGCCCTCTGGCACCCGCTCTCTTTGTCATAGCTTTAGAAGCTCTTTATTATATCTTCAGAGATAATTGCTTATCTCCAGAGGTCAGAGTTATTTATTTGCCTAATAATGAAGAGCTTAGCAATTGTCAATTTGTGGATGATACCACTTTATTCCTTGAACTTTCAAAAAATAATTTCAGGAACATGCAAGTTAAACTCAATCTTTTTTGTTCTATTTCTGGGGCTAAGATATCTCAAGCTAAATCAATTTGTTTAGGTTGGGATGAGCGGCCCTCAGACTGGTTTCTCCAATACAATTTTAAATGGGGTGGTCCTAATAGGATCATTAGATATCTTGGCATCCCTTTCTTGGTGGAGCCCGACCTCAAAGAAATGTGGTCTTGGGTGAAAGAGAAGATTGATAAAAAGCTGAACAAATGGCATAACAGGGCATTATCATTGGCAGGCAGAATTCAAGTTTGCCAGAAGATATTGTCCTCATACACCATATATTATTCTTCTGCTTGGTGTTTTAATAACTATCAGATTTCTGAAATCCAGAAGTCCATCAGACAATTCCTTTGGTCTGATAGCAAAAGGAATAGAAAGATCCATTATGTTAAGTGGGCTTGGTGCCACATTGACAAGACCCTTGGGGGACTTGGGCTGAAGGATTTAAGAACTTAGGGTATAGCTTTGTCTGCCAAATGAATTTTTCAGTCCATGGAGGGTGATTCTCCTTGGAAAGTGCTAGTTAGGAGCAATATTGAGAGGGGTGTTCCTAGAAAAGCTAAGTCTTGGACTAGCCTCCCCTTTTGTGACCTCATTCTTGGTCATTTTACTGTCATGGTTCAAGGCTCCATGGTTTTCAGGTCTATTTGGAAGGTTTGGGATCATGTTAGGAAATTCATCACTAACAAGGAGTTTCATTCCAATATTCAACTCCATGGTGAAAGATCCATTTGGTGGAATCTCCACCTAAATGGTAAACCTTTGGCCCTTACCCAAGGGTGTTCTGCTAGGCAGTGGGCTAATAAAGGTATTAAACAATTTATGGATCTCTTTGAGTATGATTATATTATGCCTTGGGATGTTCTTAAGGATAAATATGCTATCCCGGATTCCCATAGAAGAACTTATAACATGATTGTGAAAGCTTATGTTGGTCTTCCCACTGTTTGTCACACTGATTCTCTCAGGTTCTTGAAGTGCAAATGGCCTGGTGGTATCATTATTACTCTGCTCAAAGCTAAGAATATTTATAAAATCATTGATTGTAATATTGATATTATCAATCATATTAATGCTGTTTGGTACTCTTCTTATGATGCTGATGCTTTGAAAAATTATTTTGATATCTTGTGGAAGAATACTGTGGAACCCAAGATTAGATGTTTCAAATGGTTAGTTTTGTTGGACAAGCTACCTATAAAGAGAGATTCTGTTAATTCTGATATTTGTAACTTGTGTAGAGTTCCTGAAACTGGTAGACATATCCTTCTTGATTGTATTTTTGCTAAAGAAATATGGAAAATGTTTGGCATTGTTTATCCTATTAATGTTAATATTTTTGATATTGTTTCTGGTCATATTAATGGTCTTCCTAAAGATACCAATTTATTTTGGAATATATTGTCGTCTAACATTCTTTGGCAGATCTGGAAGTGCAGGAACGAGGAAAGATATCAAGGTAAGCATAGGGATCTTACTGAGTTTTTTCGAAAACTCACTTACTTTAAAATCTTCTTGCAGGTGCAGACTACTATGATGATTGAACGAGACAAAATGAGGAGGTTCCTTCGTGATGGGCATGCTTCTCTTTACTACCTTGAGCTTAAGCATGGGTACCAGTGGCATAGTACTTTGGATGGTCTGCATGTTTTTGAGCAAGCTTGCAATAGATTGAACAAAGATATTAGAGAAAAAGGGAATACCAGACAAGAAGAGTTATTTATGTTGGTGCAGATTCAAGGGCATAAAAGTATAGTTTGGATGGAAGGTCCCTTAGGCTAGACTGCCTGGGTTGACAATCACTATGATCTTCTCAGCTAGATAGTTTTGCTTTTCCTCCTTTTGTTGCTTTGTATGTTCAACTGATGCTTTCTCTTCTGGGTGAGGCTTGGCCTCCTTGTGTATATTCATATTGATACTCTGGTGTTTTTTTTTGGTTCTAAAATTCTTATTTCTAATATAAAAATTTAACTTTATTTATCTTTGCTTTATCTTTTAATGCACTTTAAATGAATTATTAAATAAATTTATTTAATTTTCCACTTGACTTCTATTTTTAATCTTTATTACTTTTAAACCCATGCGCACTTTATGAAATTAAAATAACATTATTATTTTCACTTATTTTATCTTTTTAATTAATTTCTTTTATATTTTCAACTCATGCTCGCATCATGCAATCTTACAACTTTTTAATAATAATATATTTTCACCTTTTAATTTATTTTAGAAACTTAATTGATAGAATATTTAATTAACTTAAATAACAATAATATTTAGCATTTATTTAAAAATGAACTCTAAATATATTATTATTAAATTAAATAAATATTATCACGTTCTAAACTTATCTTTAAACTTTTATCTCCAAATTTAATTCTTTTATTTAATTAATTTCTCAATTAATTAAATATAATTAAATATAAAAATGTCATAATAATTTTCCATTAAATTAAATCATTAATTAATCTTTTTAATTAGACTTAATTAATAGAAAACACATCAAGGACTCATAAGGCAACATACGAAAACCCATCAAAGAAAAACACATACTAAATCAAACAAAAGGGTTATAATCACGAAATAACATCATTTGATGCATTCAGAGGGTACTTAACTCAGATACTTTTCCTAATTATCAATTAGGACAATTGGCTAAAGGGTTTAGGATTTGGACTTAAGAGTTTATCTCCCCTCTCTTACCATTGAGATAATGTGATAGGGTACGCTCATCCTGGCAATTCAAGGAAGTCGATACTCGGTACCTGCAACCTACATAAAATCCACGCATGTACAAACACAATAGTCTAAGCTAAACAGACAATGGTAGGAAGTGGTGCATCGTGTAGATCCCGACTAGCAGGTGACTACAACTCCCTTCCTTAACCACATCAGAAACACCATACATAAAGAAAACACGCACACCATACACATGTAGTATGGGGTAAGTATCCATAAGAAAGCACATGTGATAATAAACCATCTAACTAATCATCATCAATAATTGAAAACATTGAATAATCATCATACATGCATGAAATATAGAGTACCAAGTAATCTCATCATATAATAAATTGAGTGTAAAACAATATCTAATAATCTAAAAGTAATGCTACTAAACATCAAGTATAAAACTGGCCTAAAAGAGTTTGGCAAAGATAACTGAAATGCAACTTAGGGGCAGACACTACATCAAGATCCATTACCTTGTAAGAGCCTAGGTTTGATTGAAGAAATGCTACTTCATTCAAAGCATTGTACCCTACGATCATTGCCTTTAGTTTTGGGTTGACATCTATTTTAATCAAGTTATTTAATCCCTTCCAAGGAAACCACAATTGGGTGAAGTTAGCTGAGGACCATCCTCTTAAGTACCGAGTCCATTCTCTTCTCAGTAATAGGTCATATGTTTCCAGAATCTCCACCGCATGTATGTCTATGATATCTTGGATCTGAGGGTCTATAGTCAACTATATGCAAACCTCTTTCAACACTCCTCTGACCTTCACTTATGTTTTGTCAAGTTGAACCACTATTTGATTCATGGGTTATGGGGTGACTCCCAACTTCTAAGACATTGAAAGTGGCATGACATTACAAGAGGTGCCTGAATCTATGAGACACTTGTAAAAATTTCTTCCAAAGATCTTGAGATTAGGCAAGAAAAGGGACACTTCGGTCTTGTTCTTATACATGGTGGGCATAGCCTTAAAGGTGTTAACCTGTGGCAATATTGCCTTCTAAGGCCCTACAACAGGTGTTGTCTTTGTATGATCAAGAGTTTTCTACAATGCTTCTCTTTGACTAGGGAAACTTTGTAGCATATCATACATGTAGATATTGGCTTTGGTCCTCTTTAGGTCTTCAATGACACTATACTTTTTAGTTAACTAGGCAAGATTCTTCAGTATAGTAGGTATATTTCCATGGTTTTGAGTTTGTTCTCAAGAGAAGGGTGCTCTTGCAGGTGTAGGATTATTATTTTCTCTTGATTCTGGTGGTGTTCAGTGTAATCTGGGGGGAATTCCACCAGTCATGGGTTCCCTTCAATTAAATAAGTTGTATATATTCTAGTTGTGATTTTGAAAAGTGAACATCTCTGTTGGTTCAAGGTTTGATTCTTGATTGAATGGAAAGACAAATTATTCATTGACTTGGTCTCCTATTTTAGTGTTTTGTGGAGAATCAAAAGATTCTAACATGGCATTGAACTAAATAGGGGACTCATTATTAGTGCACTATGAATTCTAGTTCACTTCTTGATTTCCATTGAAAAATGAGCCACCTTCATTATGTATGTTTTAATTGGTTTCTAGTTGATTGATGTCTATGAACTAAGCATTGTTATTATTGTTTGTCATGATGCTTCCATTGTTTAGATGGATATAGAGAGGGGGTGATGGAGAGAAAGATTGGTAAATAAAGGGAGGGATATGTGTTTATATATGGAGAGGAGAGACATAAGAGTGATATATTGTAAGAGAAGTCTAATAAAAATATTTATATTTGTGTTGATATAAATAGATAGAGATATAAGAGATGGAGACAAATATAGAGTGATGAAAAGTGATAGAGAAAGACATAGAGATGTAGATAGAGCTAGAGGGATAGAGAGAGAGAGAGAGAGAGAGAGAGAGAGAGAGAGAGAGAGAGAGAGAGAGAGAGAGAGAGAGATAAGGTTATAGATAAATTGGAGAGAGATATATAGAATTACTTATAAAGAGTAGAGAGAGGTAAATAGTTATAGAGAGGGAGATAGAGTTATAGAAAGATCTAGAAAAAGAGAAAGAGACATAGACTTATTTAGAAAGAGTAATGCCATTTTTTCTAGCCCTTTCCTATTTATTTATTTTTTCTCATAATTCTTCTCCAATATATCTTCCACATACATATTACACACCAAGATGAAATTGCTAGTTTATGTCTCTATGTTCCTTTTCATATATTGAAGCCATAAGGGACAATGCATATAGGAATGACAACCACTTTGTATGGGTACGATTGAAGAATATGACAACATTGAGATCTTTGTTAGGCCACAAGAGTGAAGAGAAAAGTTTTGGCTCTATGTGCTAACATAGTTAGGGAAACCAACATGGGTTGACCTATCTTAGCACAATGGGAAAGAGAAAGACAATGTGTATTTAATCCTTTCATTCCTAAAATATGATTATCTTTTATGAACCCTAATTTTCTATGTCTATTTTTCACAAGGGCAAGCAGTGGAATGCATAAAAAGAATGGGTGTGTTACAAGATTCATGGGAAGACCTGATATGGTTGTATCCATTGGTGGAAGTTGCTAGGCCTCAAAGGAAGACACCTCACATGGTGAAAAGGAGGTATCATTATAAAAGAAAGAGCCACAGAGGGAGATAGTGGCTCTTCCCATAGTAGTAGACCTTTTGCAAGAGAACATAGGTGAATGGAGGATAGGGTTAGATTGGAGGCCGACAACACCACTTATATATATGTGACATTTATGTTTATAAAATAACAGCCATGAGATTAATCCTATATTTGAGTGGTTAAATTGTATAAATTTAATTATTCTTTTCTAGTGGAAATGTGGCTTAAGTATAGGCAAATATGCTATGAGAGGTTTTGAAGCATTTAAAGGCAAGGAGAAGACTATATAAGAGTATGTTGACTTTATATTTGTGAATAGGAGAAATTTATTATTTTAAATATAACTCTCCTTATGGTGGCTAAATCATAATGGTTTATTCAAGATATAATTGGTCTTCAATAAATTTAGTGCCAAATACACCTCTAATTTTTTTTGTGCTCTTCTTTCTAACTTTTCTATACTTATCATGGGCTCGATAATGCCCAAGCTTCGTTAACCTAGGCTCTGATACCAAGTGTCCCTAAATTTTTAATTTTTTAAAACTAAAATACATTTAATTACTCCAATTATGCTAATAGTAAAAATATTTTTCTATTTGTTTACTATTTTAGAACTTGCTAATGGACATTAAGATGTAAATAAAGATTATATTTCAATAACATTGCACCATATTTATTTCACTAAAAAAAAAAATCTCTCTCTCTTTTTCCTTTATAATGACATTAAAAAATTCTAATATATTCCTAATTTTTTTGTAATAATGGTAAACTATTCTAATCTAGACTATAAATAGAAATAGAATCTAAGGGAACTAATGATTAGATTTTTAATAACCTATCTTAAATAAACTTGGTCAAGAAATACAATACAATATAGGAAAATTTGGCCAAACTTTTATAATCATATTTAAAACTATAACATTTGCATCTACAAATTTAATTTACTTCTTTTTAACATTGGATTGGATCTATTTCTACAATTCTCTTCTTTCCTTACAACAACATCTCTAAAAATCTAAAGTTTTTGATAAACCAAAATTCTAACCAATAAGATTAGGAGCTAATTGTGTATACATAAGAACCTAGAATGAGATATGCATTATGAAATCTTGACCAAATTTTGGGAGGAAGTCAAAAATAAGGGTTGTGGGGGGGGATGATGTAAGACCCTTGTTTCTTGTACACTCAATAAAACCCTAGCCTTACTAATATGTTCCTTTTTAAAGGTATGTGAGAAGAGATGATTTATTCGAGAGATAAGTGATGAATATCCTTGAGAATATTGTTATGAATAAGATATTTTTCTCCATGTGGAAAATTAATGCATTGCATTTTAGGGAAATTATTAAGAGGATCTCTAGGATTCTTATATATCCCTTCATTAATTGAAAAATTGTGAGAGCCTAAAGGTAGGATGGAGAAGTGAACCCAAAGATCATTAATCAACCACCCTACTAGAGTATACAAACAAAAGACAACACAAATATGAAAGAAACCACAAGATATATATTGATTCCAAATGTAGATATGATAAGACAATATTTTGATTATATGTCATACATAAGGCCTACCTAGTTGCAACCATATACATTCAATTTACAATCAATGATTTTAGAAGATTGGGCTTTAGAGAAAAAATTGTAATATCTATCTTCTAAATATCTTTTTGTTATTATTACTATTATAGAATAACTGAGAGGGTGGGAGTGGGGGTGAATCAGTTATCCTCAGGTCTAGATTTACCAATTTATCTTTTAATAAATTAAAACAACTTAATCAATCTTAAGAACCCACTTGGTCTATATAGCATATCATGAAGATTTTAACATTTTATGCAATTTATTAACTCTCTGTCTCTATATGTGGTGGCTGCTAGTAAATAAATTACTATAAAAATATAGCATGCAAAACAATAACATCCACACATGAAAATGACACTTTGACACCATAATTTAACATGGAAACTTAATTTGGGAAAAACCACCAAGTAACATGCTACCAAATTTTCACTCTTCTGAAGTGAGCTTGGTTAAGAGCCAACCCTATTAAAGTTTATACAACACATTGTTAAATGTGACCCTATTAAAGGATTTAATCACCTTGTTAGGAGTGGGCTTGTTAGAGGGCTTTGGATCATTCCATTAGAATATCACTTTGATTAAAGAATTTTGACTGATAAAATGTTTAGAATGAAATGATAGGGTTGGTTTGTAAAGTACAACTCACTTTTCAAAATTAGATCTCTATTCTTGAATCTTCTAATTCATTGAATGGCCTCCACTAACATCTCTATCATGATATCCTTGGCATCTCCTCAAGCAATCACTTCTTTGCCAAACTCTTCACACTTCACATCGTTTATTCTCCTCTTCATAACTTCTCCTTAAGGTTTCCAATAAACCATGATCCAACCTTTAAATTTATTCCTTATACCTCCTTAAATAGATAATTTCAATCTTTTGCCACTTAAAAATTAGTGTTGATCTTATCATTAGGTCAGATTCATCGAATCTTTTCATCTCTTAGTTCTCCTTATTCTTCTAGAAACTTTTGATCAAATCCTTTTGTTTGATTACTTAAAAACTCTTCTTGTGCATTAAATATGGAATTTCATCAATCCTTATCTTCCACATGCTTTGACTAATTTAAATTTTCAATTGTGTCATCCTCAAAATCAAATATTTCTCAAACTATAACTTTTTTGTCACTTGGTAATCATTGTTTTCTTCAGCTCAGTCATCACTATGTAGCTCGACACACACTATACAATCTCACTCAACATCTACATGCTTTCTTATCCATTACTATGCTTGATATCTACCATACTTCTTCATACACTTGCTTGGAAATAACTAACACTAAGCTTGAACTATTTTGCTAGGCTTCTACTTAAGTTCCTTAATCTTCTGCTTCAACTCCTTCTTTGAGCCTCCAACATTGATACTCAGTCAAGCTTATCCTTATGACTTGTTTCAAATCTAAGCTTCATCCAACTATCTACTTCACCTTATGTATTGATTGGACAATACATCATCTTGTCAAGGAATAAATTATCAAGTTCACATTGTATTTTCGTGATACTTAATACATCTCAAATCAACCTTTCACTAGGTCATCTCGAGATCTCTTCTTTTTCCTCTTCATTAATCAAATGATATGACACTCTACACTATTAGTAAAATTTCTTTCCAATAGGTTTGAAACTCTATGTTACCAATAGGATTGACATCAATGACAATATAACAATTGCTCCAATTGTAGTTTCTAACACTTTCTCACTTCCTACTCTAATTTTAGATCTCAAATATATAGCCAAGACTATAAGTCAACTTGTCAAACAATTTATTAGAAATATAGATCTTGTCCCAAAGGAGAAATTAGAGACCAAACAAATAAGCAAAAAAAACATCCACAAGCACCAAGATTGTTCCACACGTGATCCAAGAAGAGATTCCCAAGGCTACTAAAAGTGTTGATATCACAAAAACCTTGCACACACTGCACCTTACTCAAGTTTCCATAAAATAACATGCCTTGAGAAAAGATAGAGTATAAATTCTACATATGATGATATTAAATTTCATGAACATAGGAAAAGGATCCATGATAGGTCCACATTAAAAACCTTATTATGTGGAAAAAAATTACACGATTAGTAAGGGCCATTCCTCAAACAATAGACACAAACAATAAACAAGATATAATTTTAGTTGATTCAAGCTTTCCAAAAACCCAAGATGCTCCTACATAAGACACCTGGGGTAAATGAGGATTGATGTCCACATCAGGAAGCCCTAATAGTCTAAGAATTATCATGAGGATCCAATTCATCTCGAGATATCTAAGAATTATCTTCAACTAGTTTATAATGCCAAGTTGCAGTATGTATTCTTTGTAATCTTTTCCTCTAGTGCTCTTACTTTTTCTGGGATACAAAATTATTTCAATTCCTTCTATCTTTTTCTTAGGATAATTAGATTTATTAAAATTCTCTTCATTAGACTCAAAATACTCATAAATATCTGAAATATTGCAAATAGGTGAAATATTCATGCATTTAGGCAATATAAATTTAAAAGAATTTCCATTGTTATGTTTCTTTAAAAATTTACAAGGCCCAAATTTCTTTATCTTTAGTTTGTTATAGGTTCTAACAAGAATTGTTTTCTTCTTCAAATGTACCATTACTTCATCTTCAACCTCAAAGCCTTTATGTCTTCTCCTCTTATCTGCTCTCTCTTTATATTCTTGATTACTGTCATTCAAATTTCTCGTCACTTTACCATACAAATTCTTCGTAAAGTTAAAAAATTCCTTAGCTCCAATACCATGTTTCAACTTGGTATTCAAGTTCCTCAACTCTGTATTACCTCTAGGATACATTCCATTCACAATCTCAAAAGAATCATTTTTAGTGCTTCTGTTCACTTAGTTGTTATATGAAAATTCCACTTGCGCTAAAATTAGGTCCTAATTAGTAGGTTTATCTTCAATAAAAAATCTCCACAAGTTACCCAAACTTCTATTCACAACTTCAGTTTCTCGATTTGTCTATGGATAAAATGTAGAGCTAAACTTAAGATCGATATTCAAATTCTTCCAAAGTGTCCTCTAAAGACAATTAGTAAACTTAGTATCTCTATCTAAAATAATAGTCTTAAATAGTCCATGTAATCTCACAATTTCTTTGAAAAATAAATATGTTACACCTAACACATTTGATGTCTTCTTACAAGTTATAAAATGCATCATCATACAAATTTTTTCAACCACTACAAAAATAGAATCATTACCTCTTAGAGTTCTAGGTAATCCTAGAAAAAACTCCATACTTATATCTTCCCAAGGTTTACAAGGAATAGGTAAAGGTATATATAATCCTACATTCTGACAAGTTCCTTTAGCAACTTGACAAATTCTGCAACACCCTCTTTTAACATCCTTATACATATGTGTCCAAAAGAATCTCTCTAAAATTAACATTAGTGCCTTATCAATCCCAAAATATCCTACAAGTCCAACACTATGTTTATCCTTAATGATATTTTCTCTCATAGATCCTCTAGGTATACATAACTAAATTCCTTTAAAAAACATATTGGTGTAGGAGAACCTAACCCTCCATTCTCCAAGAAAATCTATCATTTTAACTCTACATGAGTTTTACTCAAGGGAATTTGTGCCCAAGAGACATTTGTAATAGGTAGAAATAGTTATCTAATAAATCAAGCCTACCTGTAAGGCCTAGTCACCATTGGTGTTATATAAACCATGGGTTTTTTACTATGGTCATTAGGCACATCTTAGTCCTAGGATAGGATAGGTGTATTCTTAGGATTCTAAAACTATGTACTTGGCTAACACTGGGAATCCTTTGTTAACTGACCCAAATCGATATGGTCTTGGAGCTCGACAGTGCTTAACAATTGACTGATATTGAGATTACATTGACTTTCATTTGTTAACCAATCCAACTTGGTTGACACTATCTCTGAACTTGGTTAACACTAAAATTCTTTGCACATATAGGGGAACTATCTTCAATGATCGAGTAGGCTCGGCTAATACTGACTACTTGACAAGGCTAACAGTTTTTTGTTACATTTTACAAAATTTCACCTAATCACTCCCAATGGTCACAAAATTTGAAAATTGGTTGGATTAGTTGGGAAAGGTCTTCAAATATTCCTTTTAGGTGGATGGAAGATAGAGACACATAATATGTAATTTTGTATTTAAATCAATAAAAAGATCTCATTTTTCTTGTAAAATGTTGCATTTCCATAGTGTATAGACTAGTATAGATTGGCACATGTGAATAAGTGATTGATTTGGAATTTTGAATATCATAGTTGAAGAATGCAATTGGTTTGAGGGTTTTAATTTCTCTGTAACTAAAGTTGTTTGAAGTTCTTTCTTGGGTGAACCAAAACCCTCCATTTGATGATTAGTTTTAGGAATAATGCCCTAACTTGCATTCCTACCATGGAATCTTCATGCCACTCAGAAAAATAAAAGTTAGGAGGATTTTAAATATGGTCCCTAAAGAATGGGAGATGGAAATCAAGGCAAACACTTTTTCTAGCAATCCCAAGGCCAAACATCTCTATGTGTTTGGTGCAAGACTGCAGGTATTGAAGTGTTGTAGGCACTTATGGGATGGATGAAACCAATATAAGGGTGGATAATGATACCTATTAGATATCTACATGTTTCCTAATTGGTGGTTTAACCTAGTAAATCATTAATTTTGTGCTTCCTTCACAAAACCTAGCAATTAGGCCCAAAAGGCAATTTCCTATCTATGATCCCTGGAACAAGATAGGCAGATCAAACCCACCAGTTTGAGTTGGATAAGTATTTTGGAACCTTTCTACTCCCTTATAAACTCATAGGTTCTCATTCAAGGCATAAACCTAGTATTTGGAGATTTTGTGTTTAAGACCTAGTTGTGCTCTTTTGGGTGCCTAGGCTATGTTTTCGTGTAACTTTGTTTCAAAGGTGTAGAGCCCTCTCTTGATTCCATTTTAGGGAGTTTGAAGTAATGAAAGGCCACACCACAACATTTTTTCATGTTTAAGGAAGATATCTACATCAAGTGTTATCAGAGCAACCTAAGATCCTTAGGGAAAACAAATTTTTACAAACACCATGGATGGAGAAGATGAAGGAGGGTTATCTTCAAAGATGACCAATGTAGAGATTGTGAAATACTTGAGAGAATATAAGATAAAAAAAAGAGACGGATAAATTTAAGGAAGAGCTTCATAACAAATGTAGTGAAAACTCTGAAGAAGTCAGATAAGGGAATGATGAAGAACCCCTTGAGCAAGAGGAAGAAGAATGTTGTGCTGACCAGAGGCTGCTTTTGGGGACTCTGAAATCTATGGAGAGGAGAACCATGGATGCTTATCTTAACTTGCCCACATATATTGGGAATATGGACCTAGCAACTGCAATGGATTGGATAGATGCCCTAACTATTTTCTTTGATTGTGAAGACATCCTTAAGAACCAAAGGGTGAAGATTGCCAAGTCTAGACTCAAGGGCTTTGCACTCATATGATGGAACTTCACTCAAGATGATAGGGTGAAGAACAAAAAGAATCTAGTCACCACATGGAAGAAGATGGTGGCTCTACATAGAGAGATATATGTCCTTGAGGATTATGAAGTTTGAATTCATAAGAAGAGGATGAGTTTGACGTAGAAAGAGATGGACATCCCTACCTACACAGAGGAATTTTGGAAGTTGGTGATGAAATCCAAACTTGTTGAACCTGAAAGTGTGAAACTTGCCAAGTATATGCAAGGAATAAGGGTTTCCATTCAAGATGAATTAAGTTTGACAAGCCCTTCCACTATAAACTAGTGCTATCAGTTAGCACTCAAGGTTGAAGAAAATTTCAAAAGGAGGAATGAACAAAGTGGTAGAAATAAGGGAAAGAATGACATAGGAAAAGGAAAGTTTGGGGGTAAAGGAACATAAAGAAACAAACCTCAAGGAGATTCTAACAAGGAGAATACCCAAGGTGAGAATAGTTCAAGAGGTGGATATAGAGGAAGGAGAGGAAATGGCAAAGGAAAAAATGGTGGAAGAAATAATGGGTAGATCAAATGCTACAATTGTAAACAGATGGGTCACTATACAAACAAATGTCCTAAGAAGCATAACAACCAAGGAGAGAGAAGAACTAACATTTTTGAAGCTGATGATGATGATGAAAGTGTCAAAGATTTTACTGGTGAAGAAGGGGCTACTCTCATGATGAAGAGGACATTGATCAAAGCACCTATACTAGTGGAGCCTCCACAAAGGAAGACTCTCTTCAAGACCAACTACAAAAGCCATGGAAAGGTATGTAAGGTAGTTATCAATTTGGGTTCTACTAAAAATCTTGTTTCTAAAGAAATGGTAGATAAATTGAATCTAGAAAGAATACCCCACCATAATCCTTCCTATATATCTTGGCTGACAAAAGGCCAATAGATGTTGATACATGAACAAGCTTTGATAGATTTTAAAATAAAATATTATAAGGATAGAGTCCTTTGTGACATTGTAGACATGGAAATTTGTCACCTTCTACTAGGTTTTCCATGGCAATATGACCTTAATGCCAAACATGATGGTGTCACTAACAAATATTTAATCACAAAAGATGAACATAAGTACAATGTTCTTCCCAACCCTAACCAAGAGAAACCCAAAGAATAGTTAGCTTTCATGGCAAGTGAACAAGAGATGTTGAACTATCCAAGACTCTCAAATAGAGTATTAACATAGGGAGGGATTAGATAACCAGGGCCAAAGGCACACCCAACTATCCAAACCACCTACAAGAGTTAACACAATAGAAAAATTGACACCAAATAATAGCTAACTCGAGAGATAGAGGAAAAAATGCCTTAATATTTTCATCAAAATCATCAATTACATGACCAACTATAAGGCCTTCTAGGTTACAACCATATTACAATTCAATTACAATCTTCAATGATCAAACTTTGCATCTTAGCTTCCTTCTCCTACTCCTATCTTCTTACTCCTTACTTCTTCCTAAGACTCTACCAAAGACCTCTTTAAATATATGCATGGCCACAAGTCGACATGTTATAATTACAACAAAATAAAATCTCATATTAAATCTTGGGATAAGTCATAAGTTAGCTCTCAGCAAATACCTATCACTAAATTAAATGCAAAGGTCAACTTCAATAGGAAACTACATAGACAATAGGGCAAATGGAGAATCCAACAAAATTTTGTAACTTTGTGAACTTAGCAATACTTGGCAAGAAAATAAGCTCGATAGCCAAAGGAACTCCACAACCAAAGAAGACTTAGAAATAAAATGAACTTGGCAACGCTTGGAAACCAAAGAAACTCAACAACACTTGGAAACCAAAGGAACTTGACAACCATAGGATAACTTGGTAACCATAGGATAACTTGACAATAACTATGAACTCAAAAAATATAGAAAACTCGACAATGCAAGACATTGAAACTTGATAGTAACTAAGTAACTTGGTGAACATGCAAGATAGCTATGCAACCCAAGATGGTCTTGCATCAAATAATCGGGGTTGAAATAAATGATTCTCCTAAATCATTGAGATGTCGCAACTTGAGTTGAATCCAACTTAGATTGGAAAATCCATCTAGCATCTTCCATTAGTTTTTTCTTCTATTTTACCAAATACTCATAGTAATATTTTCCTCTTGTGCTCTTACCAACTCTCTGATTCAATATATGTTCAACTTCTTCAATCTACTTCTTAGAATAATTATCTGATATAACAACTTCATCATCTAACTCATGATACTTATACAAATCAAAAACATTGAATATAGGAGATATATCCATGTCATTAGGTACAACTTCATAAGCATTACCACTATCAAACTTCTTCAAGATCTTACAAGGTGAAAACTTCTATCTTCAACTTATTGTATGTTCCAATAGGAAATATTCCTTTCTTCAAATGAACCATCACCTTGTCACCAACTTCAAAGATATGATGTCTTCTAGACTTATCAGCATTCTCCTTATACTTCTGATTACTTCGTTTTAGCTCCAACTTTACTTGGACCTTGTGCAAAGATTCCATAAAATTAGAAAACTCTTCTGCTACATCACTTATATTTTCTTCATCCCTTAAATTTGATACTCCTCCAGGCTTCATTCCAGTGGCAATATCAAAAGGTGTCTTCCCTATACTCCTATTCATAGAATTATTATATGCAAACTCAACTTGTGTTAATACCATCTCCCAATTATGCGATCCATTTCCAACTAAGCATATCAACAAATTACCTAAGCTTCTATTCACAACCTCTATTTTTCCATCTATTTGTGGATGGAATGTAGAACTACACTTCAACTCAGTACCCACATTCTTCCACAAAGTCTTCCAAAAATAACCAACAAACTTACTGTCTTTGTTAGAAATAATGTTTTTTGTTAACCATGCAATCTCACAATCTCTTCAAAGAAAATCTAAGCAACATGCTTGGAATTTGATGTCTTCTTTCAAGGTATGAAGTGAGCCATCTTAGAAAATTTATCTACAACCACAAATATAGAATCATGTCCCTTTACTATTTTAGGCAATCCAAGAACAAAATCCATGTTGATGTCACTCCAAGTTTTCTTAAGAATAGTAATAGGTGTATACAAATTGGTGTTCTGACTTACTCCTTTTGCAACTTGATAAACTCTACAACTCTTTACAAAATTTTGAATATCCTTATACATCTGAGGCCAATAATATTTTTCCTTTAACAAACTTAGTGTCTTGTCAATTCCAAAATGTCCAGCCAATCCACCACTATGATTTTCCTTAATCAAATTCAATCTGGGAATACACAATTGAATATCTTTAAACAATGTACCTTCTTCAATAAAATACTCATCAAACTTATTTGGTTTTTCTATCAAACTAGGTGCTCTGGACTCTCTCCACATCTCAAAAATTTAGTATCAGTATCATATGACTCATTCATCTCATCAAAACCATGAACTTCAACTTTCATCTTGGTCAACAAAGAATGTCTTCTACTCAATACATCAACAACTCAATTAGTGATTCCACTCTTATGCTTAATCACAAATGTAAAACTCTACAAATACTCAACCCACTGCATACGTCTTTGATTTAGCTTATGTTGACTTCTAAGGTATTGTAAAGCTATATGATTAGTATAAAACACAAATTCCTTAGGAATCAAATAATGTCTGCAATTCTTCAAGGCTTGAACAATAGCATAAAACTCTTGATCATACATAGAATACTTCCTTTTAGCATCATTCAACTTCTCCCCAAAGAAAGCAAAAGTTTTACTTTCTTGACTCAATATAGCTCCTATTGCACTACCACTTGCATCATATTCAACTTGAAATACCTTATTGAAATTAGACAATACTAATATAGGTAACTCAGTAACCTTTTGTTTCAAAGTCTCAAAACTATTATCAGCTCCATGTGTCCACTTTAATTTATTTTTATCTCCTCTCATTGTCTCAGTCTTAGCATTACAAAAAAAACTAAAATTTCTTATAAACTACCTATAAAAACTAGCTAAACCATGAAATGATCTTACCTCACCCACATTCTTAGGTGTAGACCACTACCAAATTGTTTTAACCTTCTTAGGATCCATCTTCAAACCATCAACTAAAATCACAAATCCCAAATACACAATCTCCTCTTGCATAAAAGAGCACTTCTTTAGATTAATCATCAAATTTTCCTCTTTCAATCTCTTCAGTACTTGTCTAACATTCTCAATATGTTCTTCCTTAGTCCTACTGAATATCTGAATATCATCCAAATAAAAAATCACAAACTTACCCAAGAATCTTTTCAGAACTTCATTCATCAATCTCATGAAAGTACTAGGTGGATTACTCAAACCAAAAGGCATTAGCAACCATTCATACAAACCATTTGTTGTCTTAAAATAAGTCTTCCACTCATCGCCTTCTCTAATTTTGATATGATGATAACTACTCTTCAAATCAATCTTGGTAAAATACTTTACTTCACTCCAACAATCCATTATGTCATCCGTCCTTAGTATAGGAAACCTAGATTTCACTGTAATCTTGTTAATAGCTCTAGAATTAGTACACATTCTCCATTCTCTATTCTTCTTAGGTGCTAATATGGTAGGTAAAACACATGTACTCAAACTTTCTCTAATCAAACCTTTCTCCAACAGCTCATGCATTTGTCTGTTAAGTTCTTCATTTTCAGTAGGTGTTAATCTATATGGTACTTTATTCGAAAAACTAGCTCTAGGAATTAGATCCATACAATGAATTATACTTCTCATAGGATGTAATTGATCAAGTATATCCTCTACAAAAATATCCTTATACTCATTCAAAAAATTAGAAATTTCCACTAGCACTTAGTCAATACTACCAGTTTTTGTTGTCATTGGGTTACCACTAGCTTCTGCTACTCTGTCACTATTGACTGGCACTCAGTTAGCACTATTTTATGATACTCAATTTCTATTCTCACAACTTGATTTGCTAGGAATTATGGAAAAATGGATTTGATTCTTCTTCATTTCCTTTTCAAATTATTTTCCATTAACCATGCAAATTCTCACAATAGTACACTTAACCTCATCTGAACTTTCAATCAAAGGAAATAATATTTTCTTCTTCCCATTCACCCAAAGAGTATATTGATTCAATCTTCCATCATGAATAGCATATCTATCATATTTCCAAGGTCTACCCAACAAAATATGACAACAATCCATAGGCATAATATCACACAAAACTTTATCAAAATAATGTCGAATCTTGAACTGCACAATACATTGTTCACTTACCAATATCTTATGCTCATCTTTGATCCATGAAACATGATATGGTTTAGGATACTAAATTTATATTGTCACAACTTGATTTTCTAGGAATTATGGAAAAATGGATTTGATTCTTCTTCATTTCCTTTTCAAATTTCTTTCCATTAACCATGCAAATTCTCACAATAGTACACTTAACCTCATCTGAACTTTCAATCAAAGGCAACTATATTTTCTTCTTCACATTCACCCAAAGAGTATATTGATTCAATATTCCATCATGAATAGCATATATATCATATTTCCAAGGTCTACCCAATAGAATATGACAACAATCCAGAGCCATAATATCACACAAAACTTCATCAAAATAATGTCGAATCTTGAAATGCACAATACATTATTCACTTACCAATATCTTATGCTCATCTTTGATCCATGAAACATGATATGGTTTAGGATGCTCCAACCTCTGTAATTAAAAATTTGTAACCAATTATTGGCTATACAACTTTTTTTGTTGCCAAGTATTACTGAGTCTACAAAGTTTCAACATTTTTTTGGATTCTTCATTTGCAAAGTTGTCTGTGTTCAAAATCCTATTGAAGTCAACCTATGCATTTAATTTAGTGATAGGTATTTGCTGAGAGCCAACTTGTGACTTGTCCTAGAATTTAATATGAGAGTTTATTTTGTTGTAATTGTAATAGGCTGACTTGTGGTTGTGCATATATTTAAAGAGGTCTTTGGTAGTCTTAGGAAGAAATAAGAAGTAAGAAGGTAGGAGTAGGAGAAGGAAGCTGAGATGCAGAATTTGATCATTGAAGATTTTTAATTGAATTTTGATATGGTTGTAACCTAGAAATCCTTATATTTGGGCATGTAATTGATGATTCTGGTGAATATATGAAGACATTTGTTCCTCCATCTCCTGAGTTAGTTGTTATTTGGTGTTAGTTTTTTTGTTGTGTTAGCTCTTGCAGGTGGTTTGGATAGCTAGGTGTGCCTTTCACCCTAGTTATCTAATCCCTCCTTGTGTTAGGTATGCCCTAGTCCTCAAACCTAAGATGAAAGAAGTCACCCAAGAATTTCCTAAAGAAGTAAAGGATCTAGTACAAAAGTAGAAAGGGATACTTGTAGGAGATACTCCAGATGAACTCACACAATTGAGGGACATCTCACACCAGATTGACTTCATACCAAGTGCTTCTCTGCTTAACAAGGCTGCATATAAACTTACCCCTAATTAGAATGCAAAGGTATCCACATAGATCAGTGATCTATTAGCAAAAGTACTCATACAAAAGAGTTAATCCCTTTTGTAACCCTAGTGTTCTAGCCCCTAAGAAAAATGGAAAGTGGAGGCTATGCATTGACTTTAGGGAAATCAATAAAATAACTATCAGGTATAGGTTCCCTAACCTAAAAATTGAAATTCTATTAGACCGACTTAGATGAACATGTTACTTTTCCAAAATAGACCTTAAATCAGACTACCATCAGATAAAGATTAGGACTAGAGATGAGTGGAAAACAATGTTTAAAACCACTGAAGGGTTATATGAATGGCTTGTTATGCCATTTGGTCTAAGAAATGCCCCTAGCACCTTCATGAGGCTGATGAATGAAGTGCTTCATGACTTCATAGGTAAGTTTGTACTAGTTTATCTTGATGAAATATTGATCTTCAATAGAACCAAAGAAGAACATGTTAAATACATGGAACTAGTCCTTTAAAGGCTACATCCAAAAAAGTTGAAAATCAACCTTGAAAAGTGTGCATTCATGCAGGCAGAATTGACATTCTTGGGCTTTGTCATCATGAAGAGTACCTTGAAGATGGATCCTAAAAATGTTGAGGCTATCCTCAATTGGCCAAAACCTAAGACATCTAGAGAAGTTAGGAGTTTCCATGGTTTGGAAACATTTTATAGAAATTTTGTCAAAAATTTCAGTTACATGTGTGCACCTTTACTTGATATCATCAAAGGTGGTAGAAAAAAAATTTAGTGGACCACACAAGCTGATGAGGCATTTGAATATTTAAAGGGAAGAATGGTACAATATCCTATTTTGGCTCTGCCTACCTTCAACAAATTGTTCACTATTGAAAATGATGCTAGCAACCTAGCCATAGGTGCAGTTCTCAGTCAAGAGGGAAGACCAGTTGCATTCTTCTCTAAAAAATAAAATGATGCAAAGAAGAAGTATAGAAAACATGACATAGAACTCTATGCAATGGTTTGGGACCTAAAGAAATGGGGGCACTACTTGCTTCCAAAATAATTTATTGTCTACATAGATAATCATGCCCTAAGTTTCCTAAACAGTTAAGAAAAACTAAGTTACAAGCACATGAAGTGGGTTGAACAACTCCAAGCCTCACATTTTCAATCAATTACAAGAAGGGAACAACAAAAAAGGTAGAAAATGCACTTAGTAGAAGAGTGGGATTGGTTAAGAAGTTTAGAAACAGAGTATGGGGATGATGCCCTTAAGCACTTATACAAAGATGATACAAATTTTAGTGACTTCTACAAGTTTTTCTCTAATCTTTATTATTCTTACAATACTACTTATTCTGAATATTTATTATAGAATGGTCACTTATTCAAAGGTGGACAACTCTATATACCCAAGTGTTCTATGAGAGAAAATCTGATCAGAGAAAAGCATCGTGGCACTCTAGGAGGTCACTTTGGGATTGATAAGACCTTAGAACTCCTAAGAAGGAACTATCATTGGCCTAAACTCCATAATCATGTTAGGAATTTTGTGGAGATATATACAATTTTTCAAAGAGAAAAAGGAGTAAAAACAAATCAAGGTCTCTATCAACCCTTACCAATTCAAACAAAGCTATGGGATAGTGTGAGTATGGATTTTCTCTTGGGATTCCCGAGGACTAAACAAGGTTTTGATAGCATTTTTTCTATTGTTGATAGATTTATCAAAATGGCTCAATTTGTTCCTTGTAAGAGCTTAAATGATGTTTCACATATTTATAACCTATTCTTTAAGGAAGTGCTTAGAATTCATGGATTGCCAACATTCATTATCTTAGGTAGAGATGTAAAATTCCAAGGTCACTTTTGGAGGACCTTATGGAAAAAGTTGGGCACAAACCTATCCTTTAGTTCTTCCTACCATCCAAAAAAGATGGGAAAACTAAAGTGTTCAACATATCATTAGGCAACCTTTTAAGGTGTCTAACAAAGCAACATGAGGAGACATGGGATGTGATCCTCCCTGAAGCATAATTTTCCTTTGATGACTCAATCAATAGGTCGACATGAAAGACACCATTCCAAGTAGACTATGGATTCCATCCTAGAGGAGTTATGGAATTGAGAGACTTACCAATTGAGTTCAAAACTAGTGCACAAGGTGAGGAATTCTTAACATAGATCAAACAAATTCATGATCATATCAGAGTTACTCTGAATCAGAACACTGCAAAATACAAACAACAAGAAGACAATAAAAAGAGTCATGTTTCATTTAAGGAAGGAGATCAAGCATGGGATTATCTAAACAAAGAAAGGCTACCAAGGGGACACAAAATTGTAGATGAGGAAGATTGGACCCTGTCAGATATTGCAAAATTTGGAGAGAATGCATATGAAATTTCATTGTCTCCGAACATATCAATTTCTCCTATCTTTAATGTTTTTGATTTCACCCTTTTCATATGTGGTTCAGGTACTAATGACGTAATAGAAGATGTTGATGAACATGCATAATGGATCAAGGATCTACCACCTATCCAACCACTTCAGTTGGAAAAGATTTTGGATTCTAAGGTGGTCAAGAAGACAAGAAAGAAAACCTATACAAACTACTTGGTCAAGTGGAAGGGTCTTCCAGACATAGATGCTATGTGGATGAGTGAGGAATGCATTTCCAAACATGGTACCTCTCTTCAACAACTATCCTCAAGTGGGACTTGAGTTTTTCAAGCAAGCGAGTATGGTGTAGGAGCACCTAACCCTCCATTCTCTAAGAGAATCTATCATTTTAACTCTACATGAGTTCTACTCAAGGGAATTTGAGCCTATGAGATATTTTTAATAGGTATAAATAGTTCTCTAATAAATCAAGCCTACCTATTGTAATAATTTTCCCTAGGGAAAAATTCACCCAAGACCAAGAA
This sequence comes from Cupressus sempervirens, assembly GCA_028749045.1. Lineage (NCBI taxonomy): Eukaryota > Viridiplantae > Streptophyta > Pinopsida > Cupressales > Cupressaceae > Cupressus > Cupressus sempervirens. The sequence goes on along the minus strand of CM053783.1, from coordinate 508,380,883 downwards.
GCACAATAACTAGCACAAATAGACCAACATAGTATGATCAGAATAACAATATGATATTCAATTCATTGTATAGTACACTAGAGGTGCCTATAGGCCTCTATGATGCATCTAGAATGTCTAGGAGTTATTAATATTATAAGCTCCACAACTAAGCACATGTCCACCAGGAATGGGTTATCCTCCATTATGCACAGGAGTTAGTGGGATGATGAGAGGATAAGCCTACAAAGGTGTGTCACATACAATGATGTTGTAGACACCATATGCTTAATTAAGAATGTGAACAACTATGTTGTCAACATGAAAACTCAGTTGTTTATGAAAAAACTCATATGAGTATGCAAATTCCTAGGTGTCTAACCTAATAAATAATAAAATAATGCATTTATCCTAAGTAAACTTAAGTAAAGTATAAATAATAATTATATACACTAACACCCCCCCCCCCCACCCCCACCTTAAGTGCAGCTTAGGGGAATGCACTTAAGCTCACAAAAGCTATGATGAAATGCATAATGGGTCCCAACTAGTGGGCCATGTTAGGTACCCAAGTACAAATGCAATGCTAAAATACAATGAAATCTCTTTGCAAATAGAGAAAAAGGGAAAACAGCATGGGAAAAACCCTCCCCTAAAAAGAGAGATATGTACAATAAAGAAGAGAAGGATCATGTGACCCCCTTGGTGAAAAATCCCTTTCCCCCAAGAGATCTCACAAATTAATATATATACTTGACCTATGTGAAGGGCTTGGTGAAAATTTCAGCTACCTATTGCTCTGTAGGACAATACTACAGTGTGATGATCTACTCATGAATTAGCTCTCTGACGTAGTGCATATGAACCTCAATATGTTTGGTTGGCTGAGGTTGCACTAGATGTTTTGAGATTTCAATAGTACTCTGGTTATCACAATGGATGACTATGGGTTGAGGAATATCAAAACCAAACTCCTTTAGGATCTACTACAACCAAATAGCTTCTATTTCTACATTCACAGCTCCTCAATACTCAACCTCAATTGATGAGAGATGTTCTAATTTTTACACTGCCAACAAATGGGGCCAAAACCAAGATGAAACATATATCCTAAAGTAGACTTGTGAGAATCAAGGTCCGTTGCATAGTCTAAGTCTGTATAACCCACTAATTGAAGACCTATACCAGCTGCATAGTGTATCCCATGTGTATGTGTACCCTAGATATAGTGCAAGATCCATTTGGCTACCTTTCAATGAAGTTCATGTGGTTCTTGCATGAAGTGAGAAACCATGTCGACTACAAATGGGATGTTAGGGCATGTATGTGTCAATTAGATAATGCTTCCAACCAATTGTCTATACAAAGTCACATCAATAAGTGGAGTGGAACACTTTGTTTCTAACTTAACACCTGGAAGAAATGGGGTAGTTGTAGCCTTGAAGTCACTCATGTGAAACTGAGCTAGAAGATCAAGAGCATACATGGGCTGAGATAGTGTTATCCCTGATGAAGACTGATGTATCATGATACCAAGGAAATAGTGTAGTAGACCCAAGTCTGTCATCAAAAACCTATCCTACAAAGTAGCCTTTACACTATCCGTAATGGATAATGTGCTTCCTATAATTATCAAGTCATCAACATAAATAAAAAGAAGCAAATGTTTATCATCCCTTTGAAGAATGTAGACATTTGAATCAAAATGACATTGTGTGAACCTTGCTGAGAGAATAAAAGAGCCCATCTTGGCATACCAAGCTCTGGGAGCTTGTTTAAGTTCATAGATAGACTTCTTTAATTTGTAGACATGGTAGAATCCTAGATGAATCCCTATGGCTGCTCCATATATATCTCCTCATGAAGATCCCCATTCAAAAATGCACACTTCACATCCATCAAATGAACAACCCATCTCTGAGCTACTTCTATATCTATTGTCAAGCAAATGGAGTTCATTTTTGCCACTAGTGCAAAGGTCTCACTATAGTCAATGCCTGGTACTTGAGAAAAACTTTTTTCAACAAGGTGAGCCTTATGTTTATCAACACTACCATCCACTACAAATTTGGTCTAATAGATCCACTTACACTGAACCAATTTTCTTCCCTTAGGAAGAGAGACTAAGTCCCATGTATCATTTCTCATAAGAGAGTTGTATTCTTCCTCCATTTCTCTATACCATTGTGGAATACCTAATACTTCTTTGAATGATTTTGGATATGAAGCAACTGCAATATAAGCATGTGGGAGTGAGTTGTGTTGTGATCTTGTCCTGCACATATAAGAAGGTTTCCTTGCCAATGGTCCTATCACATCCAATGTCTACTTGGCCCATCTAGGTCTAGTGGGAGAAGATGTAGTAGGAATATCCTCAATCTCAACTAGTTGATGCCTTTGAGTTGGTTGCGAACATACATCTTCCAAGTCACTAATATCACTATCACTCTCTTTAATGAAGGAGGAAGAAGGAGGAGTTGAAGAAGAAAAGCTTAGACATTTTTTGTTCAAAATGTACACTCCTCTCATAGAATATGTCATGTGTCTTTGGATCCATCAACTTGTAGGCTTTATGTGTGTCTGCATATCTGAAAAAAATGCAAGGTTTTCTTTGTGCTTCCAATGCCTTGCATTTTTGTGGAGTACCAATGTGGGACAACCAAAGACTCTGAAGTGCTTAACTATAGGTTTCCTACCAGTCCATGCTTCAACAGGAGTTACACCATCCAAAGCTTTTTGAGGATTTCTATTTTGGATATTGTTAGCACAATTCATTGCTTCCACCCAAAAGACTTGATCAAGAGACTTGTTTTGTAGCATGCAAGTGGTCATCTCTTTGAGAGTTCTATTTTTCCTTCTAGCAACACCATTATGTTGTGGCCTATATGGTAGTGAATGCTAAAGTTCAATACCCTCTTGAGTGCAAAAGTCTATTAGTCTTGTGTTCACATATTCCCCCCCATTATCTATTCAAAGACCTTTGATAAATTTCCCAATTGCTTTTCCACTTGAGCCTTGAAGTTGAGAAATTTTTCAAACACTTCACTCTTGTGAGCCATGAAGAAAACCCAAGTGAAGCAAGAGTAGTCATCTATGAAGGTGAGTGGATAGCAAGACTTGCCAAAGGATGGCACTAGAAATGGGCCCATTACATCACTATGAACCAATTCAAGAACACATTGTGCTCTCCAAGACTTCCCTTTTTCATACAATTTTTTTGGATGTTTTCCAAGTGAGCAACTTGAACAAACACCTTCTAAAAATTTAATTTGAGGTAGACCATTGACCATTTTCTTGCTGCCAAGCTACTGAAGATATTTGTAGCTAAGATGTCCAAATCTCTCATGCAATAGTTTACTTTCTGCATTTGTATGTAATAACAGGCTTGTGCATTTGATTTTGGCACAAAGGAGGAGAAAGTGTAAAGCCTTGAATCATGATTGGCTTCTCCTATTGCAATGATAGAGTCATCCTTGATACTTTTCACTACCACTAAATCAAGAAGAAATTCAACTTTATTTCCATATCCATAGTGAGTCATTTGGTAGATAGAAAGAAGGTTGGAGGTAAGATTGGGAACATATAGAACATCCTTGAATGCTCCATTGTTCATTTCAACTTCACCTTTACCTTCAACTTCTAGCGTAGTATCATCACCTACAAAGAAGTGTGGTAACTCTGAATATGTCATGGAAGAAAAATCTCACTTTGATGCACCCATATGATGTGTGGCACCTAAATCAATGATCCATTCTCCCTGACTAATAGTGTTTGTGAGTAAAGCATTCCCTTTGCCCTTAGAATCTGAAGATGAGGATCATTTCTCCTTATAGGCATTAGGTAGTGGAACATTTTGTTTCTTCATGATGTTCTTGAACTCATTAATGTACTTATGTAAACACTAACATTCATCATGACCCATCTTCTTACAATAGGCACACTTTTTCTTCTCTTGATTAGAGTCCTCCTTCTTATTTGTATTTGAGGAAGACTTGCCTTGTTGATTTGATGTTGGTGTTGTTTTTTCTATGTCCTCTTGTTTGTTGTTCTTCCACTTCTTCTTCTTGCCCTTTCCTTTGTTTGAACTTTGACCAGCTAAATTTTGAGAACCCTCATTATTAGCCACCAATGCCTTGGACTTTGATGGCTTGAGAATCCCCATTGTTTTCAACTTCTCTTCTTCATCATTTAATAGTTGAGCATAATCATCAAAAGTGAGTTTCTTATAGGAAACCCCTAATGTAGTATTTGTGGTGTTGTAAGAAGAAACAAATGTGGAGTACTCATATGGAAACTTATTATGAATGAGATAGATCAACCTATCATCTTTAATAGGACTACCACAATCATCAAGCTTTGTTCTTAATCCATTCACCTTAATGATGAAATCTTGTATAGAATCAAATGTCTTAGGATCTAGAGAGACAAGCTCATCTTAAATTTTGTAAACATCCTACTTAGTCACTTTACCATATAGATTTTTGAGGGCATCCCAAGTTTCTTTGGATGTATTATATTTTGTGATCTAATAGAAGATCTTGTCTTCAACCCCCATCTTAATATCACTTAGGGCTTTCCTATCTACCTGTTCCCAAGCAATTATATCACTTTTAGATACTTGATCACCTATTACTTTAGGAAGGGAACCATCTACATATTGAGAAACTTCATTATGCATTAATTGACACCACATTTTAATAGACCATGTAGCATAGTTATGTGGTGTCAATCTTGAAAACTTAAGATTTCTCGTAATGCAAGAAATGAAACATAACAATAGAAAAAGAGGAATACAACACCAAGAGACACCCCCCTATTCACTCAATCAAGAAACCCCCAAAACGAAAGATTTTGGCACTTTATACTTAGTATGATTACAATAGCCACTTGTTAATTTGACCTTACTAGTCTTTTGATTTGTTGTTTACAACCTCCTTTTGGATTTCAAAACTAGAACTTTATAATGTATCTCAAATATACAACAATTCTAAAGTTATATCAAATCATTACAATGCAGAAAAGGACCAAATTTTGAAAGTGATATTTTTGTCCACACAACCCTATAATCTAATTGTAGATATGGAAAGTAGATGAAAATTTATGCACTTTCAAAAAAAATGGAACCTAATTTTGAGTTCAAATGAGCTCATGCAAAGAAATTGAATTTACAAAATGCAAGATTGGATAGGTACAATCACCAAAAACTAAATTTTTTAATAAATCCATGCACCAAAACTAGAAAAGAACAACACCACTAAATTTTTTTGGAAATTCTACCCAAAATAAAAAAAATTGCACCTGATTTGGAGCTTAGATGATTGAGATACGGCCTCCCAAAGTCAAACTATCAAATCAAAACTGAATCTAGAGAGCGGTCTAATAAGCAAACTATGAGGATAAATTTGATGGTCAAACAACTATCATAGTAGTGTACTTTTCCCTACAGATGATGATCAAAAAATTATCAAATTTAATGCCATAAAATGATGACATCAGCAAAAATGGGTCCCTTAGTGACATGGAAAATGATGTCACTACACGGAATGCATACGTTAGCACATGTACAGATGTACAAATTTTCTATCTGTCCTATACAACTAGGCTGAGGTGGTAGTCAATGTTGGGGTGTCCAACATGGCACTATGCTTACATAAAATTTTGTGTTGTCATTGCTTATGTGGCCATTGCATAGGTGGCAGGGTATAGTTTGGCATGACGTGGGACTATTGTGGACATGTCGCATGGTAGAGGAAGTGATAAACTATCTGTGGAGTTGGTAGACTGAGTTGGACACTAGTGGTTGGGAGGTATGCCAAGAGTTTGGATAGCGAGAGCCAAAGAAATTTTTTTCCATCTACCAGAGGTCTGCAAACAATGGTGTCAGAGTTGTAATCTGCATGGGCTAGAAGTAACAAAGCTACCTATCGGAGGAGTTGCAATGATTGGTGGTGGCCGATTTTAATTTTTGATGGGGGAATGATCCCACATGCATTACGCAAGTAGGATGTAAGAATTTTCCTTAGGGAAAAAAATCACCCAAGACCAAGAAGCACAATAACTAGCACAAATAGACCAACATAGTATGGTCAGAATAACAATATGATATTCAATTCATTGTATAGTACACTAGAGGTGCCCGTATATAAAAGCCTCTATGATACATCTAGAATGTCTAGGAGTTAGCAATATGATAAGCTCCACAACTAAGCACATGTCCACCAAGAATGGGTTATCCTCCATTACATACAGGAGTTAATATGATGATGAGAGGATAAGCCTACAAAGGTGTTTCACATATGATTATGTTGTAGACACCATGTGCTTAATTAAGAGTGTGAACAATTGTGTTGTCAACATGACAACTCAGTTGTTTATGCAAAATCTAATGTTGTAGACACCATGTGCTAAATTAGAGTTGCTTACTTCTATGTTGTCAATAGGACAACTCATATGAGTACACAAACTACTAGGTGTCTAACCTAATATATAATAAAATAATGCATTTATCCTAAGTAAACTTAAGTAAAGTGTAAATAATAATTATTTACACTAACACCTATAAGGCCTAGTCACCATTGGTGTTTTATAAACCATGGGTTTTTTACTATGGTCATTAGGCACATCTTAGTCCTAAAATAGGATATGTGTGTTCTTAGGCTTCTAAAACTATGTACTCAACTAACACTAGGAATCCTTTGTTAACTGACCCAACTCGACATGGTCTTGGAGCTCGACATGGTCTGGGAGCTCGACAGTGCTTGAGAATTGATTGATATAGAGGTTAAACTAACCTTCCTTTGTTAACCAAATCAACTTGGTTGACACTATCTTTGAACTTGGTTAAAAATAAAATTCTCAACACATACAGGGGAATTGTTTTCAGTGATTGAGTAGGCTCGGCTAATACTGACTGCTTGACAAGGTTGATAGTTTTTCGTTGCATTTTACAAACTTTCACCTAATCACTCCCAAAAGTCACAATATGTGAAAATCGGTTGGATTAGTTGTGAAAGGTCTTCAAATAGCCCTTTTAGGTGGGTGGAAGATAGAGATACACAATATGTAATTTTGCATTTGAATTAATAAAAAGATCTCATTTTTCTTGTAAAACATTACATTTCCATAGTGTACAAATTGGTATGGATTGGCAAATGTGAATAAGTGATTGATTTGGAATTTTTAATATCATAATTGAAGAATGCAATTGGTTTGAGGGTTTGAAGTGCTTTTTAACTAAATTTATTTAAAGTTCTTTCTCAGGTGCACCGGAACCCTCCATTTGGTGAGTAGTTTTAGGAATAATGCCCTAACTTGCATTCCCACAGTGGAATCTTCATGCCACTTGGAAAAATGAAATTTAGGAGGATGTGCAATATGATCCCTAAATAATGAGAGATTGAAAGCAAGGTAATCACATTTTCTAGCAAGCCCTAGGCCAAACATTTCTATGTGTTTGGTGTAGGACAACAGGTATTGAAGTGTTGCAGGTACTTAAGGGATGGATGAAACCAATTTGAGGGTGGATAATGATATCTAGTAGATCCATACATGTTTCCTAGTTGGTATATTAACCTGGTAAATCATTGATTTTGTGCTTCCTTCACAAAACCTAGTAATTAGGCCCAAAAGGCAATTTCGTTATCTATGATCATTGGAACAAGATAGGCAGATCAAACCCACCAGTTTGAGTTGGATAATTATTTTGGAATCTTTCCAATCTCCTATAAATTCATAGGTTTTCATTCAAGGCATAAACCTAGTATTTGGAGATTTTGTGCTTAAGACCTAGTCGTGCTCTTTTGGGTGCCTAGGCTATGTTTTGTGTAACATTCTTTCAAAGGTGTAGAGTCCTCTCTGGACTCCATTTTGGGGTGTTTGAAGTAATCCAAGGCCATACCACATCATTGTTTCTTGTTTAAGCAATAACTCTACACCACATATCTTCCTGAATAAAATAATGAACCTAATTATCTTGTCCATTTTTCGTGTGATTCTTTCAAGCCTTCCAAGGTTTTGCAAAATTAGGATTCATTTTATACAAGTTTATCAAATCATCAAACCCAAGCACTTCAATTTTCTAAAATTATTTAAAATTATTATCATTATTGTTCTCTACTATTTCTCTAATATATTATTAAAATTATTTTTCTTTCTTATGTTATTTTTTGCTAAGATATTCGATTTCTAATATAATTTTTTACTTAATTTAATCATTATTATTATATATTTTAGAGTATCATGATTTTATTATTTTCATCTGATATTATAATATGAGATTAATTTTAGTAAATTTTTTATTTTCAAATTATGTAATTGTATATTTCTTTCAAGTTATTTTTGTATTTCTGAATCTAAATCATAATCTTCTTGAGAATAGCATGCATTCATACATTTAAACTTATTTTTCTTTGAAAAAATACTACTACAAATTGTTATAACATGTGGATAAAAATAACTACCATTTGATAGTACAAATGTTTTTATTGGTTCTCTTTTCAGATTTAATGCTTTCTTTGGTTTTCTAGGTCATGGTTAATCCTCCACAACCTCTCCAAGTAATAGACATCTCAAGTAGTACATTAGAGGTCAGTACTCCACAACCATCTATGGGGTCTAATGTTTCTATCAATTGGATTGGGTTTCCTCAAACTAAAATCCAAAACCTTGTAAATTGTGCTTCTCTAAATTGTATTGAACTATATGCACAAATAAAAGTGGAAAGTATACATACATGTGATTTTAAAGATTTTGGGATCATTAGAGCAAAGGAAGTTTTGTAGGAAATCAATGCATTACAACTCAACTATTATAGTTATTGCACTTACCTAAGGGAAATTCATGCTGACAAGTATTTTAGAGAAGGAAATGCACCCATTATTCGTCGTGCATTTCAAGACTATCTTAATCGTTCATAGAACATGCTTCACTTGTGTTTTCCTCCATAGGTCTCTATTAGCGGATCCTCTTATATAACTCTTTAAAAAATAGAGGTTTTTGAAACATTTCCTATTAATGTAATGAGAGAATCAACCTTATGTTCCTCCTCTATTATATCAAATGTTGATTATAGTTTAACTTGTAAAAATTTGGTTCTATTTTTCAAAATGAATACAAGTGTGCCTTACATATATCTCCAACACTTACACATTTTTCATCTTTCTTTACCCCTACATATTTTATATTTCTCAAAGAGACACCACATATGTTTAATTATATAAATTGGTCTATAATGTCTAAAAAATAGCCCACATATGTTTAACTACAATGGGTTTTTTTCACAGCACAATGTTGTATGCCAAATTCTAAATAACACATATTTATGTTTTCTGTTATCCTTTTTTGTAAAAATATCAATTTTCACCTTAACTTTAATCTAATTTTGTCCTAAAATTATTTTAACAGTTGCATGCATTACACATATTCTTACATATGCTTCCTTAGCACTAGGAAAAAATGTGTCCATCCTATTGTATCTCGGGTTTTGCTTGACATTTAATATGTTATACTACAAGTTTGAGTACTCTTTTCAATATATTCTTGCACTTTAATAAGAAAATGTGTAGTTCACCAAAGAAATTCTAGTTTTTAGTTTCCTTGTATTCCCTCTTATCTCTATACATTTTCCTCATGTACATGTTTTTGTTTCAAAATAATGTTAGTAGATACAATAAAAACTATCACTTTAATAGACAAATGGATATTACTTTCCTTGGTAGTTTTTTATGCTAACATCAATAACAAGGTTTCTATCATATTATTAAAACTAATTATGTCTTTTTCTGCTACACTAACCATTTATTGCAAACATTACTCATTATCCAAGAACATACTTGGCATCATAAAATGTGTACTTCATGACACTAATTTTGGATTTCATATTCCTAGTATGCCCTCTTATCTCTATTCCTTTTCCTTGCATACTTGTTTTGGTTTCAAACTACTGGTACATAGTACAATTAAAATTATTACAATTTCCTGCTTAGTAGACAACATTAATGAATCTTATATTTCACTAACTTCAAAATAAATTTGAAAATATGAAAGGGTATTATTGGACATTGAATTCTAAACATAGACAACATGCTTAACACAAGGAAGTTTACATGAATAACAACCTCTAAGTATGCATCATTATAGCATGAAGTAATATTGATGTTACCTTCCATTTTCTTTGGATAGAATTCATAGTTGTAGGCCTCTATAGTTACTAATTGCTTTCCCTCTGACACTTTACCATAGATATATACATTTAACCATATCAAAGTAAGCTACAACTACTCTTGTTCTACTATGACCACTACATTCTTTATGAAAAGTGGTACCATAACATATTGCTTAGGTACAACCCTAATTATATAAAGTGGGCTATTATGACATTAACAAACACATACTCCTCTAAAGTTACCATTTTTCTCACTACTATGTTTGTATTTCTAAATAAGATAATGGTAATCGTCTGGCTCAATTTATAGGGAAAATTAAATCTCTCCAAGTAATGTCTCCATCTCTTACAAAAGATGCAATTAGAATTATCAATAATGATAACCTACATGTGCAACCACATCTCCAAGTCTTTGGCATTACACCATTTGGACAAGGAACTCAGGCAACAAATAGACACAAGTTAGATCTTTTTGATGGCCTTCACCTAAAAAAAGTGATCTTGTCAAGAGAGTTTACTGATCTTATAACTTCAGATAAGATCCAAAAGGGTTCTCTAATACATGCCACCCACTATTATATTTCCACCATTTGCGAGTTGAGTTAAGTTAACTTCTACTATGATCCTATTAAAAGAATTCCTTCTTGTTTATTATTCAATTATGCAACCTTGTTAATATTATTATTTTACCTGCCTATTTAGGTGGATTGTAATATACAACTTAGAGGTTCTATGCATGAAACATGATATCATTGGTGTTCCCAGCTTCTTATCAAAAAATTAGAGAAAATAGTAAACCATTCTTTGTTAGTCCACTAAGAATGAGAAAAAATGTTGGACACATTACATCAACACATATGAATCCTACTAAATTTATGTTTGGCCTTGATGCATCACTAAAGGAAAAATATCACACTTTAACAATCACTCCATTTAAAATTCTAAACCCATATCAAACAATGTGGACTACTAAAGGTCATGTGACTATGAAAAATTTAAAAAACTACCAATTCAACTTAAAGAATGGGAATGGTCATATGTTCAATTTTGATATTATGGATACTGAAAAAGACTAAAGTCTAGATAATTTGCTTCAATGATTTGCATACCTCCACTTTGAGAAAGTCCAAGTTGGGAGTTTCTACACATTGTTTGGTGGTATTGTCAAATCTATAAACAATTTCTACAATAAGTTGAATAATGATTTTGAAATCACTTTAAAGGAAGATTCAACACTTTTTTTATGTGATGATGACCTCTTAATTCCAAAACTTCAATACACTCTTATACCCATCAATACAAATATTACTAATATACGTGATCTCATTAGAATTGTCATTTGTATAGATCTTGCCTCTACAATTAAAAGATGAGATACAATTGAGTTTGTCAGAAAGAGTTTCAAGATGATTGATGTTTCTACATTCACTATCAATGTAACTTTTGTGGGGACATGAGGCTATGAAAGAATGTGCACAACTACAAGAAATGTATCATCTATGAAAGTCAACTGTACTTGTAAAAAATTATCATGTGGAAAAATATAATGGTAGGGTCGTAGGGAAGACTTCCCACTTTGTAGTTATTATATACCTGATATGTATGAAGCCAACCAACTACATTCTTAGAAATCCCAACATGGGCATACCTATCTTGCACCAACACCCACCCTACTAGATCCACCTCTAATTTTAGCATAGAAAACATTTACCATCATTGAAGAGGAAAGTTTCAATTCCTCAAAACCTCTCCAATGCATTGTTAAAGAAACCATTTTTTTTATCATAATAAAGAATTTTTGTTATCCATGTTTTCCCATTTTCATAATAGGAAAGGAGTGTAAGAAAATAGTTGAAAAAAATAGTGATTGTAAATGGTACTACCCAAAGTGTCTCACCACCTTATTAGATTGTGACTATAGATATATACTTCAAGTCAAGATCGAAGACCATACTAGAGCATTGTGGGTAACTTCTTTCAATGAAACCACATCTAAGTTCCAAGGTATGCCTACAAAACAACTTTGTATGCTACATTCAATGATACTTAACCTAACTATGCAGAGGTCATTATACAAATTGCACAATACAATTAGTTTATATTTGTAGTTACAAGAAAAATGGAAACATATAATGATGAATTGTGTCTCAAATCAACAATCCTATAAGTTGCTAAGTTGGATTTCATAAATGAGAGCACCTTACCCTTCAATAAAATTTTCCCCCTCATTTCATCTGCCACCAAATAGGAAATGCAACACACATGAAGATACAAAACTTACATTTTTGAAGACTTTTATCCATACATGAAGACAACTCTTTCTTATAAGTATATTGTATGTGAATCATAACTTATTCTATTTCTCCTCAATATCCATTTTGTATGTTTACCACCTTCTCTTTTTTATATTGACTACTATACCTACACTCTCTTCTTCTCAATAGGGTTTCAAGACCCTTTCAAAACTTGCATTTTCCCCTTTTAATAAAATAAATTTATAGTTCTTGTTTATCGGTTATATCTATTTTTTTATGGTTTTTAATGGTATATTTTTCTTCTCTAATAATTTTGTGTGCTCTATCATACATGTTCTCTATGCTTGATTTATGCTTACATGTTTGATATTATTATCTAATATATCTTACATTTAGTAATATCAAGTACATTTCTGAAAAATAATCAACCCATTACTCTTGGTAATTTTGCATTTCTATAAAACTAAACACCAACAAACTATTACTCTTACTCTTTGATGTAATTGATTTATCCACCTATAAAACTTGCACATAAGGATGGATATTTTTTTTTATAATATTGTTTTTGTTCTTGTACTTCTTTGGTTTTTACTGTATAATGGTAATATAAATGCATTGTCCATCTTATTGTACAATTTAGGAAATGGCTTCCATTCTTATTAATCTAGATGGACAACCCAACCATAGGAATAATGTTGCTATGTAATCATGCAAGAGAAGTTTCCTATATTATGCCCACCATAGAGAAGAAAATAAAGTACATTGTTGCATCCAATGCTACCAACATTTATAATCAGCGCTAAACCAGTCATTCCCCTACAACCTCCAAGATTCTAAAAGTTCCCCTAATCCACAACCTTTTATAACTGTTCTACCAAATCCTACTGTGTCAAGCCCTCATTGTGAATAATTAACAACCCACATGGATTTCCATTTGTTGTCTAAATATATAAATGCAACCCAAAGATTTAGAACTAGGATTAATGCCCTCTCAAAACTAAAAACATGTACTACCTCTAAGGAATGCTACCCTTGTATGAATGTATGTACATCCAATGGAGTTATAACTTATAAGAGATCTTTTTCTGAGAGGGGAATACATCACTTCTTAGAAGCCAACAACATGGACCCCTTTGGGAAACCAACTGTGTTTAGGGTTCTCACCCAAGTAAAAGAGATGCTTGTTGTACATGTTACTCCCATATTGAAACTAACCCATTCTCATGGTGGGCAATACAAATATAGTGGCCAAACAATAAGCTTCCCCCAAGATATAAAAATAATTTCAAAATATTTACCATGTACAATTGACCAACTAGATGTCTTAATCATTTGAAGACTAAATACAAATGGGAATCATTATGATTGATATGTTAATAGAAGCTATGTCCACAATGCACTCTCATTAAAGAGAAAATTTGACCCTTTCTACAAGGATGAGGAAATTGGCAATTTGGAATTATTGATGTTCCCTAGTTGCAATACAGTTATTTCACAAATCCTACATACATGATTAGAAAATGTTCCATGATGATCCAGAGGAGGCCAACAAAACTAAAAATGGGAAAATACTAAAATCTATTTTTCCAGTATATTCTATACTTTAATATTTTGTATTTTTGGAGGCCTTTGGAGCATTTCTAGGCCTAAAAGCCTCCGCAAATCAAGTCTCTTGAAATTTGGAGATAGACAATTTGATTACCTTTCCAATGATCTAAGTAGCATACATTTTTGAGCTATGTGCTGAAAGTTATGACTTCTACAAGTAGACATAAAATTTGAAATAGTTTTAAAATAGTTTTTATAGTTTTAATATTTTATTATGTAATAAACATTATGTGAATTGTTCATTTTTTTTGAAGGGATGTTGGTGGCCCTTCATATTCATCAAACATTGTATAAAATTGAGTTTTGAATGAAATGAACCACTTTTTGCTTACATAATCTCTTGTACTAAAATTGTTTTAATCGCATTAGAATTAACAATACTGTAGGTATCACACTAGGTCTTGCAATATGGAATTATTGTCAAGATCTGTGGTCTTAGAACTTGTTCTCTCCTATATGTCCTATCATACACAATCATCTTATAAAAGGTTGAGATTGGGTACAAGAGGTCCTTCAAATTATCTTCCTTTGAGATGTGCGTTGTTGCAGATGGAAAAATAACATGTTGACGGGATGGAAGAATCCTTGAAAACACAAGTCTTGCTCATTGTACATCTTTCATTAGGGTAAAATAATGTAGAAGAATGATTGCCCAAACTGGTACATTTGTGTTATTAATGACTTGTTCTGAGGAAGAGAAAAGAATGGTATGTAATTCTCATACCACCATGTCCATCACCACAAAAAACAAAGGTCAATGGAACAAATTTTGACAAAATATCAAAATGTGTTGAGTTACCAATAGGAGTACCCTTGCACTACCAAGTTACAAATTCTATCAATTTGATTCTAGGGACACCATTACCTAATGAGCCAATATATAGGAGATCCATGTTAGAAAATGATAAGCTCAAAAGGTAGATACGAGAACTGATTTAGAAAGGGCACATTCACCCAAATGCATCTCCTTGTGGTAGCCCAATTGTACTTGCAAATAAAAATGATGGAGCATGGAGACTTTGTATTGACTATAGAGAATTGAATAAGATCACTTTAAAAAAGAGATATCTGATCCCCCTAATAGATGACCTGTTGGACCATCTTAAAGGGGCAAAATTCTTCACTAAAATTGATTTAAAATTTGGGTACCATCAAGTGCCAATTGATCTAATAGATGTATGGAAGATTGCTTTCAAATATAAGGGGGTATTATTTGAATGGTTGGTAATGCTTTTTGAAATCCTCCAACCACATTTATGAGGATGATGAATGATGTACTCAATCCATTCACTAGTTCTTTTATAGTGATGTACCTAGATGACATTCTCAATTTTAGAAAAACTTACAAAGACCATCTGCAACATGTGAAATGAGTATTTTCTACCATGAAAGACCATGGACTCTATGCTAACAAGGAAAATTCTCTTTTGGTATGCAAATTATTAAATATTTGGGCCATGTTATTGATGGTGAGGGTGTTCATGTTGATCCTGAAAGCTTACAAGTAATCAAAGACTGACCTTCTCCAAGGAATTGTTAATCTCAAATTAATTTTAACTACTGATTGTTTATACACTTAAGTCATTGACTTAGTTCATGTTGAACAAGTAACATATGCTAAGAACAACATATAAGTTAGAGAATGTCCAGTAAATAGTGAGTGCTGAGTCACTCAAGTGTCGAGCAAACAGTATGTGCCCAGTGACTTAGGTGCTAAGCAAGCAATATATGCTGAGTCATTCAAGTGTCGAGTGATAGCATTAAAGTCACAGTATGTTCTAAGTACTGAGGACTTCAGATGTTGAGTTACATGGTTTTGTCATAGTTGTTTGCATTGGAAAAAATCACTATATAAATTGTTTTTGGGCTGACTTAAGGATTGAATTATGATATATTGGTGATAAGGAAAAATCTCATTTGGGAATCCCTATGTATTATATGCACCCAATCACATAAAGGGAAGGTTTAAGTGGAAATATGGATGAATCATAGTTGTTGATTCATACCTAACCCTAATTCACCTAGGTCTTCTTATGGAGGACAAACCCTAAACTTTGTGTGTGTGAGCAAGGGAATGAATGAATGATAAAAGGAGATTTTTGCATGTGCAAACTAGGACATTCATGGTGATCAAGGCATTATGATCTGAATTGTATTGCAAAATCAGTAAAAGGAGAATAGAGAAAGGAAACAATGAAAAATAAAGAGACATCCAATCAAGAAGGATCAAATGCACAATAGGATAGAGATAATATGTCATCAAGCACTAGAGTGCATGCTAACTACAAGATCAATGTTGAGACATTCTAACAGGTGAATCAGTTAAATCTCTTAATAGAATATTCAGCTGTATTGAAATCCTCTAACAAGGTGCTTAATTAATTGTGAGTTGAATTCCTTTAACCAAGCACACTTCTAATAGGGTGTTGAAATCTTTTAATAGGGTAAGATCTAATAGTCTTTTTAAGCCTTTAACAGGGTAGACCTTTCACAGAGTAGATCATGTTTCATGATCAAACATTGTAACCTTCATTGGATACACTTTATTACTATAGTAGTGAAGTTTTGTGGATGCCATCCCCACCCTAGTTTTACCTTCTCATTGGAGGGTTTCTGGGTAATCATATCTTGTGTCATGAATGTGTGAATGTTTACTTACATGCTTTACATGGTATTTCAGTTAACTTATTCAATATGTAAGATGGATGTGTGGTGAATATTTTATGGATCAAAGTTTAAATAAATAATTCAACCCTCCCCCCTCTCAGAAGTTTACTTTTCTTATTTATAATTCCAATAATTGGCATCAAAGTAAAGTTCTCTAAAAGTGAAGCCTAATAGCTTTGAGGAAAGATCTTGGAAATGGAAGTCTACAAGTTGAGAAAGATTATTGAGAATTAGGCAATTGAAATACAACTCATTCTACATCAGTTAAAGAGATCATCTAAAGAAATCATTGAAGAGAAGGAAGGAAATTTCTATTGAGGAGAATGACATACAATACCAAGAGATGGACACTACTAAGCTATTTGAAAATGGAAACTCCAATGAATTTGATATAATAATTGCAAATCTAATGGAAAAGAACAAAACCTTATCTGAAGAGATTAGAAATCTTAATATAGAACAAGAATCACAAGCCATTTTACTATGTGAGCTAACCAAATAGAAAAAATAAAGCTATAGAAGACAAAGCCATAGTTGAAGATGACAAAAGAATTTTGATCAACAGATTGGAGAAAAAATTATCAGAAGTAAACAGGGTTGCTAACATGTAATTGGAAACAATGAATCAACTCATGATTGCTAATCATGAAATAAATAGTAAAGACATTGAGATAACAACACTAAAGTTGCAGAATGAATAGTTGAGTAATGATCTGAAATGGGAAAAGAAGTTTGCTAAAAGATTCAATAAACCAAATGAAGCTATCAAATACTTTAAATATTTGATGAGATCTCCTAAATCTAACAATGATACATCTGGACTAGGATACACAAGTACTGAAGAAGGAGAATAATCCAAAAGTGTTGAAAAAAGAAGTAACAAAGGTAAGAACTCAAAACCTATTTGTCATAATTGTGGTAAGAAAGGACATATTGCTAATGTGTGCAAAAGCAAGACTATAAATCAAAATGTTAAGTAGAAGAGCATGGTTCACTTCCATAAGTGTAACAAACAAGATCATTAGGCACATGAATGCAAAACTAAGACCATGCACATTCACAAATTTGAAGGATATTGTTATAACTATCACAAGTATGGTCATAGAGCTTTTGAGTGTAGATCATGTGGTCATCAAACAATCAAACAAAAGTAAAGAACAATGACAACTTTTATAATTGGGATTATAATAAAAGATATAGTTGTCACTACTATCAAGAGTATGGACATGTTCCTAAGAAATATATTAGAACACACTTCAGGAATGAATACAAAAGGTGGTTGAGTCAAACCAAATGTTTTAGCTACTTGAAGACTGGTCACATCAGTCAATATTGTCCAACAAGGTCAAAGGCACTAAGTTGTGAGTTCAACAAAGGTAAAAGCAAGGTAGATATTGAAAATGCCAAAAATGAGATGAACAAGACATGGAAGAGAAAGGAGGATTGCATCACATCAAGTAAAAATGGGATCACTTCACCCAATGGATCAGGTGATTACACCTCATCAAACTAAGAAATCAAGAGGTAAATGGGACTAATATTTAAAATTTATACCATACATTAGTTCCAATGATCTAATTCTGAAAATATTACATATGCATGAATAAAGATGCAAAGTTTTATTAGAAATCAAGGAAAAATCTTTAAAGTTTTGTTAGCATTTTCACGTTATTGCCGAGCATGAAAAGTTTCTTATGGTTGCCAAGTGAAATTTTAGTGGATACCAAGCTATCAGAATTGGTTAGTTAAGGCCAAGCTTGTAATGGAAAGACATGTGGATGCCGAGTGAGCTAGAAATTAGTTGATGTTGAGCTTATAGCTATGTAAGCACTTAGCATTAATTGCAGTGTTCTAAGGGCTATTTGATCGATTTATTCCCATTTAACATTATTTGAATTTGAGTAAGAAATCAAAGAGCTAAAGGAAATTTGGATAACTTTATCTAAGAATTTTTAGGAGATTTTAATGGCTATTCAATACCATTTCATTAGGATTTGTAAGGTATTTATCATATGTTGAGTTAGGTAATTTCAAATTTTACAAACCCTAGATTTATGTGATGGCATCTAGTCCTTCAAAAGCAAAAAGTGTAGAGGTAAAATAGGTTTTAAATGTTTATTTAATTAGTAATGAGATTAAACAACTTATTTTCAAGGCTATTCTAGACATATCATATAAGTAGGATCTCTCCAGCGCATTATCTATGATACCATCGCGAGTCTTAATGATACAAGATGTCAGGAATTGTTATAATTACAAGACTAGAAGCATAGGTGACATGAAAATTAGAGAATCATATGGAAGACTATGTGAAAATGGAGCATTGAGAGGAATTGAATATTGTTGAGAAGAAAGGGTTAACTCATGCCATACACTTTTCAAATGTCTTCAAAACTAAGTGGATAAGAATTGTCTTAAGCAGAATATATGACAACTCAATATGGTTAGAGAATGGGATGGTTAAAATTACATAGAAAATTTTTCATGGGGTAATAGGGTATCCAACCCTAGATCATCCAAATCCTATGAGAAGTGATTCAAAGGAAGTTAGTGAAAAGAACACAAGGATTGTATGGAACAAAAGGGGTATGACCATTCATACAATCATAGATCCCCTGATAGCTTTGGCAGTGAGGGTAATAGCATATAAGTTTTATCAATCAAGTAGATTAAATAGTGTACATTGCATTGTAGTGGACATGGGCTATAAAATTATAAAGAAAGATCATATTTATGATCTTGTCGAGTTGTAGTTGCAACAATTGATTGAAATCCTGGGAGCAATAAGGAAAACAAAGAGTGCTCAGTGCAAATTTGGATCTATTTTGGTATGTATTTTCTTCTATGTGTAGAATACATTTCCTACTTTTGGTCAATTGAAGAATTCATTGAACAATTAGGAAATAACTTTGAGTCATTAATGACTAGTTATTTTGAAGATTTTAAATAATCCATGAAGAGATTAAGGATACTAGTCTCACTAGTGGAGAAACATTATGATGATGTTTGTTTCCTAGTTGACATTGATCACAAATATGTACAAGAAAAAATTCCTAGAGTGAGATGGCTAAGGCCATTAAGTTATGAGATAAATATGAGGCCTTTGAAGCAATCACAACATTACTTGTAGAAGAAGTGGACAAAGAAGCCAAAGCATTTGGTAACTATAAAATAGCCAAATGTAAAATCACTATGGAGTTGAAGGATGCCTCTATAATCAAGAAGAATAATAAGTTGGTGAAGAAATTAAAAGAAAAATTTGGTGAAGGAGTTGAGGAAGAGGAAGAAGAAGAAGATGAAGAAGAAGAAGACACATAGGCTCAAGCAGCACTAGATCTAACACAAGGTCAAGGAGAGGATCAAAAAGAAGAGGAGATAGAAATTGTAGAAGGTACTGAGGGAGAAGAATTCAATGAAGCACCCACTAATACATTAGGGTTCAATTTGTGATGGTATGAAAATGTAATGTGTTTTTGGCTTTTTTTTTTTCAATTATTGCTCTACGACATCACAATTTTGACACTAACAGGATATAAGAGAAAAAAAAAATGTTGCTCATTTGTATATACAGATAGAGGATATTGAACTCATTCTACTACTAGACGCAATGTTGACAGATATACAAATAGAGGATATTGAATGCTAACAAGATATATAGACAGAGGATATTGAACCCATTCCGCTACCAGACGCAATGTCGATAGATGGATGGATGATTTAGGGCAAGTTTGAGGTGAGGCCATTTTCAGACTAAGTTGGATTTGGTTTTGTTGGTGAAGGGGAGAAATGAAGCCACTAAAGAAGCAGATAGAGTGGAAAGCCTCCCAGGCCAACCCCCCGTAGGTTTTGCTCAATTTTGCTTCGTAGGTCTTGTATTATTTTGTGAGTATCCACACTTTCCTTGTTTCATCTTTTGGCTTCTTTAAATGCCCTAGCAATCGACTTAGATTTGTATTGATTCTTTTCAAACACTTATCTTAGGTCAGACATCTTTGATCAATTTGTACCTCAATGTAGACTTGAAATTCTCTTGCAGCTTTAGTGTTTAGTAGAAATGTTTTTTGGGTAGCATGGCGATGATAAGATGTCTAAAGATAAAGGTAAATATGTTGTTTTTCGTGAACACTTGATAGAAATGGAACAATCAAGCTTTAGAAAATGAATAATATCAAGGAAGGGCTATTAAAGGCAATTTTCTATCACACTGCAACTCCATAAACTTATATCAAAGGAAATCTCAAATGAGATCTAAAAAATATTAGAGGAAAAAGCATCAATATAATGCCTAATTCACTAGATGATTAGGAATGTGATCTTTGCTATGCTGGATTAGAGTCTAGAGAGAACCACTTGTGAATTTTCAATTTAGCTATCTATAGAATTGATTGTTCATATGGTTCCCTTAATATTGGAGAAACTATCCACGTTATTGCTCTCAAGAATAAAGAACATAATGTTGACATTGCACATGAATACATAAACTAATATGCACTTTTAAGCATTGTTTCAATACAAAATACCACATTGATTTAGAAGAAACCAAGTTTCTCCATAAGGAAGAATATTATGGCAAGTGGAAATTAAGAGGTATTGTTGAAATTAATAGGCATTTGCATAATCCCAATAGAGATGAATGTTGAGGTTTAAGTTACTCCTAGCAACCTATTGTAAATGCTCACAAATAAAGTTGTACACATTCATTGGTTTCTTCTTCCTCCCAATTTATTGCAATCTCTTGGCTTTTTTAATGTAATTTTTTTGTACTTATTAATGCACCTGACCTTAAAACCACTGTATCACACACTTTTTTTTTCTTGCAATGAACTCTGGCATCAGTAATGTTAAAGATTTTAGCTGTAATAGAAATCTTTATCTCTAATTTTTCTCTATGTATTGAAATTGAGATAATACCTATGAATTATGTTTATAGTTGGATATTTGAGATAATATTATATGAAGTGACATGTTTCATGCATTTGGAAATATGAAGAGACTTGTATTTGGAAATCGAAGAGAACATTGGTTGTGATATGAAGAGTCTCTCAATTATATATATGTGATTGCTTTGTGTGTTGAGATAACGTATCAAGTTGAAAGAATTGTACTTGAACATTTTTATATCAATAAAAGATATATTTTCCTAGTGTGGTTGGGTCTTTCCCTTCAAGCCGAAGTGTTCTCCCAAAATAAATGTCTTGTGTCTTTTGTACCTTTTTTGTGTTCTTTGTTGCTGTTTATCCTTACTTCTGGGCAAAACATTAACAATCAAGGGGAATGAGGCAATTTGTACCAAGATTATTTGGGAATGGAGAGATTTATGGTCCAAGCGTGAATGGGTAATAAAGGTCTAATATAGAACACAATGTCTGAATCAACATTGGAATTAATTAGTCTTACAAAATAGTTGATATTAGTTCCCCATGTTGATTGTGTCCTAGGTATAGTTGGTTCTGGTATAAGTCTATAAAGATAATACAAAAGATAAAGCAACTTAAGATGTGTCAAGAAACTGTTTTGTCAAGGGTCATAGTTATCCTTATTTAAGATTGCCATAAAATGATGAATAGAAAAACCCTTGATCTCTCCTTAGCAAATAAATCATATACCAATAATCTAGATGCATATCAATCCATTGAACAAAAGTCATCTTATGTAAACTAAACTTTTGTTTTGTTGCAAGATGTCCAAATAATTAATCGGATGCATATATGCAACAAATTGAATAAAAGATAATTGAGGTAAATTTTGAAAAAAGTAAATGAATGTAGAGCTCATAAGTATATTTCTAATTAAAGATAGCAGGCTTCCACAATCCACATTGAATTCTGTAGTGTGTTTCTAGAATTTGATTATGTAACATTATTTTTATAATTAACATCTCAAATCATACACCATGATCCAATTTTTTGTTGATTGAACTCTTTCATCCTGATGATGGATTATGGAGTATGATTCATATGGTAGAAAGCATGTTTCAGAGCTAGAGGTTGCTATCTCAACATTATGAGTAGCAAAGAAGCTAGGAGATAGAAAACTTCATGTTGAGGGTGATTCACAAATCATTGTAAATGCAATAATAAAAGGGACATGGCAGCTTAGAACTTGTAGAACTACATAGATCAAATTAATGCCGAATTAGCTTCTCTAGATGACTCCAAATTATCACATTTGAGAAGACAAGGCAATAAAGAGGTCAACACCATGTCTGATTGGGCATTATCAACTTCATCCATTGTGATTATTTCTTTCCTTTCTTTTATTGGACACCACCAACTTCATCCATTTAATGAGGTATGTAGGCAATGATAGTGATGTGATGGGAGTTCTTGGTGATCCTTGCCAAAAGTGCCATGTAAGTACCATCAATTAGGTTGATAATGATTGAGAATGTTTGTCTTGTGTGCCCCCAGAATTGAATCCTCAATAAAAGCTAGATTTGGTAACCACATTGTTGTTTGAGAGGCTTTTTGCAATTGGAGTGATGGAAATTGCTTTCACTCTCACTTGCACCAAGCAAAAAAATTCTTATCATGGGAAGAGTAAGAAGACTAGGGTTGATAAAATGTTCAATTTTATGGACAATAAATTAATGGAGAGTGTTTTTCTTTTGTTGAGGGAGCTATTCCACCAAGTTGAGAAACATCACAAAAAAAACACTGACATCCATTCCAAGATCATGGTATGGGCTCTGTAGTTGGGCATTGGGTGGAATGGAGGAGCTTTTTGCAAAGTCCATTCCAAGAATTGTGGTAAATTTGGGTGAAAAGAAGAGTGGGCTGCCGAGGATTAAGGAACCAAGTACATGTCATTTTTGGTGGTTTGATGAAAGATTCAGAAATAAGAGGTTTATAGAGGCTAGAAAGGGATAGTTTACAATGAAAATGGCGGTAACGATCAAGTTCCTGGATGAAGATAGAGAGAGCTTTGTTTTTCACTTTGTGTCACATTTTTTCTATCATTCAACATCCCTGAACTCTCAAGAATCAGTCCTCATAAATTATTATGAGATTAATCTAGAATTTGAAGATTCTTTAACGTAAACAACTTTAGTGAGAGAATGTTTTACAATTCATTAAAAGACAAGCTGAGAAATCGTAACTCTGCTAGTTCTCCAATCCAAATTGAGATACACCCTTAAATTTTGTTTTTCAAGTCAAATACTCAAAGTTTTGTGCAATTTGCAATAGGAGGAGGAATAATAGCTTGTAATTTTTTCTTTACTCAGATTTAGTGTCTCAAGTAGAGGAAGATTCCCTAACTCTTCTAGTACCCCACCTTTGAAATAATTTTGAGTCAAATTCAAAAATCTCAATTGAGAACATCTAACCAGATTTGTAGGAGTGACATCACTTAGTGCATTCTTTGAAAAGTCCACAAATACTAAAATATTATTGGCAAGACATATAGATAGCGGAATAGAGCCAGTTAACAAGACAGTTGCAAATTTTGCATCACTAGAAATATATCGAAGAGCCTCCATGTTTTACTTTTTGTAATCTTTGTAATATATTGCTACAGATTGCTAACCAAAGCTCCAAAACAATTTTTAGTAGAAATAATAACAACAAACAACATTAATCATATTTAATTCAATACAAATAAGCTCTTATGTTTGCACTCTTGAAATGCAAACTGTTAAGAAGATTCTATCAAGAATATGTATCTGGGGCAATTGAAAGGTATTTTGAAATTCTCACATACATTCTACTCATTATCGAATTTATGCAAGAATTATATATTTTATTGTGTAGATCCACCAAATATTGGTCACCTTTCAAAGTGATAAGAAGTTGCTTCTTGAATAAAATCTGATTGCACAGAATTATCTTGATTGTTAACAAAATGTTATATCTTTAATATTCAATTGCAAGCATTTAGGGAAAACTGGAATCAAATGCAATATGTAAATAGTTAATTTTGAGAAATTTGGTCAATAAAATAAAGGAGAGGAAGAATCAGTTCAACCCATATAACAACTACTTCGTGGGACTTCTAACTGTATGTAAGAAGTTAAATATAAAAATTCAAATACATTAGGACCAACATAAAACCTTCATGAATTCAGCGTTCAAAAAGATATTGGATAAAACCATCCATCAAAGTAAAACATGTGTACCTTGATTTTAGGTGAAAGCACAACATTGCAATCATGCTGGCAAATCCAACTCCAAAATTCAACCCCACTGACACTGCCCACCATCAATCCATCTCGGCTGCATCTCCATCTGCATCTATCACTGTTGTGTTGTTCCTTTGTGTTTGGCCACCTATTTCACCCCCACTAGATCTCATTGCTCCATTTTCAATATGCCCTATGGATGTCCCTATCTAACTATATATCTTTTAACTACATATAATAACTAATTTATGTGCTTTTTCATGACTATGTTTGACTCATATAATTGTGATCTCTCTAGCACTATGATGTCATTTAATATGTCTTGCTAAAGCTTGTAAATTTTGTTCCTTTTTCCATGTCATGTAATATGTCTTGCCTTGTTGCTTATATGTTTTGAAATTGTTGTTAGGCCTTGCAACTTGTATAATTTGATTGTTGGAGAGCTTCTATAGCTAAGCAAGAAGGTCATTGCACGAGTTATAGCTCCGCGCTCGGGTATGAAAATTGTATATTTTTTAATCTAATGTATATCTTAACTAGAATTTTAGCTTATATATTTTGAAATTTCTTTTAGTGGCTTAATGTTGTAAGTTCTCTTGAAATAAGACCTTCAAGTGGTTGGTCAAAGTTTTACGAATAATCTTATCCACAAATTTTCCTAAAGCAATTGACTGAATGTTATAAAAGGTGATTGGGTTAAATGTCTTAGGAATAAAGTCCAAGAAAGTATTTTTTAAATATTAAAGTATTTAGCTAGGTCTAAGAAGATTTGTGTACTTTTGACAATTTTTCTTAATTTGTGAAAGTTGTAGACCAAAGTTTTCATAGCCAAATTTTTGCTTCCTACAAAGAACGATCATGTCAGATAATATAAGTGGAGAACAAAATAGGGAGACAATCGCTAGATTGTGGTCTAACTTAAAAAGAAAAGGTGATGGAAAATGTTATTGTCCTTGCAAAATTTGTAAGGGCTTAAACCATAGAAGACTGCTAATCAAAACAGTTAAGAGACATTGTAGGGAGAATGGTCACATTGAAGGGGGGCATGTCTATCATCCACTAGTAAGTTGTTCATTATATCATTTTAACAATTTATATACATATGAAATCACTTGATGATGAGTTGATTATCATGGTTTATTTATGTTAATCAATTTTATATAGGTTGATCTCCCCAAGGAAGTACATGATATGAACCAAAACAATCTGAAGAATATGGTTTTCAAAGTGGAGGAACATGGAGGTGCAAATATCCAAGGTGAAGATAATGATCCCATGGAAGATGACGATCATGTGCCAAAAAATACAATTGAAGATGATGGTATAAATACATTGATCCATGACACATTTAGTCCAAGTGTATCTGATCATGATGATGATGATAGCCTCGATGTACCTCTACTTGAGAAGGCATACAAGCCCCTATACAAAGACTCCCAAACAACTCTTCTCTCTGCTATATTGTTGTTGTTGAACTTGAAGGTTATGAATGGTTTATCCAACATAACAATGTCACATATGTTAAGGTATGTCATATATGTCTTTATAGTTAACAAAGGGTGAATAATGTACCACTAATATTGTTTATATTAAAAACTTATATTTTTTGTTGTAGATTGATAGGCGAGTTTTTGTTACCACCGTCAAATATTCTACCTCACTCATATCGAGAATCATCTACTGTTATGAAAGATATTGAAATGGAGTATGAAGCAATACATGCTTGTCCCAATGATCATATTATATATTATAAAGAACATGAATTTGCAACACAATGCCCTGTATGTCATATGAGTAGATATCAAATAGATCAACTAACAAAAAAGGTGCCTTGAAAGGTTCTTCGTTACATCCTCATTATTCTACGGATGCAACAATTATTCAGGTGTAATAGCTTGGCTCAATTTATGGATTATCATGCACGCAATAGAAGTCGAGATGACATTATTC
Organism: Cupressus sempervirens; assembly: GCA_028749045.1. Taxonomy (NCBI): domain Eukaryota; kingdom Viridiplantae; phylum Streptophyta; class Pinopsida; order Cupressales; family Cupressaceae; genus Cupressus; species Cupressus sempervirens. The sequence continues at coordinate 508,354,143 of CM053783.1, read as the reverse complement.
AAATCCTTGTGGATGGTTTGGCATTTATGCACATAGAGGAAAAGTGGCAACATTTCAAAGAAGAACCTTGTAATCTTAGGCTTTCATTGGCAACAGACAGTGTTAATCCATTTGGAGATATGAGATCTGTTTACTTGGTGTGGCTTGTTTTTGTTATCAACAATAACATTCCTCCATGGATGTCAATAAAGAGGGAGCACATTATGTTGGCAATGATTGTTCCAGGTATCTTATCATTTGATAGTTATTAATTTACATGTACTTACAAATCTTGTAGTATAACGGTCACAATAATTATGTAATGTTAATGCTCATTCAAGTAGGTAAATATCAAGTAAAAGATATGAATGTATATATTGAGCCTCTTATTGACGAGTTGGTGAAGTTATGGAATGGTGTCACTATGTATGACATGTCTAGACCAATAGGACAAAGACAATTTCAATTCCATGCAATACTTGCATCGACAATACATGATGCCCCAGGGCTAACACATTTTTGTGGTATGTTATAGTGAATTCAAGCTGTGCACAATAATTCTAATTATAAAAATCAACATATTTAATAATCCAATTATATCATTATCTTGTAGGTCTTCAAACAAAGGGAAAATTTGCATGTCTAGTTTGTGGTCTAAAGATGAAATCTCATCATTCAAAAAGTTTAGGAAAGCAGGTGTTTGATGAGTGTAGACACTTTCTCCACAGGAATCATAAGTATCGAAGTATGGAAAAATATCTTTTCAATGGGAAAGAAGAGACTACATCAAAGCCACAAAGAATGACACCTTGCCTATGGAAGTTGGAATCTAATAGAATTAATCGTCGAGGTAATGCCATTCCACCTAATGGTTTATGTTTGTAATTTATATATTTCTATTGTGATTTTTGTTTACTAATTATGTAATTGATGATCGTGAAGGTCATCAAGGCAGTATTGACAACCTTCCAAAGGGACTAAAAAGCTATCCCAGATAATTTAGTAGGTTTCCCTACTATGAGCACTTATAAATTGTGCATTTGTTTGATACTATGCATATTGGAAAGAATATAACAGAGATATTGTGGAAAATATTGGATGGAAAGCGTGAGAAAGAAAAAATTGTCAAAATTTGTAATGACATTCATGAATCCAATCATGCATTGAAGAATTTCATTCACTCAAATAGAAACAGAGATCAAATTAATATAAGTGCCCTTCCTTTGTTATTAACAGAGCAGCAAAGTGATGACATAAAAGAAGTCATATGAAAAATTCAATTTCCCATAGGATTTTCTACGAACATAAACAATCTCATATAAAAAAAAAGTGAATTTGGGCCAGGGCTCAAAACGCATGATTGGCATACTTTCATCAAGGTAAGTTATGTTCTTCTGTATTTACAATATATTCATAAACTACGTGTATTGTTCGTTATGTTATGTTAGAAAACAATGAAATGATTGGTTTATAATTACTGTAGTACGTGCTTCCTCTATCTCTCCCAGAGCACTTCAACAATAACATCAAACAAGTGATATACGATCTTGGAAAATACATGAGGTAAGCAGTAATATCTATTTAATTTGTTGTATATATTTATTATATTCGCAATTTGTTTTTCTTGCTATGTAATCTATTGTATATTATTTTGTAAAGTCTCATATCTATATATTTTTTGTGACTTGAATCTCTTAATGTAGGTGGTTGTCATCTAAAAAAATCCATAAAGAAGATATAAACTATTGGAAGATAAGAATTCCTCATTTACTGTGTGAAATGCAAAAGTGTCTACCTCCAAATTTTTTCAATGCACAGGAACACTACCTCATACACCTAGTTGAGGAGATTGAATTGTGTGGACCTGTACACACTAGGTCAATGTGGATGGTTGAGAGGAACTTGAAATATTTGAAGGCTTTGGTTTGACAAAGAGCACATCTTGAGGGTTCTATGGTAGAGGGATATATGCTATATTAGACTATGGTGTACATTACAAAATATTTTCCTAAGTTTGCATCAAATATCCATGTAGATCGCATTTGGGATCTCGAGCCTTTTTAAAAATTAGAAGGGGAGTACTTGATGGGGAAAGGCACATTGAGAAAAGTGAGAGGTAATAAATTATAAGATGTTATTGTAATAAATTATTTTTTAATCTTCAAAATAAATCAGTTGTAAGTTGTCTATTTTTTTTTTGTACAAGTGCTCAAGAGTGAGATGCACTACATTTGTATATTGCAAACAATCTTGATTGGATGACGGTATGGATTGAATGATGTCAACATTTTGGTTGCACATTAACATGGGAAGGTGTATCTTCATTGGTTAAAGAAGCTCATCGTAATGGAGATTTCAATGTTACGCAAAGGGAAATAGATTTAGCACGTGGTTCAAGAGATTTTTAGGTATGTACAAATTTATTAATCACCCGTATGTTTATCAACTCATGATCAGTAATTTTGACATGTTTCACATATTATTGCAGGTTAAACACCACAAGGTTATGTTCTGTAATGGTCAAAAATTTTGAGTCAAAGTGTTGGATGACACGAAGAAAACTTGTGATTTAGGAATAACTACAGTCTTTCAAGTGACTAATATTTCATCTAAAAATGACTTACATCCTTGAGAGTCCAAAAATTGATACTATGGCATTTTGGATGATATACTTGAGTGTGACTTTAGTTCCTTCAAATTAGTACTCTTCATTGTCAAATGGTATAGGTTACGACTTAATCCAAATGATCCTGATAGAACTATTATTGAACATGATAATGGATTTACAATGGTTAATACAAGGTCATTTGAGCTAGTTGGGGATGAGCCCTATGTTCTTCCAAGCCAATGTGAGTAGGTATTTTACTTAGAGGTTCCACATAAATCAAGTTGGTCATTTGTTGTTAGACATGAACCGAGAGGAAGGCCAATAAAGTATAATGTGATGGAAGAATAAGATATTGAAGAAGTAGAAGATGATGTAGATGGTGATCATGATCGATAGTTATTGGATGATGTTCCTGACACAAATTTTCATGAAGAAGAAGAAGATGATGATGACGATGATGCTGCTACTGATGATGATGATGAAGATGATGTTGATGTTGATGATGATGATGATGATGATGATGATGACAATGACGATGACGATGACGACGATGATGATGGAGAGGATGATGATGATGATCATGACGATGATGACGAGGATGATGATGATGATGATGATGATAATGAGGATGAGGATGATGATGATGAAATTTAGAGGTATGCCATCAATCCTTAATCTATTTATATTTATTTCTTGATAGAAATATATTTGCCTTTTATGGTTACATAGTTTATTCATTATCTATTTAAAAGCTACAAGTTTCAACTACAAATATAATACTGCTAATCTAAATTAACTATTAATCTAAATTAATTAAATAAAACTATTTAAAACACATATTGATGCATGAATGTATTGAGCCTTATTTTATTTTAGGTCAAAAGCATTTGTAAGTGTTTAGTTTAGAAAAAGGAATTCATTAAATATCTATAAAAGGGAGTTGTACCTAGAATAAAATTCATAGGGAAAACATAATATAAGTGCTTACCCAATTTTTTGGTTAATAATTATGTCTCTATAGGTGATGCAGAGACCCTAGGTGGACTTGCAATCATTCATAACAAGAGGGACTTCCATAGTGTTCTCACAACACCAACCAAGCATCTTCATAAGAACCCTCTCCTTGATCCAAGGCAACTCCATAACCTATTAGAGTGGACACCAAATCCTTATGCCACCTTAGGTTCTACATATTTGGAATAATCCAATGAATGTCCCTGAATCCATCCAATGGATTCATCCAAGCAATCTAATCAACAAACTATCAAATGCTCACAATGCCTCAATAGGCGCAAAACTTGACTTCACCTTAACTAGGTGTTTCCTCCACCTCCACACACATAAAAAAACTTCAAATAGCATGTCCCCAAGGTGACTAAGCCCTCAAATCATCAGCTAATATAAAAACCTAGTTTTAGCCCTTTACTAGGCCTACTTCTCTAGTAGGCTTATAATGTGAGCTTGATTTAAGTGTTATATTGTGTACCTTTTAATGTTTTTAATTTTTATGTGATGCTTATCATGGATGTGATTATGATTATGATGTGATTATGCTCACAATAATTGAATTACATTTGCAAGAAACTAAACCCCTTTTAGGAGCATCCTGCACAGTCTCATGGATCGATAGGTATAAGTCTATACTCCTTATAGATAGTCTATTTAATACACTTATCAATAGTAAGATTGATGTCTTCTAAGATCTCTCCCATTTGTAGGTACTAGCGAATAGGTATTTTTCAAAAGTGTCTTCCTCGAGTGAGGGAAATATAGGAATAGAAGAGAAAAGTGAGACATGCAGTTTATCTAGAACAGGGAGATTAACTAGAGGTCAAAGGACTGGAAGGAAATTCAATAAATGCATGAAATTTTTCCTTGCTCAAGGGGGGTCATGTTCTTATGATGATGAGATGGAAGGTGACATCGAGATGCCCTTGAGGTACCAACATCTACAGAAACATTGGGTACCCAAGGAACTTCCTCCAATAAACACTAATTTTTGGTTAACGAGAGGATATATCACATAGCACCATCATCATTACATGGTTTGGGCCTATTTTACATGGACGGCATAAAGGTGTCTTACAACAAAGTTTCTAAATTGATGGAGTATGTTGGACCATGTTACGATTACAAAAGTTGGATGCATATTGTTCAATATAAAAAAAGTATGCATAGGTATGCCCTTTTGAAAAATTATATACAACAGAAAGACAATAATCAAAGTAAAAGTGTGGCTATATACATTGATGGAAGGCCAAAAGAAATAGGGAATATTGTGGGTTTTATAAATAGTACATGACCTGGGTCAACTATAAAGCAACCCAATTGCATATTTGAGGCCCGTGAGGGAAATCTTGTATTCATCTGTGCAACAAAATCAATATGTGCAAGGGAAGAGCTTCTTATTGATTATAATTTGAACCACATAGATACAAACGAGGCTACTATCATGGAGGTGGTACATAGCATTAAACCAACTTCTAATCAATGACTCCAACATACCATTTAGTCGATAAATTTTTGGCTAACATTTTTATACTTGATCTTTGACACAGGGGCACAATATGGACCAACCACCCAAAGGGGATGCTGGCGATGTTCTCAGCTCATCTACACATGAGCAAGTAAAACTCATTGTAATTGTGCAAACTAGATAGAAGCAAAATGTTATTTTTTAATGTTGTTTTCTTCATTGTTTTGGAGTAATTTTGATAATACTAATACTATTGTTGTCATAGAGGGCTAGTGGTTGGAGGGAGGGAAAGGCACCTGCAGTCCCTTAGTAGCCAGCCCCCCCCCCCCCCCCCCCCCGAGGAGGACCCTTTCTATATTGATTTAGAAGAGATCGATGACCCGATCAGTTTGATTAAAAAGGTGCTAAAGAAAATTGGTAGAGAAATTATATGTTTGGCAACCATAAAGCCTACTACTCAGGAAATAAAAGATAGGGGATCTGAATTGTCGCACACCTCTGAAACCTTAAAAGTAACTATTAATGAAATTTTTAATTATAACAAGAATTCAATAATGGTTTTTATGTTATGCTCTTTTATAGCATTAATTAAAATATGGATGTGTTGTCTTTATAGAGTTTTTTGCGTGATTTCAAGCCCCATTCCCATGATGAGTGTGTTGCAGGTGGTTTAGGTAGATTGCATGTTCCATTCCCCACTTGTGTTTTCCACTGAATATATATAGGAATGATCACAATAATTGACAATACATGCTCAAACAATCCTTTTTTTTAATGCTCTAACAATCTTGTCCATGCTAGTCCATGCGTTCTATATTTATGCATGCTCTAACAATTTTATTCTTTAGCTTCAAATCAATTGTATCCTATGACAATGTTGCCTCCATCTAGGAAAACCAAAAATATCTTTCCGACTGCTAAGTCGACAACACGCAGCTTACAGGCATCAACTGTTGCACCATCTACTGGTACACAAATCCCTCTTTTTCTCTCTTATGATAGCAACAAACAATTTTTTTTTACAACATTTTAACATCAATTATCATTTTTTCTTTTATACTTCATGACAAAGACTTATGAAACTTATGAAACTTTTTGCAATAGGAGCTGCAACATCATTTCCTGGATGTTCCTATGTTCCTAGTATAGGAATGGTGAAGGATGTCATATTGATCGTCAGCGATGATGAAGGCATTCCATTAAAAGTAGCCAAAGTTCCAAGTACTTTAAAGTTATTATTATTCTATAGTGATATAATAGTAATTTAGTTTTTGATCACTCTTCATTGACTAATGATCCCATGATTGTTTTGTAGGAATGATGTCTTTTGGAGAAAACTTGGTGATGAGTGTTTGCGAATATTTGGGCCCACCCTGCATACCTGTTGGAACATCATATCCTAAATAAAACCCCAAACCACTATTTTGATTTCATATCATTGCTAGAATAGTTTTCCTTTTCATCCACTTCTTGAACTATATTAAAGGTAGCTTCACTTCATTTATGAGTCTAACATGTTTTTTTTTACTTAAAAGGTGGAATAACCAAGACAAACCATTGAAGGATGATCTTATAGAGAGCATGACCCAACTCTTTGGACCTCGTGCATTTGAGAGAAATAAGCTCCTTGAAAAAGCTGGTTTATGTTTGAAGTATATTAGGGACTAGTACAAAAAAAATTACGAGATAACCCCAAGTACGAGCGTCGGCCCTATGTTCCTGAGGCTAAGTGGTAGGCTCTGATTTTGGATGGAAAGTATAAAGCTAACAAGAAAAATAATATTACACTAGTAGAGAGTACAACAAGGTATTTGATACTATTGAGAATGTAATTATGTACTAATTAACCTCTATATTTATACTATCTAACATATTTCAAACTTTTCATAGATTTCCTAACACATCAAAGGCAACAAAGGGAAGACTAGAAAAGCATGGGACACACAAGCTCGGCTCTGGTGGTTTTTTGAAACTTCAAGCATGAGTTGTAAGTATTAGTAAATGAAAAATTGTATCAAATTTTTTATATAATGTGATGGGAAATGCTAGGATAGACTAGCTTGTCTATGCTCTTGATCCTCAACTTGGATCTCAGTGTTCCTCCACACCAATATATGATGCAGATCAACATGCTTTGGAAGCACCAACAAACTCCTAGCACCTTGGAACAACTAAGCAATTCAAGTTATCACCCCAATCCTCTATTCTCCACAAGAAAATTCAAGGCTTGATTCACCTTCAAACAAGGAACTAATCTGCTATTACAACTGCTCCTTTAATTCATGGACCCAACTCATCACATAAGGCTACATACTAGTTAATTCTCCCTTGTACAATTCAAGGCCTCATACAACCAACCTTGACACCAAGTGTTTTGGACTACTCCAACCCTCTAATATAGATGGAAACCAAAACAAACATCAACACAACCCAAAACAAATTAGGTCTAAGGCAAACTTTTTGTTACCAGTCATAAGGCAGATTGTAGCACTTGACCTTTATTCTACACACCCAACCAAGAGTGCAATTGGATCCTCTAGGACTCCCAAACACCAAAGATAGTTTAGAACAACTCCAACATGACCAAAATAAGGTGTAACAAGGGTTGGAAACCCTACTAACTATTTACCATTTCCTTTTGATATTTTAACTACCCTCCATTGATTGATGAAACAATGCAAGTAAAATTCACCATACCATGCAAAAATGCAAGGCTCAAAGTTCAAGAGATGCCTCACAGAAAAGGATAAGAGAATTGGCTTCCAACAAGGCTATAGAGCCACGGCTGAATGGCTATGAGCTAAAATTAGTGTGAAAGGTTCTAATAATGATGCATCTGAGCCACAGGTAAATAAGCTAAATGAAATTTATTTCAAATTGAATACTTTACAAATTAGTCTATTTGATGTTAAGTTCCAATATAAAGTGAGTATATCTATTTTAAGCAAGCAATGATAACAATGCGTAGGATGTTGGAATGCAGCCTGAGAATCCTTCTACACAATCTATGGATGTTGAAGTTCACATGATGTGCATCCCAATGGTGGAGGTATAAATTTACTATTAAATTTTTTATATGTAATTATAATTGGTGGTTGGATTAATGTAACATTTTGTATAGCAGTTTTAGAGGATCGAGGGGTCAATGTTCATGAGCTTGTTGACGTTGAGTCCAGACAAAATGATGTGGTTAGATTAGGTAAAGAGCGCCATAGTTATGTTATTTAAAATAATTAAATACTAGTAAAAATTATAATAAATTATTTTTAATTTAACTCTTTTATTTGCTATTGCAGAGGACCCCCCTTTGCAACAGCATAGGAATTTGAGATCATCAAGAACAAAGAACAGAACAACTGATGAGGGGGGAATTGATGATGACACTGATGCTCCTCTTAGAGCTTACATAGAAAAAAGGAATAGAAATAAAAAAAAGAAATGATTGTCATCTACATACCTTAATTGATAATGACTGAATTTTATGTCTCAATGAATTTAATTATGTGCTAATGAATGTTCATGAATTATGTGTTAATGCATAATATTGATGGATGTTGCATGTTAATGACTCTTTTGTGTTAATGAATGTTATCATGTGATATTGATTGAATGTTATCATGTGATATTAATTGAATGTTACATTTTATTAATGGTTGAAAGAATGAATGAATGTTAGATTTTAACAGGGAATGTAGACTGATGTTAGGGGGAGGTGGTGGGGCCAAATGAGCTTCTACCTTCACGTGGTTGGCCCTGTTTAGTAGAGAATATTAAACTATTCTTGAAACAAAGTGAAGCTCAATAAGATACTAAATATTTCTCTATTTTGTCCTATGTTTAGACTGTTGTACTATGCATCTAAGGCTTCATGCTTTGAACTATCATGAAGTTGTAAACTTGTATCTTTTTTATTGCATCCTTGGATCTCAGCACTATCTTGGGACTGTGTTATCACCAATGATACGATTATCATAATTAACTAGGGAAACAATGAGTCCCTATGTTTCATTGGATCTCATACAACGATAGAAAGGCAATGAGAGTATAGATACTTGTGATGATACTTGAGAAAACCTTTGCGTGTCTACCCTGCATTATCATACAATCAACTACGATTGATACATGTGTACAAGTTCTTAAAATTTATAGTACAATTTCCTCACTATCATGATCAGCCTCCCTTTTCCAGATGATGCCTAACTCAACAAGCGAGAGGGGAAAAAGACTGACCAGCATCCACCTCATGCCAATAGATTGTAGTTAGACAATGTCAGAATCAAAAGATCATAATTCAATTCAATAGAAATAATTAAAATATTGCCTGTATATCATTTGCAAAACATAATCAATTTTACCAATCTTATTTATAAATTATTCGAATAGGAGGACCTATGGAAAATATTTAGACTAACAAGATATCAAGTCATGGATATTCATAAAATAATAAAATACTAATTGACATAAATTTGTATTTAGTGTCATCACATTTAGTTCATTGTATCGAAACATCAAATGCACACAGATAAATAGTTAGTTAATAATCAATTTTTTTATTCACATAATGAGTTAATAAAATGGGTTGTGACAAATAATATAGAATGCTCATGGAATGTGGAAAAGACAAGAAAGCTTATGAATAATATAATTAGGGCCACAAATGTCATACTCAGCATCTCACCTCATTGTAACTGAGCCTAAAATGGAGAGTTCAATCTTTAGAAAAAATCACAAATCTTACTTTGATTTCCACTTTTTTGTATCATGGATTGTTTAAGTAGTATACAAATCTAGTCCTAATGTCGTTATTTTTTTTTCTTGTGAAGGTATTTGGGCAGGTATGAAAACTGTGCACTATTTTGATGGGAAAACTTATGAATATGTGGGAATAAGTCGACAATGTAGTATTATGGGTAAGGTAAGTATTATCTTCATGCTCAATTTTCCTTATCCAAGTAGAAAAGTATACTATTTTTTAAAATTTCTATAGTGGCAGTAAGGGTAGGTATGGGCAAATGCTTGCTGCCACTGTAGACAAGGTAGGAACTTCTTAACTATAGACTGGTAGCAGGTGAACTGTTTGAATTTCCTCATTCCAACCCCATGTTGTCCCTTTTGTGGGGAAGAAGAATATTTAACAAATTTTTTTTGACTTTGTTCTTGTGTGAGATTGCTAAAACTCCCATTCCAGCTCTCTTCCATTTCACATGGTCATAGAAATCTACTATTCCTAGATCCTCTCATGCATATAATATGATTTATGATTCTTGCAGGTGTGTCGTTATTAAAAATGTTGGGAAGATTTGATGTCAAGCCTCTTGTCCCACTCATTTCTCCCACTGGAATTAGAAATTCAAACAGGCTCCAATTTTCTAGCTCTAGTGACTTGGCTAGTATCATCCTTTCATTATGTTGCAACTAATCTGCAGGCCAAAATCTCTAGGCATAGTTATGAGATAGAGTTAAGCCAACTACAACATGATACATTTTAGATTCTTCTCTACTTCCCTCTCCAACAGAAGGATGAAAAGGCACAAGAAGTAGGGGTTTTCAATTGACTGGCAATTGGGAAGTGCTTTAACACTCTTGTAACATTATGCTACTCCCTTCTTCCAGCTTTAGTTTTATAATAAAATTTGCGTGTCCATAATTGCCTCATTGATATATATGTCTATTGTTCTTATAATGAATAAAAATGTGATGAAAATGTAAATACGTTCTCTTTCTAATACCGCTATAATATTGTTTTGGATTCATGTTAAAATAGGTTTTGGGGGGACCCAAAACCCCATACAAAATCTATCAAAGTAGCAAAAAACCACAAGTTTTATAAGGACCTGAAACCTCAATAATTAATACAGTAAAAATTATATCAAAACCCCATTAGAGTAGACACCTACATACTATGAAAAACACAGGGACCAACAGACATGACCAAAGACTAGAACCAAAGACTAATAAACACATAGAGGACGACTAGGACAAAAAAATCAAAAAGACAAAAAGAAGAAACACAACACTTGGCTAGCTCTTTCATAGCCTTAGTCAAGTTCCTCCCAAGGCTAGCCACTTCTTCAATAGATTCCTTCGCAATCGAACTAGGAGCTGCCTCAATTGCCTTCTTTGTGCTCAACCCGGTATGCTTACTAGGACCACCACTGAAAGAGATACTAGAAGGGAACACAATTTCTTTTACACTTATTTTACCTAGACTAGCAGTAGTAGCATAGAGATTAGAAGTCACCATATTCATATTCTACTCACTATTTTTGATAAGCTAGCAAAGTTTGGCCTCATAATCCAAAAGTTTACCTAGAATGCCACCAACCTTGGCTTCCAGTTCCATCCTTTTATTTTTCTCTTTCTCTAGGCTAGCCTAAAAATTCCTAGCTGTCCTTTTCAAAAAATTCACCTCATTATAAATCCAACTATCAACCATTAGGGAAATATCAGCCTGCAATTTAGCTTTGTGAAGAAATTCAAGATTGCCCTCTCGTACCTCCCTAGCCATATCATTAGGAACATCAATGACATAGTTAGCCTGCTCAGTATTAATTTCTTCAATCCTAGTGTCTTTTGGACCCCCAACTAAATCCTTTTCCCCCACAACATCAAAGCCTTCCTTCCAACTCACCAACATTCTGGTCCACATTAGGCAAATTCACCATATGTTTATCCAACTCACAATCTTGGGGATCCTACAATTCTTCCTTCTTTTTTATCAGGAAGATCCCCATCCTTCCTTAATTCCCTCTCTATGACATTATCCTTTAGAGGATCTTGTTTGTTACCTGTAGTCCTTCCTTCCTCGCCTTTATTTGTACTTTCAGTTCGAGGCTTATCCTTTTTACCTTGGCTCTTAGTTTCCTTTGGGCTTTTCTCCTCTTGCTGTAATGTTGTTGCTATAGTTATTTTGTTCATGATGCTACTATGATTATGTTGTAACAATGTTGTTAACTTTGCTTCTTAATCCAATTAAAAATAGATATGGAATACACATTATTGTTATTATCAAATGTTTGTATAGAGGGAAAGGGGATCCGTGTCCCTTGTTTATGTGTTTAATTTTTTTCTAATGATGTGAACATAAAAATTTATTACATATTTATCCAAATAATTGGCACCTATTCTTAGTATTTTGACATCATCCAAAATCTTCCATAATCTTGAAATTTATTTTTATTTTTAATTCTCGATACATTTGTGAGAATGCTCAATTGATACCATAAGGAAAAGTTAGACAAAGAAAAAAGTTAAAACCTCCAGAATGGCTCAAAGTATATCATTCTTACTAAATTCATTACATTAAAGTTACATAGTACTCAGGCAAACTACAGAGTTTGGTAAAGAGGAAAATACTATGTGGGGTCTATGAATTATTGGACATGATATAGGCAAATTCATGAAGTATGGTGAATGTTCAAAGTTTTTTTTTCTTTTTTTGCATACACAGGTGCATTTGAGAAAGAAAAGTGGGCAGGACTTCAAATCTTGTGAGAAGACTTGATTAGAGAGTGTAACTGATGGAGTGAAAATCTAGTGTAGTAGAGGATTTTAAACTCAATAAGGAAGTGTGACTCCTACAGGCTGACGCTACACTTTCCTGCATACTTTCTGGTCCATACACTATAACACCCACAATTTTTTTCATCCATTTCCAGACCAAATTTTCCAATGATGTCTTCCAATTTGACATGCCAATCACAAAGAAGAATTATAAGTATTTGGGTCAAGCAAACTACAAGAATGTTTTAGTTCATAATAGATCCATATAAAATAGTGGATACAAAAACAAAGGTATGCAACACCTGGAGTACTAGATACTTGTGATATTCCTATCAGGATTCAATTGTGTAGTTATTGGGTCAAACACATTAGCCCATGTTTCATGAGTAGTGGTTCAGAAGAGCCCATCTCTCATGAGAGTGAATGGAACACTTCAAACTCATTGCATTCAGGTGTTCCATTCATGGGTCAGTGAGTGCAATGAATGCTAAGTGTTCCATTCATTCTCATGAGAGATGGGCTCTTGTGAACCATTATTCATGAAACATGGATCATTGAAGTAGACCCAAAAACTACATGGTTGAATCCTAATAGCAATATCACAATTTGACTTGCAACGGAAACTCCTACTTTTCTACTTGAAATTAGAAAGCATGTATGGTTTTGCACTTTTCTAACATTTTTAGATAGATAAAATTTAAAAATATAAAATATAAAATATATTGTGTGTTTCATGAATTCTTTATAGCTTAGTGTTAGACCCATGTAAGCCTAGTATAAAATTTTTGAATTGCCCCTAGTCCAAGTTTCGGCACAGCCAATCGCTTTGCTTAGTTATAGATGGTGAACAAACAATTGGGTGGCATCCTTCCATGATTTCCATAGCAAATCCATAAGGGATGAAATCTTTTTTAATTACATAAGAAATGAAGTTACCTTGAAGATTAGGCCATTGATGATAATGGATACTGCATCCACTTAAAATGGTGTCACTTTGTTGCTCCCCTATATTGCCTCTTGACTGCATCTCATACATCTCCTATGTTGACTTGTGGACTTTCTTGGTTTGAACTCTTTTCCAAACCATATAAAGTAAGCCTCCAAAGATCACAATCCCCAAACTCATGCACATAAATGTTATAAGTCCTTTGGCCCACCATGGGAACATAGTGTAAGTTTTGTTAACCAATGGGTATATATAGAAGTGATTTAGTATGATGCTCAATATAAGATATCCTAACAATGCAGAAGAAATTATTGTTGCATGCCATAAAGTATTGTTTCTGCTTGTTATAGAATGTAGAGAACCCATACATGTATCTACCTCAGAGATTTTTCCTCCTTTGCTGTGGTCATTGTTAAAAAATATTTCAGTAGGTGAAAGTATTCCCTCTACATCCATCTTTCCCATTTTAGTATCTGGGGTTTTTGCCTGAGTTACATATGCTTGCACCTCTACTTTTACCAGCCTAGAATAATTTGGATAGATAGTTGAGGGAGATATTAGATTTAGGACACACAACTCTTCAGCTTTTTTGACTGAGTATATGAGTAGGACTTCCCTGGGAACATGGTTTCCATTGTTAATGTTATTGTGATGCAATGTTTCTGATAAAAAGCTCAGTAGTGGGGCTATTCCACTCCCTCCACTGATCAGTACCAATGCTTCATACCTACACAGACGAACATAATTGAGATTAGATATTTTACATTTTATGTTGGATGAATAAGGCATATTTTCAACATTTTTGAAAAAAATTGTAATGGTCCCTGGTCAAGTTATAGTATTTTCTCTTGAGTAACTAATTGTAGGAGTTATCAAGGCTTTTTAACTGTATCAACACCTTTTAAGCATATCTTGTGTCTTTATTTAAGTCGACTAATGCCCAAATATATGCACAATATAATATATGTTGCAGCTTATGTTTTCTCACCATGATAATCTAACAATCTTACCATATAATAATAAAATTGAACATATAATTTGATACCTTAAGAAGTTGGACCATAAGGACCTTCAATAGTTGCTTGAAGATGTGAAGGTCTCTCCATAGAGTTTATACATTCCGTGAAGTTGTCAAGATTTTTGGTCCATCCTCATTGGCACTTGATTAGTATAGAGAATTGGTCCAAGTCAATGCTTGAAGTAGAAACAATGCTGAAAGGATGCCATTCTGAACATGATATAAAAGGAAGGTTCAAAAGAATAACACTCATAGGGTTATACACCAGCCTTGCATGTATAGAAGTTGCTTAGTCAAAGAGTGTCTTGACTCATTTACATTGTATGTACTTAACTTGTGTTTCCATAGTAGACTTGTTGATCTTCTCATATTCATATGCATATGACAATAAAATGTTGTATAAATAAGGTATACAAAATTATAAGTTTTAGGTATGTAAATGAAATTGTAAATTGTGGTTGGCAATTACATTTATTGGCAGATCAAAACTTCAAACAAAATAATATCAAAAAGTTCCTAACCATCCTTGGTCTTCCAATAATCAAAAAAAATTTAAAGATTAGATTGAAACTCTACCTTATTCCCTAAAGAATTGGACAAATTTGTAATGACAGTTAATGCAGAACAAAAATATTAAGACAAGAAACAATCTCAAAATCCTTTAAAAATGTCAAAAGTTGAAAATAGACATTCTAATACTCTGACAGCTTTTCAAAAACTATCTTAAAATTTTTGAATGAGCCTTTTGTCAAATGATGTGAAAATAATCGACATAAGTTAAATGAATGACCAGCGAACTCCTCCTAAGGTTCAAGGGGGTATAAAATATCTTCAAATATGCTTAAACATTTTGTTAGAATAACATAATTTGATGTGAATGAGAATCTAATATAAATGCACGTAACTTAGTTCATAGAAATAGAAAATAATGGATTCCTTACTTTGCAATCTGTGAGCCCTAAAACGATTTGGTTCTTGAATAAAAGTGCTTATGCAAGATAAATATAAATTGAAACTAAACGTTGTTTTATTTGTATATTTTCCACTCAAATTCCACCTATTTTTATTTGTACATAAACAAATTGAGTTTAATAAGGCATGTACACTTACTTGGGTGCTTTGCAATAGCCAGTTGTACTATGCTTGAAGACAATTTTCTAGCATATATAACATGTACAATTTTTTGTGACTGGAGAAACTAGAGATAATGGTCAAGAAGAAAAAGGAAAATTCCAGGTGGTGCAAGAGAGAATGCCATGTCTCCAACATGCAGTGCAAAGAAGATGATGAATATCAAATTCATGTGGTGAGTGTAGTAGAAGAATTCAAAGAAACGTTGTCTAATGGGTTTTATCGATGTCAACCAAATTATCAGGCCTACTGACAAAGTAATCTCTCCAACTATATTTGAAAATCCTATTTCAGTCTAGGATAACAGCTGCACATTAGAAGAAACCTTTGTTACCAATGTTTTCTCAGTGCCATGTTCACAATTAATTATTAAAGACTTAATTTGGATATGACACAAATATGATGTTGCATATTCTTGATGAAGTCAACATTATAATTTGATTTGAACAGCTCTTGTATATCAGGATAAATGTTTGCAGTGTATCTATGTGCACAATTATTCAAAAATTAGAACTTTTATAGTCCTACACATATCATTGAGGTTGCTTTTGGAATAATATATGTATGGAAATGTATTAGCTACTATTAAGGCATTCCTATTCAATCTGAAAGTGATGCAATGATGCAACTGGAATGAAGTTATGTGGATCTAGGATATATATAATATGAAAATATATCTCACCATGTTGTACCCGAATCATTCTTGAAACTTTAAGTGTTTGTGGAGATTCTAAAATAGTGGATACAAAAACAAAGGTATGCAACACTTGGAGTACTAGATACTTGTGATATTGCTATCAGGATTCAACTGAGGAATTTTTTTTTTTTGTTTTACTTTGTACCCATCACAATTGCAACGTCAATTACTAGCATTGCGATGGGGTTGCTATAATGGTGACGCCATCTGCCATCGCAATTGCTAGGTGTTTGTTGCAATTGTGATGTCTACCACAAGAATTGTGATGGGGTTGTTGTAGCTACGATGGCAACTGCCATCATAATTGCTAGGGTTTCCATTGCAATTATGATGTCGGCCACAAGAATTGTGATGGGGTTGACGTCACAATAAAGTGGTTGCATAGCGATGGATAGGCATCATAATTGTGATGGTATAAAATAGACATCGTAATTTGCAACTAAAAAACAATGACGTCTACTACTGTCACAGTGGTGACACATTTCTGTTGTAATTGTGACACATAGCCATTGCAAATTGATGCCAAATGTATTAGCGACCTACTCCTATTGATAAAAAGAAAAGAAAGGAAAATACATCTACAATGAAAAGACTAAAGAAGGTTTCAAAACCTAGTCAACCCAAACCAACAACACCTACCACAAGGGCTAGTAAAAGAGTCATTGCACAGAAGGCTAAAGAGGTAGCCAAGCCTAAAGAGAAGGAAGGTGGAGCACAGAAAAGACCAAGGAAAAAGTATGTTTCTTAGGTTGAATCTAATGACATCAACCAATTCCAAGTGGTTAATCATAGTTCCTTTTTAGGATCTAGTTAATTTATGTGAGAACATCATAAACAATGTTGATTTTTTAGGTTTCTCTCACATTGAATTTAATAACCTTCAAAAGATTGAGAAAAATCAAGTAGAGGAGGAAATATATGTCATGATGGCTACATTCAAGAAGGCTCCTCTATAAATTTCCAACTCCATACCTAAGAGTCTATATGATAGAGTTGATCAAAAATGGCTTTACTATTTAAACACAAAAAGTAAAATTAGGGAGACATCCCTCACCCAAGTTATGCTAGAACTGAGCAAGGCTGAAATGTCAAAAGCCATAAAGAAATATGCTATGATATTTGTACCTAAATTATAGGGCATTCAACATATTATAGAACAACATAGAGGATGTTGTAAAGAAGTCCAAATAAATGGGAAGATTATATGGACTAGCCATAGCCAAAGATGATGAGCAAGAACCTATTGAGGTAGAAGATGAGGAAGATGATTAAAATGAAGAAGGCATAGTTAAGGGAGGCATTGATATGAATATTGATGATCAAGCAATAGATGAGGAAGAGTAGCAACCAGAACAGAGTGTACAAGATACACAAATGTTGAGTGTTAGCCCTCCACAGGTAATAAGTGTAAGTACTACAAGTGTCACAATAAAGGATGTTTTTGATCCTACTAATTAGAACATCAATCCCTTAACATAGGAAGATTTGAAAAGGATACTTGACCAATCCATACTACAGGGAAAATTATGTGACAACCCTATATTGGTAAGTATTGATGAAATTCAAAAGTCAAAATCTATGACTAGAGGGGAGGAAGCAAAAACATAAGACATGCCTACAATCACTCTTCAAGTCACAAGTTAATAACCTTAACCAAATTTAGTTGTATATGAAAGGAAGGAGATAGCAGGATGCACTATCAGTACACCCATCATGCAAAGCACTCCAGTCTCACAAAATGTTCAAGAACCTAAAAAAGACAAGGTTGAGGCAATTGGAGAAGATAAGGTGGAAACACTAGTCAATGGTGAGACACCAAATTAAACAAGTTAGGTAGATGTACCTACACCTCCAACACAAGTTCAAGGTGTAACTAGAATAAAAAAGGAAGAAGAGGAAAAGCTTGTAGAGATAAATTTGAAAACCAAACCAAAGGAGCTAGAAGCAAATCAAGTACTAGTAACATTACCCTTCCATTCAAACTCTTTAGAGGCCAAGCACAAATGCAACACCTTTGTAATTCTACGTGTTGAGTCCTAGCTCATTGAAGGTAGAAGAGGTAATAACTTATGGAGATATTAGCCTAGATGAAGAAATTATTTTTCCTAAGTTTGATTACGTAGGAATAACAATTGAGTAGATGGGTATACTTCAAGAGGCCCTAGCAAGAAAGAAACATCAAGAACTTCTTAGAAGGGAGCATAGGTAGAAGCAAGCTTTGATTGACATCAAAGACATTTTCTTAGATGCATTTAATCTGCCTACTCCAAATGAAACAAAGCTAACCATTGAATAATTGACCAACTTAGTGGAAAGAGTAAGTGATACAGATCTAGATACTAATGCCAAATTATTATAATGTTCTAAGAAGTTTCAAAATAAAGTGAATGCAAAGATATCTAGTGATATAGCACTAACACAAGTTGCATTGGCAACTAAGATAGATAGTGTGAAGAAGGTCCTAGAGAACATTTACTCTCTGTACACTAAACTGTGTAATCCTACACTCTTCACACAAGAGATAAGGAATCACATCCTAAGCTTGGAAAGTCAAATGTTGTCATCCAAAGCTAAATTTCGTGTGACTCTAGCTCAAAGTGAGAAACATTTCAGGACCCTATTATAAACCCAAAGGAAATTAGCAACACTACAAGCAGATGAAGTCAACATAAGGGTTAAACTAATTAGTATCCAGTCTACATTGATTCCTCACATGGAGATTCTACACAAGGAGCTAGGCTATGCAAAAACACTTATGAAGAAAGACCCTAATCTTTCTACATTAGATGGCTTAGTACACCTTGTTGCCAAGTTGGCCATCCAAATTAAGTCTTTGGAGGTAGCATGTGATAATTGGGATGCAACTCTTAAGATTATTCTTGAGGTCCATAAATCCTTTTTGGACAAATACACTATTAGTGTATAACCCATTGACATTAGTGTCAAAAGGGGGAGTAAGAGCTATGGTGGAGCAAAGCAAGAATTGGAGAATAAGAGAAAAGGGGGAGTAAGAGAAAAAAGTAGAAAATAGTGAAAGAGTATCAGTTAAGGCAAATCTACTCAATAGGAGAAAGATTTTGATACAGAATGTAGTACAAAATTGATCAAAAAACTCAGGGAGAGTTATAAGATTTTGAGGTATAAGTCATGTTGCTAAATTTTGATATTTTGAAATTTTGTATAGAACCCAAATAATATTTTATGTTATGCTTGTAAGAATAAGAGTATTAATGTATGACCAAATATTTTTGACACTCATGTCAAAGGGAGAGATTGTTAAACTTAGATTGGTTTTGACTAGTGAGTTTCTATACACTTAAGTCATTTACTCAGTTCATGTTGAACAAGTAACATATGTCAAGCACAACATATAAGTTAGAGCATGTCAAGTAAATAGTGATTTTTGAGTCACTCAAGTGCCAAGTAGATAGTATGAGCTGAGTGATTTAGGATCTGAGCAAGCAGTATATGCTGAGTCATTCAATTTTTGAGTGACAACATTGAAGTCACAGTATGTGCCAAGCACCAGGGACTTCAGATGTTGAGTTATACAGTTTTGTCATAGTTGTTTGCATTGGCACAAACTACTATGTAAACTATTTTTGGGCTGACTTAAGGATTGAATTATGATATCTTGGTGATAAGGACAAATCTCAATTGGGAATCCCTATGTATTACATGCACCCAATCAAGTAAAGGGAAGGTTTAAGTGGAAATATGGATGAATCACAACTGTTGATTCATACCTAACCCTAACTCACCTAGGTCTTCTTATGGAGGATGAACCCTAAACATTATGTGTGCGAGAAAGGGAATGAATGAATGATAAAAGGAGAGTTTTTTGTGCACAAATTAGGACATTCATGGTGATCAAGGTAGTATGATCTAAATTGTATTGCAAAATCAATAAAAGGAGAACAAAGGAAAGAAGAAGTGATCAATAGAGAGACATCCAATCAAGAAGGATCAAGTACACAATAGGATAAAGATGATCTATCAACAAGCATCAGAGTGCTAACTGTAGGATCAATGCTAAGACATTCTAACAAGTGCATTAGTTAAATCTCTTAACAGAGTAGTCATAACAGGCTGTATTGAATTCCTCTAACAAGGTACTTACTTAATTATGAGTTGAAGTCATTTAACCAAACACACTTCTAATAAGGTGTTCAAATCCTTTAATAGGGTAAGATCTAATAGTCTTTGTAAACCTTTAACAAGGAAAAATTCATAGGGCACATCATGTTTCATGATCAAACATTGTCAACTTCATTTGATACACTTTATTACTATAGTAGTGAATATTTGTGGGTGTCATCCCCACCCCAGTTTTACCTTCTCATTGGAGGGTTTCTACGTAATCATATCTTGTGTCATGAATGTGTGAATGCTTATTTACATGCTTTAGATGTATATGCTTTACATGGTATCTCAGTTAACTTATTGAATATGTAAGATGGATGTGTGATGAATATTTTACGAGTCAAAATTTAAAGCACTAATTCACCCTCCCCCCCCCCCCCCCCTTAGAAGTTTACTTTTCTTATTTGTAATTCCAACAAGAATCTCACTGAGATGCATAGCTTCTTGGGATTCATAAAATTTTATCGCAAATTTGTGCTTGGTTTTTCACATTTGCCTTGGTCTCTAAGTCAGTCACTATGAGGAGGAATGCAAGAAAAATTCAAATGGACAGGTCCTCATCAATAAGCATTTGAGGAGTTAAAAAAGGTTATGTTCTACACTAGTTTTATTTCTTCTTGATTTATAACAGTCTTTTGAAATACAAACTAATGCATCAGAATATGCACTAGGAGTGTTCCTCATACAGCATGGAAATTTTATTCCTACCATAGTGAAACACTCTCTAATATAGTACTTAGGTATCCCACCTATGATACGGAATTGCATACCATTGTTCAAGCTTGTAAATAATGGAAGCATTACATTTGAGGAAAGGAAACTATTATCCATACAGATCACAAACCCCTTCAATTTTCACAAACACAAAGAAAATTATAGAATGATAGACATCAAAGATGGTCAACTTATCTTCAAAAATTTCATGTCAAAATTTTCCATAAGAAGGGGAGCACCAATAAGGTAGTAGATTGCTTGAGTAGGCCCCTTGTAGGAGTAAGTATGGTGTTAGAATCATGTGGGCATGAAATAGAAAATTGGACTTAATTGTATGAACATGATAAGGAATTTTTTGATGTATATACCCAACTTGTAGAAGGTAAACATGTGAGTGATTTTTATTTGAAGGATGGAATGCTTTTCTACATTAACCGAATTTGTGTACTTGAGGTAGAATGCAAGAAATTAATATGGGAAGCTCACTACAACAAGGTTTCAAGATATTTTGGAATAGCTAAAGCTACTTCTTTACTTGAATGACATTTTTACTATCCAAAAATGAAAAATGTTGTGATTTCATACATTCAAGCATGTACAACATGTGTCATTAAAATCCTACAAATCATAAGTATGGTTAATATCTACCACTTACAATCCAAAGAATCATTGGCATTGAATTTCTATCAATTTCATGTCTAACCTTCCTACCACTAGACATGGGGATGATTGTGTATATGTTGTTGTAGATAGATTTTTAAAAATGGTAATCTTGGTAGCCTCTAGAAAGGAATTTTTTGTTAAAGACACTACAAAGCTCTTTTTTGAGCATGTTGGGTTCATTTTGGGCTAGCAAGCAATATTATTTCAGACACACATAGTCAATTTCTAAGTAGATTTGTGTCTTCATTATGGGCAATGATGGACACAAAACTAACAAAGTCCACTACATTCCATCCTTAAATAGATGGTCAAATAGAGGTTTTCAATCACATGATCATTCAAATATTTCATATGTATCACTCAAAACATCATTGTACATGGGATGAAATTCTTCCCTATGTACAACATAGCTACAATAGGGAAATTCATAGTTCAACTCATCATAGCCCCTTTGAAAGTTGTCTTGGATATCAGTCATTAACACCAATAAATATTTCTATCCCATCTATATAACCTAATTTGACCCAATGCTTGGATAAAGAGAAGGAAAATGTAATGAATTTTGTTTATAGAATTCACAATTTGCAACAATAGGTTCATGAGATTTTGGAGTATACCACTAAGAAGTATAAATAGAGGCATGATGAGCATCAAACTCCTCATAAATTTCATATTGGAGATAAGGTATGGCTACATTTTTAGAAGGACAGATTGCAATGACCTCACAGAAAGCTTCACCTCAATTATTATGGTCAATACAAGATTATCAAATAATATATTAGAAATGAATTTGAACTTAATTTGCCACCATTGTTGGGTATTCAAGAAGTGTTCAATGTTGAATTGTTGAAGCCATATTTTCCTCCATTACTAGACATTGCAAGTTTTTTTGAGGAGATCAACCATACAAAATTAAATTTGGAAGTGGCTAATCCACTCCAAATTGATCAAGTCATGGAAAATTTTGTGAGGAACTTGAAGAACTAGACTATTTTCTTATATCATGTGGTGAAAGAAAGTCAATTTTCTCATCAGGGCAAGTGGCTTACATGTGAGAAAATTCAAATACACTTTCCATACCTACTATAGAGTGTTGATGCAATACGGCCTATTTCCTCTCAAGGTGGAGGAATGATCAAAAAATGGTCCATGATGATCCAGAGGATGCTGACAAAAGCATAAATGGGAAAATATTGAAATCTATTTTTCTAGTACATTCTATACCTTAGTACTTTGCATTTTTTGACACCTCTGAAGCATTTATGGGCCCCGAAAGCCTCCAAGAGTTGTGCCTCTTGAAATTTGGAGATAAATAATTTGATTATATTTCTAATAGTGCAATTGGTGTACATTTTGATCTATGTGCTTAAAGTTATGACTTCTACAAGTAGACATAAAATTTGATATAGTTTTCATAGTTCTAATATTTTATTATGTAATAAAAATTATGTGAACTATTCATTTCTTTTCAAAGGGATGTAGGTGGCCCTTTAGATTCATCAAACATTGTATAAACTTGAGTTTGGAATGAAAGGAACCACTTTTGGCTTGCATAATTTGTTGTACCAAAATTGTTCTATATGCATTAGAATTAACAATACCAAACGTATCACACAAGGTTTGTAATCTAGAACTATAATTTGGATTAGTGGTATCAAATCTTATTCACTCTTGTATGTCCTATCGTATGTGGTAAACTTACCAAAGGTTTGGATTGGGGATGAGAGATCCTTTAGATTATCTTCCTTTGAGATGCATGTGGTGACAGATGGAAAAACCATAGGCTGAGGGGATAGAAGAATCTTTCAAAATACTAGTGGAAGATGCATTGAATAAACAACAGGAATAAATGATGAAGCAATTTTCACAAATGTTGGGAAAATAAGATTCATAAGTGAATCCAAGGAATTAAACATTTAGCATGCTAACCCCATTTAAAGTATAAGTGAATTTTGATATCCCAACTTTTCAAGGGAAAATTGATGCAAACATTTTTGATGATTGGTTGTCAAAATTGGAGATGTACTTTTGTGTTAATATAATTTCTCAGATATTGAAAAAATCACCTTCATCCTCCTCAAAGCTTAAAGTTATGTGAAGTTGGCATGGGAAGTTTATGCAAAAACTAAAGAAGCCCAAGTAGCCCAAGATGAACATGGATTTTTTGTATTATTGGATAATACACCTACATGGGAAGATTTCATGGAGCACATAAAACAAGAATATTACCCTAAAGATACCTATGAACAAAAATATATCAAATGACAATTACTCTAGCATAAGGACTAATTAGTTTAGGAGTACTTTAACACATTTCATTCTCTCTATGCAAAGCTTAGTATTAAAGATTCATAAAAACATCAAGTTTTGAAGTATAAGAGTAATTACATCTAGACTTAAATAGATTTCTTGAATATAGAGACATTGTCTAGTGCTTTCAAATATGCATCAAAATTGAGGAGAATTTCAAACAAAAAGGGAGAAGGGAAAACCTAATGAACAACAAATAGAAAGGTGAAGGTAATAAACCTATAGCAAAACAAATATCCAAGGAGACATTTCCAAATTCACCAGCAAAGAAGACATGGGATGTGAAGAAAATAGGCCAAGAATAGGTATGTGGTGTGAAGTCCACAAAATTCCCTCTCATAAGACCAAAGATTGCAGAACTATAAAGAATCTAATGGTGGAAACCCATAAAGAAACTACTAAATATGAGGTGATAGATTTTGGCAAAAAAAGGATGATGAACAAATTATTGAGGTTGACCCATATGCCACAGTGGCCACTATCAAGGTATTTTCTTGGGGTGATGAGGAGACATTATTTCATTCACAAATGTGGGTAGGAGGAAAATCTTTTTGTTTTATTATTGATAGTGGTAGCCAAAAGAATTCAATATATATTGACACTATAAAAAGACTAAATCTAAAAACAACACCACACCCACAACCATATTCTATGGGATGGGTAAGTCAAGGGTGAGGCATTAAAGTAAAAAAGCAATGATGTATTTCATATCACATAAATCCCTTCAAAGATGAGGTGATTTGTAATGTAACTCCTCTTTATGTGTGTGATATTTTATTGGGACAACCATACCTGTATAATTGCCATGGGGTGTACAAATGTAGGTCAAGAAGTGTGATAATCAAATTGAATGAACAAAAGTATCAAATATTAGAGGTTAGTCCTGCTCTGTATATTTGATTAGTGCAAAACAATGTCAAAGATCAATTGTCCAAACTAGTACATTTGTGTTATTAATGATTCATTTTGAGGAAGAGAAAAGAATGGTATATAATTCCAATACCACCATGTCCTTCACAACAAAACAACAAAGGTCAATGGAACAATTTTTTTTTAAATATCAAAATGTGTTTGAGTTACTAGTAGGAGTACCCTCGCACTTCCAAGTTAGACAATCTATCAATTTGATTCCAAGGACACCATTACCTAAAGAATCAATATATAGGAGATCCATCTTAGAAAAGGTTGAGATCAAAAGGAAGATACAAGAACTAATTCAGAAGGGGCATATACACCCAAGTGCATCTTCTTGTGATAGCCCAATTGTACTTGCAAAGAACGAGGATGAAACATGTAGACTATGTATTGACTATAAAGCATTAAATAGGATCACTATCAAAAATAGATATCCAATCCATTGGATAGATGGTATGTTGGACAAGCTTAGAGGGGGAAAATTCTTCATAAAAACTGATTTAAAATATGGGTACCATCAAGTGCTAAGTGATCCGATAGATGTATAGAAGACTACTTTTAAATTTAAGGAGGGTTATTTGAATGGTTGGTAATGCCCACTAGCCTCATAGATGCTCCAGCTACCTGTATGAGGATGATGAATGATGTACTTAGGCCATTCACTAGTTATTTTGTAGTGGTGTATCTAAATGAGATTCTCATTTTTAGCAAAACTTGGGAAAAGCATCTGCAACATGTGGAATAAGTAGTTTCTGCCTTACAAGACTAGGGACTCTATGCTCATTTGGTATGTAAAGTATTAAATATTTAGGCCATGTTGTTGATAGTTAGGTTTTTCATGTTGATCCTAAGAAGATACAACTAATCAAATATTTGCCTTCTCCAAGGAATCTCACTGAGTTGTGTAGCTTCTTGGGGTTGGATAACTTTTATCACAAATTTGTGCTTGAGTTTTCACATTTATCTTGGCCTCTAAATCAATCACTACGAGGAGGAATGAAAGCTGAATTCAAATGGATAGGTTCTCATCAACAAGTATTTGAGGAGTTAAAATAGAGGTTATATTCTGCACTAGTTTTATCTCTTCTTGATTTACAACATTCTTTTAAAATACAAACTAATACACTAGGAACACTCCTCATGCAACATGGACATCTGATTTCCTACAATTATGAAACATTATATGATACAGTAGGTAGTATCCCACCTACGATATGGAACTGTATGTCATTTTTCAAGCTTGCAAACAATGGGAGCATTACATTCTAGGAAAGAAAATTATTATCCATACAGACCACAAACCCCTTCAATTTTTGCAAGCACAAGGAAAATTGTAGAATGATAGATGTAAAAGGTGGTCAGCCTATCTTCAACAATTTCCATAAGGGAAGTTCCAATAAGGTATTAGATTTCTTGAGAAGGCCCCCAATTGTAGGAGTAAGTATGGTGTTGGAATAATGTGGGCATGAAATAGAAAATTGGACTCACTTGTGTGAATGTGATAATGATTTTTCTAATGTATATACTCATCTTGTAAAAGGTAAACATGTGAATGCTTTTTATTTGCAAGATGGAATATTTTACCACATTGGCCAAATCTATGTACTTGAGGAAGAACATAAGAATATAATGTGGGGCACTCACTACAACAAGGTTGCAGGACATTTGGAATAGGTAAAACTATTGTTATACTTCAAAGATATTTTTATTGGCCAAAAATGAAAAATGATGTGATTACATACATTCAAACATGTACAACATGTGTCACTGAAAATCTTTCAAATCGTAATTATGGTTTATATCTACCACTTCCCATTCCAAAGAAGTCTTGGCATTCAATTTCTATTGATTTCATGTATGGAATTCCTACCACTAGACATAGGCGTGATTGTGTAGATGTTGTTGTAGATAGATTTTCAAAAATGGAAATCTTGGTAGCCTGTAAGAAAGGAAATTTCTATAGAAGACACTATAAAGCTCTTCTTGGAGCATGTTTGGGTTCATTTTGCACTACCAAGTAGCATTATTTCAAACACGGATAGTCAGTTTCTAAGTAGATTTTGGCCTTCATATGGGCAATGATGGACACAAAACTAAAAAAGTCCATTACATTCCATCCTCAAATAGATCGTCAAACTAAGGTTGTCAATTACATGATCATTCAAATATTGTGTATGTATCACTCAAAAAATCCTCATACTTGGGAAGAAAGTCTTCCATATATACAACATAGCTATAATAGGGCAATTCATAGTTCAATTGATCATAGCCCCTTTGAATTTTTTCTTGGATATCATCCATTGGCACCAATAAATATTTATATACTAGCTATGTAGCTAGATGTGACCCCATGCTTGGATGAAAAGAAGGAAAAATAAATGAAGTTAATTGATAGAATTCATCATTTGCAACAATAGGTTCATGAGACTTTGGAGCATACCAATAATAAGTATAAATAGAGGCATGATAAGCATCAAACTTCTCATAATTTTTAGATTGGGGATAAGGTATAGCTGCATTTTCAAAAGGAGAGATTGCAAGGACCTCACAAAAATATTCATCCCCTTCCTTACAGTCCATACAAGGTTATCAAAAAAGTTGGTGAAATTTTATTTGAACTTAATTTTCCACCATTCTTGTATATTCACCTAGTGTTCAATGTTGTACTATTGAAGCCTTATTTTCCTCCATTACTAGACATTGCAAGTGTTGTTGAGGAGATCAACCATACATAATTAAATCTAGAAGTGGCTAATCCACTCCAAATTAATTAAGCTTTGGAGAAGTCTGTGAAGACATTGAAGAACCAGACTATTTACTTGTATCGTGTGGTTAAAGCAGGTCAGTTTGTTGATAATGGGAAGTAGCTTACACATGAACAAATTCAAATTCATTTTCCACACCTATTTTAAAGTGTGGATGCAATGGGGCACATTGCCTCTCAAGGGTGAGGAATAATCAAAACATGGTCCATGATGATCTAGAGGAGATCAACAAAAGAAAAAATTGGAAAATACTAAAATCTATTTTTCCATTATTTTTAATACTTTAGTATTATTTAGTTTTGGAGGCCTCTAGAGTATTTTTGGGCCCTAAAAGCCTCCAAGATGCATGCCGCTTAAAATTGGGAATAGAAAATTTCATTACCTTTCCAATGTTGTAAGTGGTGTACATTCTTGAGCTATGTGATGAAAGTTATGACTTCTACAAGTAGACATAACATTTGAAATAGTTTTAAAATAGTTTCCATAGTTTTAATATTTTCTTATGCAATAAATATCATGTGAACTATTCATTTATTTTGAAAGGGATTTTGGTGGCCCTTTCAGATTCATCAAACATTTTATAAACTTTAGTTTTGAATGAAATGAACCACTTTTGGTTTGCATAATATATTGTATTGAAATTGTTCTATTCATATTAGAATTAACAAACTATTGGTATCACATTAGGTGTCATAATCTAGAATTATAATTTGGATTAGTGGTATCAGAGCTCATTTTCTCTTGTATGTCCCATCATACATGGTCAAATTACAAAAGGTTGGGATTGGGTAGAAGAGATCCTATATATTATCTTCTTTTGAGATGCGTGTGGTCACAAATGGAAAAAAAAAATAGACTAATGGGATGGAAGAATCCTTCAAAACACTAGTGAAAGATGCATTGAATAAACAATGGGAAGAAATCATGAAGCAATTTTCATAGATGTTGGCAAAACAAGACTTGCAGGCCAATCCAATTAATTGAACATTTTGCAGGAAAACCTAGGTAAATTTGGACGTCCCAACATTTCAAGGGAAAATTGATGCAAACATTGTTGATTATTGATTATCAAAATTGGATAGGTACTTTTATGCTAATAATTTCTCAGATATGGAAAAAATCACCTTCGCCCTCTTCAAAGATGAGAATCATGTAAAGTTGGTTGGGATGTTTATGCAGAAACTAAAGAAGCCCAAGTAGCTCAAGATGAACATGGATTTTTTTGTATTATAGGATAGCATACCTACATGGGAAGATTTTTTCAAGTACATAAAATCATAATATTACCCTAATGATACCTATATAAGAACAAAAATATATCTAACAGCAATTACTTTGATAGAAGAAGGACCAATCAATTCAAGAGTACACTAAAATATTTCATTCTCTCTCTGCAAAGCTTGGTATTAAAGATTCAAGAAAACATCAATTTTTGAAGTATAAGAGTGGTCGTCATAGATACATATAGACTGAAATGGATATCCTAAATATAGAGACACTGTCTAGTGCTTTCAAATATGCATCAAAAATTGAGGAGAAGTTCAAACAAAAAGGGAGAAGGTAAAACCAAATGATCAACAAATGGAAAGGTGAAGGTAATAAACCTATAGTGAAATAAATATCTAAGGAGCCATTTCCAAATTCACCAGCGAAGAAGACATGGGGTGTGAAGAAAATAGCCCAAGAATCATGTATGTGGCAGTGTGAAGTCCATAAAAGTCCCTCTCATAAGACCAAATATTGCAGATCTATAAAGAATATAATGGTGGAAACCCATAAAGAAACTACTAAACATGAGGTGATAGATTTTGGGAAAAAACAAGGACGATGAACAAATTATTGAGGCTAACCCATATGCCATAGTGGCCACTACAAAGTATTTTCTCAGGATGATGAGGAGAGATTATTTCATTCACAAATGTAGATAGGAGGAAAATCTTTGGATTTGATTGTTGATAGGGTATCCAAAAGAATTTGATATCTATTGAGACTATAAAAAGACTAAATCTGAAGACAACACCACACACACACAACCATATTCTATGGCATGGGTATACCAAGGGCAAGGCATTCAAGTAAACAAGAAATGTTGTATTTCATATTCCATAAAACCATTCAAAGATGAGGTGATATTTGATGTAGCTTCTCTTCATGTGTGTGACATTTTATTGGGACAACCATACATGTATCATCACCATGGGGTGTACAAATCTAGGCCAAGAAGTGTGATAATCAAATTGAATGAACAAAAGTATCAAAATCCAAAGGTAAGTCCTACTCACTCTATATCTTTGATTCATCCAAAAGAATGTAGAAGATTGATTGCCCAAACTAGTATATTTGTGTTATTAATGTTGGAATTCTTTAGAATAACTGAGAGGGTGGGGGGGTGAATCAATTATCCAAGGTTTAGATGTATAGATAAAAAAATTTATAGCTTAGTGAACCCATAGAACATTTATCGTTATGCATGCATCCATAAGATTATGAAATAACTTAAAACTTGTAGGTTACTGTCAAATCAATTTCCAAAAATGTAAACATGAAACATAATGGACTGAGCAACACAATTGACACAATGATTTATATGGAAACCCAATTTGGGAAAAACCACCAGTAACATGCTACTCTTTTTCACTCTTCTAAAGTGATGCCCTATGAAAGGCCAACCCTGTTAAAGGTTACAATACACACTATTAAATGTGACCCTATTAAAGGATATCAATCACCCTATTAGGAGTGAGCCTTGTTAGAGGACTTTAGACCATTCACTTGAAATGTCACCCAATTAAAGGATTTTACAAATTACTATTAGGTCAATCTTCATCTAAAGGATTTACTCTAGACTGATAAAATATTAGAGAGTAATAGTAAGGCTTGATCTGATGACAACTTACAACTCCATTTGTAGATTACAAATCACTATTTTAGTCCTCTATTCTACTTTATTTTTGAACATTTCAGTTATGATAGCTCATTCACCCTTCAAGCATTCATACCCTTAGGCCTTCTTGCTTTACATGCCAATGCAAACTCTTCACGCATGTCATTTGATGAAGCAATATCCCTTGACTCCTTGTCTTCCTTAGCTTCTCGTGCATGACAACCCTTGCTTTTGACTAGCCATCCCTTTTAAAAGAGAATTAAAATCTTATGTCATTCATTTTCCATCATCCAATTTAGGGTTAGGATAGATTAGGAAAGATGTAATGAATCTACCCCTAATTCCATATCACTTCTAGAAACTTCTCCTTCAATCCTCTCTGAATTCACCTTGAAACAGTTTACCATGAATTATATGCCACCAACTCATCGATCTTATCTTCCACTTGGTTCACAAAATCCAAGAAAAAAAACTTGTTGGCTTAGATCCATCATATTCACAATCTTTCTAATAATGCCAAAACTTGGCATTAACTTGTTTCTAATGCTTGGCACATATTGTGTTTCTTGGCATCCACTAAAAAATCACTCAACACAAACTAAAGTTTACTGTTGCTCGGCATCAACTAAACTTTACTCGACATCCACTGTTTTGCTCAGCATCCAATAGAGTGAACTTTTACTCTGCTTCAATTAATTATCTACTTGCCTTGTACTGACTTTTCTTGGCATCTGCTATCTTTTTAGTCAAGATTGGCAAAGACACTTAGTTTAACTTGCTCTTCTAAACTTACTTAGTGTAGCCAATCTTTGTAACCTTAAGTAGATTATCAATGCACTATGATATCGTTGTCTTAGTTGATTCTTATACTCCTTTGTATATCATAACTCAACCTTTTCTCTAGGTGCTCTTGTTGCATCTTTTTGATCAAATCCTCTTCATCAATCAAAAAAGTTGTTAATGAATAGATTGTCCTTCAAGAAAATACATGCAAATATAACTCTAAATGCCCAAGTAAGGAGGCTAATCAGCTCTAATAGTTGGGTCACTTCACTATGGAAAGAGTGTAGGTGCCCTTTGAATTAATCTAGGTACAGCTCCCCGTATATGATTTACAATGAATTTGAATACAGATACTTTTAACTTGAAAGCACAAAATGTTTTACAAACATCTACCCGTAAACACAGAGTAGATTGAAAACTTAATAACTGAAAAGAAAAGAAAAATAAAGGACAATGGATCACACAAAGTTCATTTGATGTATGTTGTATTACCAAGTGAAAACAAACAACATGTCTTCCATCCTCTTGAGTGAATGAAAAATCAGAGCTTTATAAGATATTTTGAAATGATAACGTAATAAGAAAACAATGACATTAGAATGTATTTCAAAGAAAACTAAAAATGATGCAAAGATCATGATCAGTGGAAGGAAAATACATCATAACCAAAAATCTAATGTGATTATCCTCCAGCCTCCCTTCTCTAAATGTAAAAGACCACAAAGATCCTTTTACACATTTACAACCAAAACCACTATCTAAAGAAAAATTGGAACTCTTTTCTTTAACATTACATTAGCAATTGAAATCTATTCCTATCTTTAACACACAGTTCAAAATAGGAGAATCAACACATGTTGTGCTTCCCATAGCCTCAAAAGAAAATGGAATAATCTAAAAAATTTCCCTCCTTGTTGTAGCACACAGTCTGCAATCTAGAAGAAAGAAAGAATGGTACCCCTGCTATTTCTTTTGTTGGCTTATTTATTATCTTCTCATTTCCTATGAAAAATTTTTAGTTTTCCTAACTGAATCTTGAAAAACTTTATGATTTCCCATTTTCCTTTTAATATTTTCAATCTCCTGTAGTTGTAATGCTCAATTCCTAATTGAATATTAGGTAGAAACTTCTAATGACATATGTCATTAAAGTTATAATATAATACATAATATTTCTTATTCTAAATAGAGGTCTATACACCTGGAAAGATTATGCGGGATATATGTTTATAACCCAAAATTTTTATATTTCAAAATTATTATTTAATGTGCCCTTGATGATTGTTTTCAATTATAGATAAGACATATTAAAATCCTTCCAAACCTGACACAATTACTTCAAATGTCAATGTGTATGCATTTATATAAGAATATGATACTCTGATTATAAAGCACTTGTGCTAAAACTAAGAGTTTTATATTCGATCTTTGGTGTGCTTTACTCATGCTTCATGGCGAATCCATTGCATTTAAATGAATTTTATTTGCCAAACTTGAAAACCACCACCTTCCACATCAATGCTTTTTGCATTCATCATGTACATGGATTGAAGGAACAGGTGAAGCACTGATCCTTCTGCCTACACAAATCAAATTTAATTGCCCACACCTTACCAATTATCTTTCTCAACTCATGGGGATACTGGCATTACGTTGTCTGCACCATGTGTTACTACAATTCATATCCACAAGTTTTGTGATCATTCAATATGTATTTTTCCTTCACTATTGAGTCATCATGAAGATAATTGAAATCCCCCATTAGCACAAACTTACATGTTGCTTTCAATATTTGTTATTGAATTCAACTATGAGTTTAACATTATCACCATGGAATTCTCATGTGCACGCATGAGATTGGGAACTAGAGGGATCAAACATTGTCAAGATGATACAAGACCATTTGTGAAATTACCATCATGACCTGCGAGTTTCTTTGCATATTCATATCTCTAACTGCTTCCAAAAAAATTGATTGCATTAATAGCAATTTACATTCGAAATACATTGTCATGGAGTTGAGTGGAATTTGATGGATACTACATCACTATCACCTTCTTATCTGAATGTTGTGGACTTTAAGAATTTCAAGATCTCTTGGTACTTACCATTTAATAGCAAAACATGACTTTATATCAAATCTGCGAGTGTCCCTTTATGAGCTTTAGAATGAATGTCGCATTATGTATTTTTGAAAATCAAATTTTGGTTTTGATTCATAGTAAGCCTCTAGGACATGAACCCAATGTTCTAGCTATAGGAATCATCCATTGATTATGTACATATGTTTTATGCCATGTTATGACCTTAAAAAAAAAACCTGAGTTTGTTTATCCTCCTTTCAAACACTATATTCAATGTCTTTTATATTAGAGACCCAATAAGACATGGGTTTCATATATACATGAGGTGTTGGCACGAAGCTCTTTATGGTCATGGCATACAAAATCATGAATTTTAACTCTAGTTGGCCCTTTGAACTCTTTGTCAATGTATCTGGTGATTTTAGTCAAATTGCATAAATTTCATTGCACATTGCTCATATACATTTCAATGGCTTGGACCATATACACATAGAAGTCTTTCATGTTTACCAAGGCCGAATTTGTTCTTCACATGTTTTGGATAACTTTACACCATTAGGATTTCAATTGATATATAAGTAAATGTAATCCCAAAAGATCATATTCACTTTTATTTTGAGTATTTTTATATTGAGCTGACTGTGAACTCATATATCATGTGTGAGGGGCTCCACACTTTTAATGGTGTATCCTTGATAAATCTAAATTATGAAATTGAGCTTTTGAATTCAACTCATTGATTTGTAGCCTACGAATTCTTGGCATATGAACTCATTGAGATTACCAAACACCCAAACTGAATTTTGAATCTATGAAACTTCTGCACTCTCTTTAAATTGTTGAACTGATAGAATCCAAACCTAAATTATGAACTAAGACAAAATTTTGAACTTTTCTAAACTAACAAATCTGCATTTTGAATTGAGTCACTGAACTTGAAAATATTGAGCTTGAACCTTGATTCTAAATCTACATGTCAAACCACTTTGAACCATTAAACCACTTCAAACCACTTTGAACCAAGTTCAAAGTAGTTCAAAGAGGTTCAAAACCTAAAACTAAAAGGTTCAAGACTTGAAACTGAAAGTTTAAAGTTCTGGGTCCATATGTGTACCAACAGGGGCTCTAACTATGGGACTATTTTTTACTACAAAAATAGAGAACTCTAGCAATCTCTAACCAAATATTTGTGCCTTAACCATTGGGCAATAGATTCAACAAGAAGGGAAAATTGGGAGCTGCTTGTAGAGACGGTGGAGGGGAATAGGGAAAAACCAACAAGCCAAAACTCCTAAACTAAATGCAAAGCAGTAGCAAGCAAACTAAACTACGCACCACAAAAACTTATACAAAAAGACAGGCTAGTAGCCCATACCTCTGGGAATGCATTCATCCGCCCATGGAAACCCATTGACTAGTTCAGAGAAATACATGTTTGTGCAAAAGAGTGACTGATATGTAGAATGCACCAACATTAGTAGACATCTTGTGACAACTACAAAGATGGATTCAACAACCATGTGTTGCAGGAACTCTTTCTCTTTGGGAATACCAACCTCATCATCGAAATAACATGCCTCAATTTCACCTGTGTTTATTGTGACATGGTAGAAATGAAATGCTTTACCATAGTTTTCAATTCCACTTCATCAAGATTTCTAGATGTTTTAACTTGTGAAGGATTTTTATCATCAGAGCTTGTCAACAAAGGCGAGGATTGCATAGTTTGACCCACCATATTCTGTGAAAGATCTTCTTGCTTCATCACTACTTCAGATTGCAAGCATCCCTCTGGCTATGGTATATATTCAAATGAGAAGGATTTGGAGAGAGGAATGTCATATAATTCTTCATTGTCTATGGGTTTTTGTTCCTTCTGATACACCATATCATGCTAATTAGAATCAATAATAAAAAGGGCATTAGCAACTTCAAGAGTAAAGCCTTCATTTTTTGGACAAAGGACAGCCATTGATAACTCTTTATCTGACTCATACGTAGCAAGTATCTTCCTTGCAATTGGTACATTTAGGCTGGTCATTAGTTTGTTTGATTGAGCAACACATTCTTCACCATTTTCAATATCTAGGTAGTGAATTCCTATCATCTTTAAAGCATTATCTTCAGCCAATAAAGGTTCTTGGAAATCCTCACCATTAAAAATAGTTAGATTCTAAAAAGAGAAATATTGGGAGTGGATTTGGTTTCTTTTAGAACATGCTTCTTCTTTGTAGTTTCCTCATCAATGTAGCATTTTTTTCCACAAAGGTATTCTTCCATTGGTGGAGTCTTCGTAGATTTCAGACCATTAAGAATCAAGCTATCATCCAACTTGATTGCTTCCTTTTGCACATCTACCAAATTTTGCACTCAAAGGTGTTTTAACCAAAACTTTACTTCAACATCCATAGCAGCAATAAAGAAGCATAACTAATTGATTTCATTAGGTTGGTGGGCTAGAGGGATTTTACCAACACTCTAGTTAAATCTATCAACAAACTCCCTTACAAATTCATCTTCTTTCATCTGAATTTGAAAAAGATTTACCAACAATTGATAGGAATCAATTGTGGGTTGAAATCTCTCAAGGAATCTCTCCTTAATATCATCCCAAGTTGTGATACATCCATCTTGTAGATTCTAAGACCATTCTGTAGCTTTTCCCATGAGGCTTTCAACAAATAGTTTGATGAACACATCTTCTTCTTGCACACCAAGAATCTCACATGCAATAGTAACTACTTTGATGTGATCAGTTGGATCTTGTGTTTTATCTCCATGAAACTTGGGAAGCTATTCCCATGATCTTTTAGGTAAGGCTGAATACTGGGCCAAGGCAAAAGGTCTGATCCAAGCCCCCCATGGTTGAGCTACAACCACCACCATAAAACACACTGGAACTCCAAAATCAAGAATTTAAGAAGTTTTTAACACAGAATTGTCAATATTCTATACACAAAGATAACCATAAAACTGAGGAAACAAATGTTAGGCAATGATCTTCAGTTTGATCCCTAGCAGAGTTGCCAAAAATCTGTTAGTGAACGGATTGTCCTTCAAGAAAATACATGCAAATATAACTCTAAATGCCCAAGTAAGAAGGCTAATTAGCTCTAACAATTGAATCACTTCACTATGGAAAGAGTGTAAGCACCCTCTGAATTAATCTGGGTACAACTCCCCATATATGATTTACAATGAATTTGAGTACAAATGCTTCTAACTTGAAAA
Organism: Cupressus sempervirens; assembly: GCA_028749045.1. NCBI lineage: Eukaryota > Viridiplantae > Streptophyta > Pinopsida > Cupressales > Cupressaceae > Cupressus > Cupressus sempervirens. The sequence continues at coordinate 508,317,293 of CM053783.1, read as the reverse complement.
CACAAAAGGTTTTACAAACATCTACCCATAAATATGGAGTAGATGCAAAAACTTAATAACTAAAAAGAAAAGAAAAACAAAGGACAGTGGATGACACAAAGTTCATTTGTTATATGTTGTATTACCAAGTGAAAACAAACAATATATCTTCCATCCTCTTGAGCGAATGAAAAATTAGAGCTTTAAAAGATATTTTGAAATGATAACATAATAAGAAAATAGTGACATTAGAATGTATTTCAAAGAAAACTGAAAATGATGCAAAGATCATGATCAATGGAAGGAAAATACATCATAACCAAAGATCTAATGTGATTATCCTCCAGCCTCCCTTCTCTAAATGTAAAAGACCACAAAGATCCTTTTACACATTTACAACCAAAACCACTATCTAAAGAAAAACTAAAACTCTTTTCTTTAACATTACATTAACAATTGAAATCTATTCCTATCTCTAACACATAGTTTAAAATAGGAGAATTAACACAAGCTCTTCTTCCCATAGCCTCACAAGAAAATGGAATAATCTAGAAAATTTCCCTCCCTACTATAGCACACAGTCTATAGTCCAGAAGAAAGAAAGAATGTCACCCCTGCTATTTTTGTTGCTGGCTTATTTTTTATCTTCTCATTTCCTATGAAAACTTTTTAGTTTCCCTAACTAAATCTTGAAAAACTTTATGATTTCCCATTTTCCTTTTAATATTTTCAATCTTCCACAGTTGTAATGTTCAATTCCAAATTGAATATTAGGTAGCAACTTCTAATGACATATGTCATTAAAGTTATAGTATAATACATAATATTTTGTATTCTGAATAGAGGTCTGTGGACACCTAGAAAGATTATGCGGGATATATGTTTATAACCCAGAATTTTTATATTTTAGACTTATTATCTAATGTGCCCTTGATGAGTGTTGTTAGTTATAGATAAGACACATTAAAATCCTTCTAAAATCGACACAATTGCTTCAAATTTCAATGTGTATGCATTTATATAAGAATACAATACTCTTATGTATAAAGCACTTGTGCTAAAACTGAGAGTGTTCTATTCAATCTCTGGTGTGCTTACTCATGCTCATGGAAAATCCAGTGCATTTAAATGAGCTTTATTTTCCAAACTTGAAAACCACCACCCTCCATATCAATTCTTTTCTCATTCATCATGTACATGGATTGAAGGAATGGGTGAAGCATTGATCCTTGTCCCTATGCAAATCAAACTTAACTTCTCACATCATACCAATTATCTTCCTTAACTCGTGGGGATACTGGCATTATGTTGTCTACACCATGTGTTACTACAATTCATATCTGTGAGTTTCGTGATCATCCAATATGTATTCATCCTTCACTATCAGGTCTTCATGAAGATAATTGAAATCCCCCATTAGCATGAACTTACATGTTGCTTTCAATATTTTTTATGGAATTCAACTACAGGTTTAACATTGTCAATATGACACAATACCATCTATGAAATTACCATCATGACCTGTGAGTTTCTTCACATATTCATATCTCTAACTGCTTCCACAAAAACTGATTGCATTAATAGTAGTTTACATTTGAAATATGTTGCTATGGAGTTGAATGGAATCTCGTGGATACTACATCATTGCCACCTTCTTATCTAAATGTTGTGGACTTTAAGAATTTTAGGATCTATTGGTACTTACCATTTAATAGTGAAACATGACTTTATTTCAAATTTGTGGGTGTCCCTTTATGAACTTTTGAATGAATGGCACATTATGTATTTGTGAAAATAAAATTTTGGTTTTGATTCATATTAAGGCTCTGGGACAAGAACCCAATGTTGTAGGCTACAAGAATCATCCATTGATTATATAGATATATGTTATGCCATGTTATGACCTTAAAAGAAAAAACTCGAGTTTGTTTATACTCCTTTCAAACACTATATTCAATGTCTATTATATTAGAGACCCAATGAGACATGGGTGTCATATATTCATGGGGTGTTGGCATAAAGCTCTTCATAGTCACAGCATACAGAATCATGAATTTTAACTTCATATGGCCCTTTGAACTCTTTGTCAATGTATCTGGTGATTTTAGTCAAATCGCATAAATTTCATTACACATTGCTCATATATATTTCAATGGCCTGGACCTTGTACACGTAGAAGTCTTTCATGTTTACCAAGGCCAAATTTGTTCTTCACATGTTTTGGATAACTTTCCACCCTTAGGATTTCAATTGATATATAAGTAAATGTAATCCCAAAAGAGCATATTCACTTTTATTTGGAGTATTGATATATTGAGCTGACTATGAATTCCCATATCATGTGTGAGGGGCTCTACATTTTTAATGGTGTATCCTTGATAAATCTAAATTATAAAATCAAACTTTTGAATTCAACTCATTGATTTGTAGCCTTCAAATTCTTGGCATATGAACTCATTGAGATTAACAAACACCCAAACTGAATTTTGAATCTGTGAAACTTCTACACTCTCTTGAAACTATTGAACTGATAGAATCCAAACCTAAATTATGAACTGAGATAGAATTCTAAATTTTTTTGAACTAACAAATCTGCATTTTGAACTGAGCACTGAACTTGAAAATAGTAAGCCTGAACCTTGATTTTGAATCTACATGTCGAACCACTTTGAACCATCAAACTACTTTTAAACACTTTGAACCAAGTTTAAAGTAGTTCAAAGAGGTTCAAAACTTGAAATTGAAAGGTTCAAGACTTGAAACTAAAAGTTTAAAGTTCTGGGTCCATATGTGTACCAACACAAGTGATAGTACCTAAATCATATAAGCAGTTGTCTTACCAACAAAAAGTAGGTTTGACATCAGTGAAAAAAAAATGATTGAAACACATTTATCATACTTGTATCAATATATTTTCAACAATATCCCTCTTTGGTATTGATGGAAAACCAAACTAATCAACCAAATAGACTAGGTTAAAATAGTAAGACCAACAAAATGCTAAAAAAAAAGAAATATATAATCTCATGTATTGAAATTTCTCCCTCTATCATAAATTTTCATCTTCTGAATAGGTTACAAAATTTTGTTCTATTCTAATCAACAGACAATCAATTCATCCTTATGACTCCCTCTAAATTACTTTTTACATCTCCCTTCTACAATTATCTCCCTCTTGCTAGGTAGATGTTATCAGCAAATACACTTTCTTTCTGTCAGCATTTCTCCCTCATACTATGTGTGTTAGGATTTCTCCCTCTTTATTCAATCTCCAATATCTTGTATTTCTCTTGATCAGTAACTATCTCCCTCTTTCTTATTATTTCTCTTGATTAGTAACTATCTCCCTCTTTGACAACAATGCCAAAGACTTGTGATCTTAACATGCAGATATGAACTTCTTCAGTTTCTTATGTGTCACCTTGCTTGTAATTGATTTGTAAGATCCACTACATTGATTTGTAACATATGGCAATCAACTTTTTTGATGTAGGACACTCCTTTTGTTACTTAGATAGCCTTTGATAGGGGTATCACCCCTAGTTTTCCTCTTAGATACTCATGAGCATCCTTAGGCAATGCTTTTGTGAAGATATCAACAATTTTCTCTATTGTGTTAACATATTCCATCTTCACCTCTTTTTCTTGAACTAATTCTCTGGAGTAATGATACTTGATTACAATATGATTAGTCTTTGTGTCTATTACTCGATTCTTTGATATGTTTATAGCACTTGTATTGTCAAAATAAAGTATCACTAGTTTTGTGATCTCTTCTTTCATGCCTTTGAGTAGTTGTTTGATTTATACAATGTTTGTGCAATTTACAGTAGTAGCAACATATTCAGCTCCAATAGTAGATTGTGAAGTGTAGTTTTTTTTCTAGTTGGTCCATGTAACCAGCCTCTTGCCTAAGAAAAATGCTCCTCCACTAGTGTTTTTATATCATCAATGTTTCTAGCCCAATCAGCATCAATATAGGCTCTTAATTCAAATTTCACATTTTTTATATAGTATACACCATATTCCTATGTTCTTTTTAGATATCTCATTATTCTCTTTACAACCATCAAATGATTCTCCTTGAGATTAATAGATAATCTTGCAACTATCCCTACAAATAATGCAATGTCAGGTCTACTATGTACTGCATATTGTAATTTTCCAATCATAGACCTATACAATGTTTGATTCACCTCAGTTGAATCATCATTCTTTGACAATTTAAGTCTTGTCACCATAGGTGTACTTACTTCTTTGGAATCCTCTAATCCAAAATATTTCAATATCTCCTTGACATACTTTGACTGAGTGATGTATATACCATATTTCATCTTATATACTTGCAAACCCACAGAGAATTTGATCTCCCCAAACATAGACATTTCAAATTCTTGCTTCATTTCATTTTCAAAAGACTTACATAAAGCATCTTGACCTCCAAATATCACATTATCAACAAAAAATTTAGATAACAAAATACCTTTGCCTTTATCTTTCTTCATGTATAGATTTTTGTTACCATCAATCCTTTCAAATCCAATCTTCACAAAATACTTATGAAGTCTCTCATACCATGCTCTTGGTGCTTGTTTCAAACCATATAGAGCTTTGTGCAATCTACATACCGTATCCCTATTGTTCACATCAACAAATCCTTCTGGTTTCTCCATGCAAAATTCTTCCTCTAATATGCCATTCAAAAATGCAAATTTAATATCCATTTGATAAACTTTGAAACCTTTGTATGCAAAATAAGCAAGCAGATTTCTTACTCCTTCCAATCTAGCAACAGGAGCAAAATTTTCTGCGCAGTCAATCCCTTCTTGTGCATAACCTTTGCAGACTAATCTTGCCTTCTTCCTTGTGACTTCACCATTTTCATCTAGCTTGTTTCTAAATACCCACTTGGTGCCAATCACATTTTTGTCTTCCTGTCTAGGAACTAGAGTCCATTTTTTTTCCTCAATTTGTTCAATCTCTTCTTCCATGGCTTTACTCTAGTCCACATCTTCCAAGGCATATTTCATTGTTTTAGGTTCTTTCATGCTCAGAAAACATATATCATTTCTCAATTTTCTCCTTGTCACTGGTCTAGTAGTTTTATCTCCAATAATTTGTGTATCAGGATGATGTCTCTTGACATATTTGGACAATCTTGGTTTAGCTCTAGTTTCTTAATTTGGTCTTTTAGCTTCAAAGTCACTATGTGCATATCTGTCAGTTAGCTTAGCATCTCTCTCATGTACACTAAACTTAGAATTAGAATATACCTCAACTTCATTATGTAACTTGGCATCTAAATGTGGCTCAGTTCCTGAATGCAACTCGACATTCATAGTATGTGACTCAACAGTCATTGAGACTTGTTGTTAGTTTGTATCATCTTCTTTAGCAAACATACCTTCATAAAAGTATACAAATAATTTGTATTCTCCTAGTTCTTTCATAGATTCAGCCTCACATACTTCTATATATTCATAAAGTTTACATTTGCACTTTTCACAACTTTTTTAGTGTTAATATTCAAACACTTGTAAGATTTACTTCTTGTAGAATAGCCTAGGAATATAGCTTCTTCACTTTTTGCATCTATTTTACCATTCTTAAAATATTTGAGAATATAGCATTTGCTTCCAAAAACTTTAAAATATTTTACATTGGGTGAGTATCCATACCATAGTTCAAAAGGTGTTGAATGGCTACCTTTCTTGACTTGTACATGGGTCAAGGTATAGACAGTTGTACTCATAGCTTCTCTCCAATATTTCAAAGGAACATTTTTCTCCATCATGAGTGTCTTAGCATAGTCCATTATAGACATGTTCCTCCTTTTAGAAATTCCATTTTGTGGAGGGGTTCTAGGAGTGGATGTTTGTCTTTTGATACCTCTATTATTACAAAACATCTTGAACTCATTTGATAAAAATTTTCCTCCTTTGTTAGATCTCAAACATTTTAGACTTTTACCTGTTTCCTTCTCAACTCTTGCTAAGTACCACTTAAACATTTGGAAAGCATCATATTTCTATTTCAGAAACATAAATATCATCATTCTAGAATAATGATCAACAAACAACATAATGTACTTATCTCCTTTGTAGCTTTGCACTTCAATTGGTCCACACAAGTCATTATGAACAATATCTTGTATTTCTTTACAGGTATGAGTTTTACTCTTAAAACTTGACTTTCTCATTTTGCCTAACTGACATTGTTTGCACATTATATTATTAGGCCTCTTCAATTTAGGCAAACCTATAACTTTTCCCATGTTACTGATACTAACCAAGTTATCAAAATTAACATGAAATAACCTTTTTTTCCATAGCCACGCATCTTCAAATTCTACAACTAGACAAGCAGCATCCTCTATGTCAAGGTAGAATAGATTACTCCTAGTCTAATCACCCTTTCCAATCATTTTTTCATCAGTATCATATATCTCAGCAATCTTATTTTCAAACTCAACCTTATATCTTAAATTATTCAATTGTGACACACTCAATAGATTATAGTTAAGTCCTTCAACATAGTATGCATTGTCACATTAAATCTTATCTGTGAGTTCGATGGAACCTTTTCCTTTTATCAAGCATGGTGCATCATTACCAAATCTTACACTATTTCTATCATAACACTTATGAACTTACTTTTGTCTCCAATCATGTGATGTGAGCACCCGTTGTCAATGATTCAGTTGTCATTCTTGTTCACACAATTCACAAGTATAGTTGCCACATCTTCATTAGATTTTTCCTTCATTGCAACATACAACACTTAATCATCATGTTCATTAGATTAATCTCTTCTTTCCTCTTCAGTAATGTAGCAAGACTTATTGCCTTTGTCTTTGTAATCCTTGTTGTCTTCATCTCTTCTACTTTTGTACTTGTCACCACCTTTGTAGTTCTTCTTCTCTAGACATCTAGCAGTAGTATGACCAACCTCATTGCAACTGAAACAAATGATAGGTAATTTACCTTTGAACTTGCCTTTACCTTTTTTGGAATCTTCTTGCCAATAGTGCTTCAAAATGATCTACATCCTCCTCATTTGTATCACTGTCACTAGACACATTCTTTATCCTTTTCTTCTTCTTCTTCTCATCAGGTTCCTTCAGTGATAGCTTAGCTTTGAAAATAGATTCAATATTCTCAAGTTTGTAATTATCAAATTTAGATAGCTCAAAAATAGTGATCCTACCTATCAAACCTTCAAGAGATAGATTACTCCTTAGGCTACATCTCAATTCTTGTATTGCAAAAACTCTAACAGCATATATCGGTAGTAGTGTTCTTAAAAAATTTCTTAGTATAGTATCATCATCTATTTTACCATTAGCTCCTCCTATTGCATTGACAACATCTTTTTCCTTGAGCAATATTGAGCAATATTTTCACCTTCATGCATTCTCGTATCATCAAACTTACCTTTGAGACTTCCAGCTTTGGCTCTTAGAACATTGGTCTCTCCTCCATAGATAGTGGTTAAGGCATCCCAAATTTTTTTTGCACTATCAAGATTTTTGATATCATCAAATTTAGTGTAGCTTAGGAAGAGACAATCTCCAGCAATGCTTAGTTGTGTCCTTTCTTCTTTTTCATATCCTCAACAATTAGGGCTTTAGCAAGATCAGCATGCTCAGTAGTGATGGTAGATTATGCATGAACTCTAAGTCCTCCTAGGTGTAACTTCATTAGACTTTTCCATCCAGGAAAGTTATCTCTATTAAGCTTGGGTACTTCTCTTTTTGACATCTTGATCTTCATGCTTCTAGTACCTTCAAAATAGTCCTCTTAAGCAGATGACACTGATACCAAT